>VCRD01000769.1:95350-155433 GCA_006783055.1 Trinorchestia longiramus
TCACATAGCGCACGAATACAGCAAGCTGGCTTAAATTGAAAACGTCTGTGGTCTCGTCGAGTTGAAGGCTGAATTTTGCCGGGCTTGAAATCAGATCTGCAACTACTTGAGCCAAGATGTCTCTGCTCAAGTCCTCTATTCTGTCGCTGATGGTGTCATTTGAAAGAGCAATTTGGGATAACTTTACTTCAGCCTCTTTTCCCAGCATGATATTCGCCATCTTGAACACAGCTGGTTTTACGAGTGTTTCACCAATGGTGTGTGGTTTGCCCTGCTTTGCGATCAGGTAAGCAACTTCGTACGATGCTGTGAGGATCGGTTTTTTGATGGGTACAAAGCCGAGAATAGGCAGAGTAGCCTTGTCATCGAAACTGGCATTCTTCACCTTGAATTCAGCGAGCGTTGTGTTCATGTATTTTCCATCGCAATGCAACTTAAGGAAGTGTTCCCTTAGTTTTGCCGGTGCTAGACTAGAATTGCTTAACTTGACACACCAAATCATGCAGTTAGGCCGCTGACTCCCATCATGTTCCGCTTACACGTGAATCCATATTGTACATATTCATCCAACCTCTTTCTTTTTTTGCTCGACATAGTAAGCATGAAAGGATTAAAATATTAAGAAAGAAATCACGAGACAGTCACAAGTCAACTACTGAGCGCACCAAATTCTCTGCAGCACAGATTGGACAAGCGATGTAGCGTGATCATCTACAGTCAATGATGGCCAAGCGGGGCGTATCATCACGAATCATATGAGTCGGATGTGTGTCTTGACCTACGCTGAGCCCCTGAGACTGACTCGCCGAACCCCTGGGGTTCAATCGAACCCAGGTTAAGAACCACTGCCTTAGAGGAATCACTTTAAACGACCCTGGCTGACAGGAGAAAAACTCTGGGATGCCATCCTGTTGCATGCCTGTGTATTAGTGGGAATTAAAGGCCTTTACAAAGGCCCCAACCAAATGCTGGCCCTCAAATCTAAGTCTAAGTCTAAGTATAAGTTTAAGCAACAGCCTTTCAACAATGACAAGGGACTTGCCTCCCTACTTTGCGACTCTTCGTCCAACTGTGGCCGCTCCAACCCCGAGCTTCCGGGCGTGTGGGAGCATGGACGTCAAGGAACTGATTTGAATGGCATCTCACAAACTGCCTTGATCCACAACACTCTTTTGACCACTGCCAGCACATTTGATACCGTAGACGGTTGTACGGGACACCCCGACCAGATTTGCGACCTCACTCACTTTGATTCCAGCACGAAGTGCAGATACCTCCACTCGTTTATCTCGTAGGGAAATCATTTTATAGTATACATCAATAAAAAACTTCATCTTCTAGGTCAAATTAACAGGCTTTCGGATGATATGTGGCAAGACAAGATAAAAGTTGCCAATCAATCAAAATTTTTAATTAAAGGTGTGTTCAGTTTTTTGGACCCATCCGGTATTGTAAGCTGCCCTTCATTAGTAATGTAAGCTGCACTGCATCAGTGATATAATCTGCATTAGGCAAGTAATGTACACCCGAGGTGATAGAAGGGTCTCTAGCGGAGGTGCAGAGACACAAGATGGAAATAATGAAGGATTAGCAATGGATCCTGAGCATGTATTAGATCCATTGCAAGTTATGCAGGGAAATTGAACAATGAAGGGTAAATGAACAAAGTTTTATAACGACTATGCTGAACTCAATTCATAAACACCGGAATATGACCTTATGAAGAGTACTCCGAAATGAAATGAAGTTAAATTTATAAATAGAAAAATGATTAAAGTATTTTTATTTTCGTCTTCGAGTCCAGTATGCAAGCTAAGTACATCAGTAAAGGTAAAAAATTATTATGCTAATTATATGTCTGTAATTCAAAGAGTTAAATCTGTGTATGATATATTCTAACTTTACATATATCTTTAAATTGTGTTAGTGTTTTTACATTATTTAGGGGTTTTTGGAGCAAGGTTATGACTTACAGCAAATTTTGAGTTACGTTTCACCTCAAGAACGGAACCAAGACGTAAATTGAGATCTGTTGTATATTTCTCCGAATGTTTAGCCCCCATATTTTGAAAGCTCACATCACACTTTCTTCACAGTCTCAGCGCAGCTCGATCTATAAAAATTCTGATCATTTCTCATCTAAAACCGAGACAATATCATCTTCCTGTCTCAAGACGTCTAGGATTTGGATCATTTGATCTTACTGGTCTGGACCATATCGACAACACAGCAACGTCTATCGTTTACCTGATTTAGAATATTGGCACTCGAATTTTTATTCGATTTCCGCTTGGTCTTAGATGACTTGATCACAGTAATTCCTATGACAAACCGCTTTTTTAATAATTTTTTCACTTAAATATCTTAAGGGCATCTTTTGAGTGAGGTTTTAAATCAATATTTTCACAAAGGTATACAGAACAAACTAAGTCAGGGTTAGGACTGAAAAATTACTACAGGGAGAAAACCCCTCTTCAATGCTATTTTAAAATGAAAAAAGTCACTCGAACTAAAAAAAGTTAAAGAAATCTTTTGTTCAAAACAACAAAAATAACGAGAAAAACGACAACAAGGTACACAGTTCTTGTGCAGTCTAATTCAATTAAAATATTGGACGTGAAAAATAAATTATTGTCATATAGAATAATATGAACTCAAATACATTCAGAGCCTATAAAGAAAACATTTTTAGTGTCTTCTTCATTCGACTGTTGGAACAATTATTGTTTCATCGTGAAAATTAATCCTTTATGAACACAATATATCCTTTCGTATCGGAGCATTGATTATAATTATTGGCATATTGTCACGCGTCCATCTATGTAAAGACATTCTACTGGGCCTTTAGTTTCCCAGTCAATCGCAGCTGGACTGCCCATACCATTTACTGGACTTCCTTCCAGCACAGAACCTGTGCTGGACGCCGTACTGCACTGACTAGCACTTGAAATTACAAAAAATCATCTTGGTAACGTGTTTTGAAATCATCAATTTCAAGTTCAACATGAAAAATGACTCATCTTCTCACTATTGCAAGAAATAATATGAATTTTGCATCGAGTGTCTTTTCCTACGCTCCCCGAATGCCCGTAGTTGGTGAGACAAGCTTCAGCCATGCGACTCAAATGGCGAGATTGTGTTAAGAGAAGAGGGATCGACTTTTCAATCTGGTTCCATTGTCTGGAGGTCACCCTGGCAGAAGCCTCCGTTGTTGAGGAACCTGTAGGGCCGATCGATCACGGCTCGTTACAAGGAGGCAGGCGTATCTGCAAAGGTGGACGCCTCAACAGAGGCGGGCGTTTCAACAGAGGGAGTCTCATCGGAGGAGGGAGTCTCAACGGTGGCATAGCATGCTACAAGGTAATGAACTAAACAAATATGAGCGCCGGGCCTGTGTGGTAGTACGTAGAGAATTTAGTAGAGATCAAATCTTTAGTCTTCCTCCAATGTTGAACCTGAAACAAAGAACAACGTAGAGAACTCTCCATCATTTGTTTACTATTATTGGAAGTTGGATATTTGCTGAACGAATTTTCATATTGCTTCGTCTTGTCCTTTATGTTTTACAGGGTGCAGCAACGTAACTTTTTTTCAGAACAAAGTGCTTTGAGAAAAAGAAGTTATATTGCTGCACCCTGCACTGCTCATATGAAAAAACATGCGTATAATTGAATTTAACATGTTTGCATGACTTCGAGTACAAGAATGTGCACGCGTGATAAAGTAGGGAAAACTTTTAAGCGCAGCAAAATGGTTTTGGCAAGAGAAGGCGGCGCGGATAAATGAGTAGCTTGGTGCGTTGACTTTCAGCAGGATGTAAAAAAGACTGCAACATGAGGTTTTAGTGACCAAAAACACGCTTGGCTTTAGGCAGTCTTTCACCTGCGTCTGTTCTCAGCTCATGCGGAGCTACAGGAAGGCACTAACACTATCCAAGCAAGTAGTGGCATGAGATCCGAGTGAATAAATAAATGAAAGAAGAATCAAACTCGTAATTGACTTCAAATCTAAACCTTAAATGGTGGTTGCTGACTGGCAATGGGTCGCTGGGTTCACAATAGCTGTATTATGAGCACAACACGTTAAGTAAAATATAAGTCTGAGTTGGCCTGAAAGAACCTAGTAAAGGAACAAGATAATGATAAAATAATCAACAAATTCATGTCAAAATTGATATCAATATGCATTAAAACATGTCAATATGTATAAAAAATAAAAATATTCATGTCAAATTTATAAACACACACATGAATTAACAGAAATAGCGTAGTCAGAGTGACTACTAGAATCGATCAAAAATGAGGGACAGCTTCGAGAGCACAAGAATAACTCGGAATTAAGGTGAGCTGTCAATACCACTGGAAATTACATGGAGGAAAATCTAAGTTTCAGAATTATGAGAGTAATGCAAACAGAATAAACCATAAATGCAACCACACATAATTTAAATTTGCTGTTGTTCATTTCATTTTCACTGTTCACTATTTCGAAAGCATAGTTGCATAATCAACGCTCGAGAAAACCATTGCGCTACTCAAATTTAAGCAACAAATCATATGGGGAAGCTATGAACAAGGCAAAAGTGGCGTTTTAGTGTCGCCATGGCTCCTTTATTGGACAATGATCTTGTTTAATTAATTGTTATTGCCCTCGTTAGTACATCATCGTGCAGCAACAAGAATAACATCAAAATCAACAACATCTGTTGATATGAAGAACATTAATATCAACAATATCGCGCAACCATCATGCATTAACAATAATAACATCGTGTAAACATCTTGCATCAAAAACAATACATTCAATATCAACAACATCGCTTGAATATCGTGCATCAAAAATAATAATTTCAACAGCAACAATATCGCTTTAACATCGTGCATCAACGACAATAACTTCAACATCAACAACATCGCGAGACCATCATGCATCAAAAAAACAATCAATGTTCTGAATTGATTTAACCGGAAACTCAAACACAGACGACTCTTTTCGTTGTTTTTTCTTGCTGCAGCGTTACTGAATTTCCTTTGATCGGTAATAAATAATTTTTGTAATATTCTATTGAAGTTCAATTTAATTCAGCAAATTATTCACTCATGGAATACATTCATATGTTGTAATTTCCTTTCAATGCCACAGTAGACAACTTTCAAACTTATTTGTATTGTTAAAAAATAATGATTACGGATGTACAATGATTAGATAAGTTGAAAAAAACAATAAATAAATTTTGTTTCATGAAATTTGTGATTCTGCACGGTCTCTATTTTAGAGAATCGATCCCTGTTTTCATTAATTCCTTAGCTTACGCAAAATTAATTTTCAGTTTGTGACTCAGATGAAACTTAAATACGGGTTCTAGACTTCAAAATATTTTTGTGTTCGGGGAATCTGGTCCTTTGAATAATTTTGAAAATCTTTTTATTTAACACATTTACATTTCCCTAGTATTGTCTTATCATTCATTTTTAAAACAGGGACCCGACTTATTTTCCATGCCAATACAATTGCAACAATTCTCAATAAATTAAAACCGGTTAATGGATATGACGTATTTAAGTTGTGAAACAATAAAAAAGTTATTTTTCGACAGCACGGATATGAATTAAAAGGAAAATATTTGAGAAGTGCATTTCAATAAACGTTCTGCAAAGTTCGTTTCTAATGACAAGTGTTTATCGAACGCTTTATTTTTCACAGTGCAACACATTGGATGTGGCTCGTGAGATCTCTTCTTATAACGAAGAAACTTCTCAGTTCAGTCACTGCCTAAATAAAGCTGTTCAATAAAAGTATTTAGCCAATAATTTACCCCATCATGTCTTCCGGGAAAACTGCTTAGCTTACATCAGGGAAAGAAGTTGAATTAACGCTTACTAGTTGTATGTGGTTCGTCATTTTCCTAATGAATGTTCTAATTCTATGATCACCGAATACTCATCATAGCATTCAGTTGCAATGTCATCTACATAGTTTTAAACTTACTGGAAAAACTGGTACTAAGCTCAAGCACAAATGGTGTGCTTGAAAACAATAAATGTTCTTTGATCGACCACTTTTGAATTACATTTATAAAAAATTGAAACTCTTACGTGCACGATGGGTTCAAATTTTAAAACCATCCAGCTTTGTAATTCAACCTTGAATAAGTGAGATTTTCTCACTGACAGACAAATATCATGCAGTTGTGCTAGATTAAGAGTTCAAACTCACCACCAGTCACACATTTTACTAGAATATGAATTCAGAAATTCTTGAACCTACTCTCACATCAGAAGTAATAAATATTTATTCGTCTGGCAGTAGTGGGGGCGAATATTCTGGCGAATATTTATTCGTCTGAAGTTCTCCTGACTACCCAAAAATTGGGCCAAAAAAGTAAGACTTAGGATGCCTGCTCCTTATTCCAAATATAAATTATTTAGATTCTATAGCATAATTCATGCTTTTTTCTTAAACATTTATTCGATATTCATTATTTTTGGGTTACTCTTTAATCCAATATTTATTTAAACAAATCATTCCTACCCATTTTGACCCTCATCAGACGGGGGTGTTTCTGATGAATATCTTCATCCTTCGGCAACTGAAGTTAGCTCTCACTAGTGGCGTGTTCGTAGCAAGTACATATCATAAATTAACTTTGCTCGTGGTGAACACAACTGTTGGTAGCTGGGCTCAGAACTCCTGTAAGTTGCCAAGAGGTCAAAGCTACTGAATGTACTGATAACCCACGTAAAAGTTCATCTTACGATCAGTCGAGTGAGTTGAGGTGACAAGCCCTGCGGAAGATTGAGTAAGACGTGGGCTTCCAAATTCAACTTCAACTTCGTTGCTCAAGAAACTCATCGGTTCCACAGCTGCCACGAATCTGAGAAAGTTTATGAGAAAAATGGCTGGCAGGTTTGAAGTTCCGAGAAAATCGACAAGCCGAGTGATTACACGAGAGTGGAAGTTTCTTCGTTGGAAGGCCATTTTCATAGGTTGACGAAGGCCTTCGAAAGAAAGATGATCAAGAAAATTTGTGCGTCATTTGAGAAGATACGCGCTCACTACGTGGACTGCGGGCTATTCAATGATAAAAACTTATTCAATGTTGCAGGAGTCAGTGATCATGAAAATAATGAAATGAGAGTTTACAGAGCAGCTCCTAATTCTTTACAGAAAACACCAGTAATGTTCATAGAACTCAATTCCGCTATTTGTGATGGTATGTATGTTTGAATCTTGAACAGGGGATTCTATGCTTCTCTTCATCTCATAATGATTTAAAATCAAGGCTATGAGCTGTTAAACATTCATTATGAATCTTGTAACAAATATTACGAGTCAATAAATTTTTAAGCTATAGTTTCTTCTATGTATAATATATTAACATGACTCGCCCGCCGACCGCCAAAACTCTGACACAACTCGGTCACACCTACCTAAATTTTTTAAACTAGGAAAAGTGGTCTCCTTAAATGCAGACCTCAATGCAACACACTTTTTAGTGCGTCAGTCTTTGACACCATTGATTGTTATCATTTATCAGTTGCTGCTTGAAAATAATTGCATTCTTTGAAAAATATTTCATAACCATATTCCCATCATATTATAATTCGTTTGCATATTTGAAGCGAAATCAGTTCAATATTGTATCGAATACACCATTTAATACAGTAACAAATCTTTTCACTCTCTCTGCACTTTTCCTCGGTGTTCCACAAAATGGGTAAAGCGAAACCATAGGTAAAATAGTGGCTAACAGTAGTCGAACAAATTGCAAGTTGATTCAAACCATATTCTAGTAGTTAGCAGCGTGTCGATCCCAATCATATTCTCCTAGCTCGTGCTATCTAGATACGAGTTGATCCAAATCATATTCTCCTAGCTCGTGCTATCTAGATGCGAGTTGATCCAAATCATATTCTCCTAGCTCGTGCTATCTAGATGCGAGTTGATCCAAATCATATTTTCCTAGCTCGTGCTATCTAGATACGAGTTGATCCAAATCATATTCTCCTAAGTCGTGCTAGCTAAATACGAGTTCATCCAAATCATATTCTCCTAAGTCGTGCTAGCTAAATACGAGTTCATCCAAATCATATTCTCCTAGCTCGTGCTAGCTAGATACGAGTTGATCGAAATCATATTCTCTTAGCTCGTGCTGGCTAGCAATATTCGAGCGAAACCACACACTCCTGAACCTTTCCTCGACCGAAGCCCAAGCACCAGCCAGGGTCGACTTGCCGAGATCGATGAGATTCCGTGTGAGGAAGCGAGATAGCAACGCAGCCGAGCGAGCGGATGTCGGTCTAGGAGTAGAAAATTCGACTTCTTTGCGAAGTGAGGGCTGGGAGAAAAATGCAAGCGCTGCTAGCGCCTGTTTTGGGATTTTAAAAAAACTTTTTCTACCTCAAACCTACGAACTTCTATTAGAGGGCATATAATGTTCTTTGTTCTTTAATAAATTTTCTTTTATAACCTGGCTTCTTGTCAAATTATAGTTTGTGAAGTAGACACATATTGGTGTTAGATGTTCTCAGGTTCAAATGTTTAGTAAGGTCGCGTGTTACCAGTGGATATTTTGATGAATTGAATGAATATCATTTTATAAGTACAACCATATCAGTGTTCTGTGAGCATGTAATTATTATTGTAAGGCCTGTATATTTTTTAGTCGAAATGAATAATATTGTCTACAAAATTGTCTACTATTGTCAACTAAACAATATTGTCCATTTGAAATAAGTGGTTTTAAGAGTTAATGACTCTAAATTAACTATAGAAATTTACTAATCAATGCTTCCGATTATTCACATTTCGAACATAACCTCACAAGGCAAACATAAACTAAGTAATTAGCATAAATTGTTTTGTCCTTCTGTTATGCCGCTTCAACACAACCCTCGTCATTATATATAAGAATGTTAGTTATGGCTTCATACTTGACACAAAACTGAACCGTACGCTAAACTACGCTTCAATTACCAGCATCCCTACTTTATGTTAGCCATCAATTATGTATGTTGAGCCAAAATAAGTAACCAGAATATTATTATTTACTGGTATCTACAATATCAATCTAGAATAAGAAACTTATTTCTCACAAAACGAGTTTAATTAATGTATGCAATTACAAACAACAACTGTCTTATGAAGGCATTTGACATTCTATGTACGAAAAAATAAGTACAAAATTTCAGTTCGTTTTGTTGGGAGTCACCTTGTACACTTGCGTACATCATCGAAATAGTGAATGTTATTTCATATGTTAAATTTTTACATGCTCTATTTAAATGATCCACCTGGATGCGTGTACAGCTCATAAATTTCTGAAAAATAAAAAATGTTTACGATAAAAAAGTAAATGCACTGCTTATGAAGTTTCTACAACTTTTTAAATCGAAAAAGTATTCCCGAGAACTTGACTCGAAAAAGAAAAAACTGTATGACAAATTCTAATTCTTTTTCTCAGAGGACAGCTTTCTGCGTCGATCTTTGCCGGTGATTCGTAATCTACAAATTTCGATCACGTGGATTCCTGGGCAGAAATCCTCTAACTGCATCCCTCAGAACCCCCTACCCTTCTTGCACCCCCTCCCCCCCTGTGGATGTCAAAGGTCTTCTAGAGCCCCAACTTTTCGATATACGATCTGAGGAGCCCAAATATTGAGGTTACAGGCTGTTGTTTCTCAAACCACAACTCTAGTTTGGTCTTTCAGAGACGTCACTCTGCCCCCATGGTATACACTCACACATCCTGTATCAGTTCATACTCCTGAGTTGCGAAACCTGTGCGTCACAGGTTGTATTGTTCATCACATGTACCCGTGCCACCGACTGGCATAACCTGATGACAGAAGGTACAGGTTGTTGTTTCCCACAAAAAAAAACTTTAGTTTTGCCTTTCATGAACGACACACGAGCCCCATGGGATGAACTCACTTATGTCCTGGGGTTCATGAACTTCAATTTGGAACCCTTGTAACACATCTAGATTAACCTAAATCATAATTCCAAGCCCAATAAATCATCACCAATGATTAAAAAATCAATCAGAAAATCTAGCTAGCAGGCAGTTGCAAAGGATGACCAATAGATACTACAGAGGGGATTTTATTGCGCATGGAAATATGAACCGAACTCAAACACAAATGTATAACGCATTAAGATCTCGTGGTGAAAAAATACGATCAAATTGGGTGATACATTCATTTACTGGATAAAATCTTAGAGCATTGTAATAATACCTACCTAATGCGTTGTTTTGTTTAGCCAGGTAAAGCCATGTGCAGAATTTTATTTTACAAAATCATCGAGCTAAAAACTGCATTGATTGTTCGGTAATGTATAAACTATTTCATCAGAATGAGAATATTGTACAAAGAGAAAAGTTTCTTTATTCAATATTTCTGTTTATCTAAAAAGATTCAAATTTCAATTTCATTGAATAGTTTGTACGTTTTATGTAGGGTAATGCCGCTATGAGTGTCTATGAAATATCAGTATTACATTTAATTATGTACAATTTCTGAAAAATTATATTTCTATTTGTTCCACCCAACATCGATGTCTTCAAAAATTTCTCAAAGCGCTTCCCAAACCACTTTAAAAAATGAAACACTTTTCTCTTATTGCTGTGACTGCAGCTATTCAAAGCAGCATGAGATTGGAAATTAAAATAGCGAACATAGCAATCTCGTGCTATCATTCTAAGGATTTCTTTTCTTTTCGTCAGCTACAATGTCCGGGTCTGCATTCATTAGAACTGCGGCAGTCTTGAAGGCCTCCGAGAACAGTTTCAAGGTTTCCTGAATTCCAGAACGTCCGAATACTGCACCACGCTCCCGGCTATCGTATCACTCGGAAATTTTGGAATAGCAATATATTTTCGCTTGAAAATGTAGTCGAGATAGCACAATTCTCTTTCCTAGAGGCCATGTTTCTTTTTGATCAGTTTCTAGGATGAGTTTCCTTGCGTTTTGCCAATAATGGATAAAAGGTGCTTGAGGGCATGCATAAATGGCTTCAATTGATAAATAAAACTTTTTTGTGGAGCATTTTATTTTCAATTTGTGATCATTTTCTTCAATTGGTGAGGAAAAATAGCCACCGAATTCTGAGCTCCTTGTGAGAAAATCATGTTTGTTTTGTACCTGACATGATAATGAATGCAACTCAAACTTCCTGAGTGCTGGCCATTCTAGACAACTTCCTTTAAATTAGTGAAAATACATCAGCATACCAAACACAACTTGTTTTATAGCAGTTACGAGAAGTATATTAATATTAGGTGAATAATATATATTTTCTTGGTATTCAATGTATGTCGATGGCAAAGTGCATGCAGTGCAGACTGAATGCTAGTATCATAGTAGCAGTGTTTTAATATCGAGAGTGGGAAGCCTGTAGGAAGACACAATAACGGTTAGTTGAGCACTGCACACATACTTTCTGGAGCAAGAGAGCTTCTAAGAAAAGTGTTTTCTCATCTTTTCAAGTACATGTATACTGCTCTCATAAACGGTAAGAAATTTCACGTAATTAAACCTTCAACATATTGTTGTGAGCTACAATTAAATTTTAGACATAATCCAAACTTCAAATCTATGGTGCTTTTCTCACTGGAATCATATCCTTCCTTCTTACTTTGTGTATAGAAAATGAAACTTACGCCTTGTGTGTGCGTTTTTCCTCAGCAGTAAACAAGATACTTAATAAAGTTTTTCAAACCCAAGTCATAAACTTCTGTTGCATTTCCGATTGCATTTCAAAACCCAACTGGGTCCATGAGCACATCAACATAGCTTGTACAGCGTACCATTAAGCCTCGTACCATTAAGTCTCATCCCATTGCCATTTCAACTTCTCAGGTCATTTCTCGATTCTCTAGTCAGAAGCATGAGAGGTTCTTCAGCAACATTCCAGATTTCAGGTGATGTATCTTAAAATCTTTCATCCTCGGTTGGCGTCAAGTCAAGGCAGTCTCTCTTAATGGACAGATCAAAAGGATGTTCTAGCTTTCATGTAGTCCTTGAGGCTGGACCATTTGGACCGGCATCTTCACACAGATCTCGACGGAGAGATCACGACGATTGGAATTGAGAACATCGTCGGAATAAGGACATCATACGCTCCCATACACAAGGTAATCTAATGCAAATGAGGAATCCACTGGTGAATTTAGAGCCTCACAAGTGTTTATGGCAGAACAGATGTAAACAGAAAGGGACAATTCCGAAGGGAAGATCGGGTGCATTGAGAATATTCACATTCATTTTAAAATTTAAAATTGCCTCGGGTTATTTTAAAGCCATGGGTTTAACTTAATCTAAAGGAAAAAAGATAAACACCTTGTGTCTTATAGATGACCAAACACAAAAATGATAGAACGTAATTTATAGTAGTTCATCCATTAGCTGTGATAACGTTCATTTTCATTCCTGCTTAAGTTGGATGATTTATTTACTGATGAATGAAAACAAAAAATTTGTATTGTAATGCAATCAGTTACGAAAACGAAGCCGAAACTAATAGCCTGTCCAGGACTTTTACGGCACTTATGTGCGTGTGTTTTCACTCTACTAAGCATGAACTATTATTAATAACATTACATCTGTCTTTTATATCGTATGAATAGTCTGTCTTTTAAATATGTAGTCTTTTTAACACGTTTGTTGCGATGCGATCCACCGGTGGGTCACTCAGGTTAGGTTCTGTAATTTTTTCAAAGCTTTCTAGTGACTGTATGTACAAAGTAAAGATTTGCACCAGCTAGGCAATCGCAACAAACGTGTTAAATATTGAAAAGACTATTTAAAATAACGCACACTTCCAACTTCTCTATAGGTCATGGTCTCCTTCATACTTCAGGACATATAACAGTACCACATGAAACTGAAAATTAAATAAAAATTTACAAGTATTGACGAGTTTGCGTCGAAATTGAGTAAAAGCCCATTGGAATTTGATATAAATTTAACAAAAATAATTAGCAGGCAATGATAATGCGCATGAACCATAGCACTTGGAATCGGTTCCGTTTGATTTGTCATGCAAGTTCTACAGCTGTATGCAGAGTATATGTCGTTTTATGTGTAATGTTGATGATTACTTTCGCTTCCCCAACCTTCATGCGCTTGACAATCAAATACAACACAAAGATGAACTCGAACACTTGTAAAATAAAGGCAACACGCAGCCTACTTCGAATTCAAAATTCATCTTCTCTGCAATCGGAAAGGGGCGAGCAGATGCATCAAATTTCCCCTTTTCCTCGATTGGTACAAGGCGAGGGCGATGCATTGCACGGTTTTTGGTATTCGCGGAAGCACGATCCAAAAGCCGATTCTTCTAAAGCAAATACACTTCCGTTGAGCAAATCTTGGGCAAGTCCGACATGATGGAGGAGTTTTCGTCCCCACGAGAGATCGTTTCGGCCAAACTTCTTAGAGCTCAACTTTCAAAAGTTGTTCTTCGTCAGTTCAGCAGAGTGACAGACCAATTTCGGTGCTGGCTACACACTAGGAGCTTTGCAAAATACGTTATTCTCTCCTTTCATGAAATCTAAGGCCTGGTAGTTGAGGCTGGAACACGATAGGTGGTTTATGGGCATCAAGTCCTCTACTACAAATTGAAATTTAGGTAAAGAACTGGCTTTCGTATCGTAAAGTGACAAATCAACACGTGGTTGGGACAAGCAAGTAGTCGTAGTGAGAATAAAGTTTAAAGCTATGAAAAAGTAATGAGAAATGTTATTGGTTTAATTTTTCCTAATCCTCCTGAAACCAGATTTCATATCGTTATTTGTAGATGAGCGCGTGTGCAACTTAATTTAATTTATCAGGTTCCTATTTTCTCCTACAGTTGCAGACCATTGTTGCTTATGAGACCAGCCTGCGTGTTATAAGAAACTTAGAAATAATGCATTCTGAATCTGCATGGAATTATTTTGGAAAGGATGATCACATATGCTTTAATACAGCTCCATGCATGTATATGCATATGTCCTTGAATGTGAATAACGCATCACTGATAGCTACCGATACCAATTGGTATTTGACCCAAAGTCGAGAAGCGTGTTTACTCCTCCAATTGTGTGTTCTTCTCATGTGATGTAGGAGCATCAGTTGTGTGGACAAACACATCAGTATTTCTTGTTTTTGGTATTCCAGAAACAGAGCTTCTGTGAGTGCTTCTTCTTGATGTAACGCCCGCGACAAAAACTGATTCATCAGAAGAACATAAACGCGACGTCGTATTCCACTGCCGTTGCGCTATCGATATTTACTTGTTGAAATTACGACACTCGTGATTGATTCTGATTACGTGGGCGAGGTTTAAAATTTAACAGTGATACATGTATATGAAACACCCCATTGAATAAAAATGTTAACTTACTAGCGTTTATTAGTTCACAGAAATGCAATAATTAACTATTATCATCCCTGAAACGACGTGCATGGAGTTCCGTCATCAGCATTACTTCTAAAAAATGTTCCAAATTTACATTTAGAAATTTCAATAGCTTTTAATTATCATTGTACATTGAGCGTGAAAAAGTCCTTTTACGTCTTGATAAATTTATTTCACAAGACTTGAATAAATTGTACATCTGATCCTATTATTGCGACACAAAATTTTGATGTCAAAGAGTTTTAAATTAATTCAAATAAAAGCCGCAATTTTGACTATTACTGCCTACATCAGCTGTTATTGACTAGGAAGATCATAAGAAATGTGATAGAATTGTTGTACTTTTGATGAAGCTGTAATCCACTTATATAATAGATACTAGTGTATCTGTGCCATCAAAAATGATGGCAAATACTGTTGGAAAGATATTAAATAAAATTACATACAAAAACGCAATGCAATATATTTAATTTTATATATATATATATATATATATATATATATATATATATATATATATATATATATATATATATATATATATATATATATATATATATATATATATATATATATATATATATATATATATATATATATTTACATAGGACAAACGTTTCTTTAATGACAACATTCCTAGTGGAAAACAAATCATCTACCAAATTTCCTTGAACATCAGTTTCTTCAATTGCTGTACCCGTGCACCGAACTCGGTATCTACGATACGGACTCGAGTGTATAAGGCTCTGGATCTCCCTATTTTTTTTTAAAGTGACACGAAACATATAAATAAATATATAAATGAATATATATACACACGAGGGTCATTCTTAGTATTAGATTGTGTCTCCATATCTCTCTATCTGTGAGTATCCATCCCATGTCTTTCAATCTATCACTAAAGAAAAATGATGGAACTGAAAGCAGAATGGGTACACATGTATTAAAAACATTGTATTGCAGATACCTAAGACACCAGATTACTATAAAATACGGCACTTTTTCCCGTTATTAGTTTTTTCTCCTACACAGTTATGGTATCGGTAGATAAGATACAGAATGAAAGTTCTGTATATATCCATCTAGAACATTTCTTTAAAACCCAATAATTCGTCTTAAATCTTTAATACATTCGTCTTCATAATAATTTGAAATGAGTTGAAACTAAACCGTGGAACTTTCGCGGGAACTATCTATCTAACGGATGGCGCGAAAGTATATTCACACTTTTAAATTGTATTAAAACAAAACCTAATAAAGCCAAAAATATGGGTCACATATCAAATGAAAAAGGAAATATTGGAGTTTTATTATTTTTTAACAAAAGTTTTATTATTTACATATATAATCGACTATGTATCTCCATCTCTCTTTATCTGTGTGTGTCTGTCCTATTACTTCCTCTTTATTGCTGAAGAAAAATTATTGAGCTGAAATTGGAACGGGTATGAATGTATTACAAGCATTGTATTGTGGATACCAAAGTGTCGGCGATGACAGCAACACGAAACAACTACGGACAAATACTCCAGGAATATTTATTGCCACAACTGGAAGGTTTGGAATTGCACAATATGCGGTTTCAACAAGATGGAGCAACACCGCACACAGCAAGAAAAACCATAGCAATACTAAGAGCTGCCTTTCCTTGTAAATTAATTTCACGTTCTGGTGACGTTTTTTGGCCACCACAGTCGCCTGATTTGACTCCTTCAGACATTTTCCTTTGAAGATACCTTAAACAAAGGGTTCACATCAATAGGCCTAATACTCTACTAGAGTTAAAAAGTAACATATTTGAAAAATACAACAGAATAACTCAAGGTGTTTTGGAACAAGTCATGAGAAGTACTGTGAAAAGAATGTGCACTTGTTTGAACAGCAATGGACAACATTTGAAAGATATCATATTTAAATAATAAAACTTTTGTCAAATATATAAAACTCCAAGATTTACTCATTCATTTGATATCCAACACACTTTTTTTGGCTTTATTAGGTTTTGTTTTAATAGTATTTAAAAGTGTGAAGTGACTTTTGCGCCACCAGTTAGTTACTAGAATATTTTCAAGCATACAATTATTTTTATTCCACCAAAAGATTTTTGGTACGGCCAAAAACAGACTTGTTAGCCTCCAAGGGACTATATATTGTGTTCATAAATTACCTGCCACCAGCTCCATGAATTTAAAAATCCATTCCCTACAGCAAAGTGTTACGTCAGTTTGAGTAACATCTCTTCATTATGAGAGTTCTAAACTTACGCACACTGAAGCTGCTAGTTTTATTGCAGCGATGCAAGTTTGGTAACAAAGTTTGGGAAATGGTTAAAGCCAAATCAGCTAAGGACTGAAAGAGCTTGGATCCTCGTGCGGGTTAAGAAAATGTTTACAACCTTTCCTGGGCATCGACCATAAAACTCCTTTACGCTACGTGTTAGCAAGAGTAAATAAATTTCCACAGTATTCATCAACCAGTGTGTTTGTTTACATATATGCATTGCGCTCAAGTATGTACAACCACTTGCTTGAACACCACATAAATAGTTAAAACATTCACCCACGTATTTGCACATATTCGTCACATCCAACTGTGTAACGACGCATGAGCAGCAGAATGTTACTTACAGTGTTCATCTACGCGTGTGTTTGTTTACATTCAATGGGTCCAAATATGTAAACGTCTAAGAATACCATTGACCACCCTAAAACATATAATTTACACGAATTAGTGCATACTTTACATACACTTCACTGTGCGTGCATCAGGAGCTTGCAAAGGTACGAGGATATAAATATGTACACTAGGAGTTTTGTGTGTTTGCTTAGCAAGAGTAAATTGCACCAACGAGACAAAGAAGCTCCTCCGTCCGAGTTTGCTGTAACTTAACAACTGAAACTCTATGTCTGAGTTCGGACCATAAATATCCCCTCTAAGGTGTTTGTTTCTGCGCACCCAAGCCATGATGAATCGATTATGCCCTCCTCTGGCTCTCGGCCAGTACAGTCGTCGCGGTGTGGAGCACGCCATAGTTCTCAAACGAAGGGAAATTTTCAAATGGGTTTTCGTGATTTCTATTCATTCTCTTCATCATTTACTCCATCATTGAAATGATAAAACCTACCCTATGAAACTGATGTTATACAAGTGATGGGGATAAGAAACCAAACTTTTCTTGATGTCATCGTTCCCTCTCATATGAAAGCGCTGTCAAGCTTTTCTAAAAATTTGCAACTGTCTATGCCTCAAAACGGATTGCTCCTCGCTTGCCTACAGACACAATCATTCGTGAGCCATAAATCGCCAGCTGAAAATTCGCTAATAAAACATAGATACGATGTCTCAATATGAACTCTTTCTAGATATCCGTGATGCCTCTATAAGTTTTTATCCAAAGTTTGTATGGAGAATCATGTAATAAAGATCCACATGCAAAGTCTGCATATCATGTTCAGACGCTTAATAAACCTGGCTTCAGGGTATCATACATCATCAGAGCAGGTGCAGAACAAAGGCCATCGCTGTGGAGGTTGAACGTGTGGAGGGATTTGAATTCTTGTGATTGACCGCAGTAGTGTGTTTTATTACGCACTGTAAGTCATTTAGATTACTATGTCCTGTGAAGTGATAGTGCAAATGAATCAGGTAGTTGAAATATGAGAACATTTAGAGGAATACAAAATTTAAAAATGTAAGGAATTTTGAAGGAATGAAGTATTTGAAAATATGAGCAATTACAAACGAAGAATGTATTTTGATGGAATGAATCCATTTGAAGGAATTAACCATTTGTAAGAATTTAACATTTTAAAGTTAATTTTTTTCAAAAAGTGAATCATTTTAATGGAAAAAAGTATTTGCAATGTTTCTCAGGCACGGGGTATTTTGAAGGAATTAAGTACTTTATAGGCATTGTATTCTGAAGAATGAAGTATATAAAGATAATATAAACTGAAAAGTTAAAACGACTTTACGGCAGAATTATATTTTTCGACTCTTCAACATAGAGCGTTGATGATAAAATTATGCTGAAATAGACAGGGGTGCGAATTCAAAATCATTTCAAAACTTATAAGCAGAGGAAGGATTTTCTGCAGACATTACTCAGAGTAATAAACCGAGCTGCTGGTTATGGTGTTGCACATTCAGTATTGCAGTGCAGCAGCCAGTCAAATTTAGGATTCATTAGCTTTGAGTTTACTATAATTATGCCAAGTCGTGAAGAGCAGATTCAGTATTGTATTACAATTGACATGAACAAGATTGAGGATTTACAAGCAAAAAGTAGATTGACAAAGAATCGTGATAAAGTGTTTGCAATACTGCGGTAGACACGTTCAACGAGGTAGAAAACACTCATTATTCTACCTCGCGATCGACCCTCTTTCTACATGGCTGCTACCAGAGCGACTACAGCTGCAGCAGCAGTGCTAAATATAGAGCTGTAGGATCAATGCAACAGCTCAGCTGCGGACTCTTGCCTCAAAGAATTAAGTAAATTAACTGGCACTGCCCACGCATGGGCCGTGGATGAGAGTGGACATCAAGTGTCTCATGTACTGGACACATGTCCTATCTTCTTTGTTCAAAAACATGTCAAAAAGGCGTAACGATAATAAACGTACATTCTTAAATAAGGAATATAGGTTTGCCATGGTTCTATGTGTCTATGCACGGAAAGAGAAATTAACAGGTTTATATTTATCTCGACCGCAGAACCTCTTCTTAATCGAATTGCGGACCTGACAATAGACTGATCACATCTAAACGCATCAGGACGTTCCAGAATTGAATTTCAGTCCCGTAATTGCAAAGAGGATGATTGATCTACTAGTTTAAGGAGACAGAATTACGCTCAGATTTAGTAGAATTTTCTTCCATTTCAATGAAATGCGCGGATGCAACAATAGATAAACAGAAGGCGATTGTAGGTATTTTCTTTGCAGAAGGTTAATCCGTATATTTTTAGCAACAGACATGTTTCAGTATATAAAACGACAAGTAAATAGGAATGAAAAGGATGGACAATGTTGAAAGTGATCGTCCTGGAATTGAAACTTGCTACCATCATTTTCATTTTGTTTTCAAACATTGTCATTAGTTGCTCGCTTACTGAAACGCTCAGTGACTCTCCGAACAAGTTGTATTTAGTACATGTTGAATCCAAATCTGGCTTCAGCTAATGCTCGTGTTTGAAATGAAGGAACAGAAATTCTTCGAAAAGAAAAGAGAAGTTAAAGAAAAGACGGGTAATGCAAACGTAAATGAGATATAACTATGGATAGAAGTGCGGTGGTTAAACTAGAAATATTATAATAATGATAGTGGATAGTAGTTATGAAACCAATTTATTTGAGAGAGGGTAGTTAGGTAATAGTGAAGGAAGTGAATGAGCTTGGCCACTCTTTTTCGAATAAATTTCTCATAATATCTGTGAATGTTCTAGTTTGACTGAAAATTTTTGCAGTAAACTAAATTATATGTACGGATTATGATGACAATTTGCTGCTACTCGTGCTCAAGAATAACATGACTGAAGTTTACATACGTACATTTGTACTGCAACAAATAGTAGTAGAATTAATTTTTCCCATTTTGGTAACCATATATATATATATATATTCAGGTGTTATGTCTCTTTGTCATCACTGCTTCAAAGTCAAGTTTCCAGCTCTAATGTAAATGACTAATTATATAAATGACAAACTTTTCATCAGAAAAATTCGCCAACCATCACTCAACATCACACACTCTATGGGTTCAGCGTGGTGCCTCTGTCTTCTTGCTCTGATGCTCCTGCTTTCCAGGAATTTTCATTAAACAAAGCTATTTGAAAATGGCAATCAAATAAAAAATATAGTTCTTATCACAAAGGTTTCAAAAGAAGTGGACATAAAAACTGTTGAATATAATTGTAGCGTGCGTCCGAAAGAAGACCGATTCGTTATTTATTATTATACACCTATTATTCATGTAGGTTTTTATTATTTTAATTTTTTCAATGTTCTGTCTTTTATGTTCAGATGGGAAGTTAATACTTTTAAATCCGGCAAAAGAAATTCATCATAATTCAATCGAAATTCAAATAACCTTATTTGTTAACTTTTAGATTCTAATTTCTGTTCCTTCAGCTCGAGCAAAATTCAGGAATTGAAATTTTATCCACGTATCGTGAAAACTTGTGTTTCTGTAGTGGAGTTGTTTTTCTCGAATCCGTGAAATTAAAGAGAAACTTGATTTTTCATGATTTTTTCCGTTTCACCCATATTTATCAGCATCTCTTGCTCATGATAAGAATAACTGTCATGTAAAACTTCAATAATTCAGAGAAATGTCTTTTTATGGGGTAATTTCTCGATTTTCTTTTGAAAACAGCCTTAAATAATACAGGGTAATGTGTTAGTCCAAACCTACATAGAATTGATTGTATTTTTAGAGTAACTCTTCAGCTAGATTCACTTCCTTGAAGTCCACTTCGAGGAGCACTGCATGGATTTGCTGCAAGACCAACTGGACACAATCTTCAGATTTGTCAAAAATTTCACACGTTGACCTAGAATTTTTAAACGTCTAGTTTAGTCAATCCCTCCAAAGAGTTCCTCCAGAGTGACTTCATGACTTTCCATGAAATCTCATCGCTCAACATAACTATAGTTCTGAGACCAGTCATACACATAGTATCCGAACAGGAGCCAGTACTCCAACCACTACAGTTGAATATTAAGCTCAGGAAATGCCACGACTTGTTGACTAGGATGAACTTCACAAAAAGTACACCGTTTTGCTAACGTTTCGATGACGAAAGGTGATGCGAGTATCCGCATGTTTTTTCATATCCGCTCTATCAAATAGGGACGTCATGTAGATATCTTAAATAATGCATAATTATAGTTCAAAGATCATATTATCTTATATTTCATAGATGCTTGGAGGCCAATTTTTATCTTCACGCTGTGTTTAATAAATACTTCTTGTATTGCTTGCATGATGCATAGGATAAAGTTGAAAACAGGTACCTACTTGTGCAAGGTATACTGAAGAACTTTGTCAAACAGATTATTATAAAGAAAATATCCCAATGATTGGCAAATATGAAAGAATGGAACGCATACAGATGTCAGAAGATCCTCTTCTTTGGTTGCGTACGAATGCTCAGTCGTATCCTTCCCTCGCTACACTTGCTAGGACATACTTAGCCTGTCCCTCCAGCAGTGTAGCCAGCGAGCGCCTATTCTTTGGAGCTGGCATCATCTATGCTGAGAAGAGATCCCGGTTAGCTTAAGAGTGAGCACAGAAACTTTTGGTTTTGGTGCACAACTTGCCAATAATTACTTACAATTATTAAATATTAAAAAACGTAGCAGCTTTTTCTGAATGGGTGGTGGCTGAGGAAAGAGGTTGGTGGGGTGCAGTTGAGTTGAGTACTCGTCCTGCATCCTGGTGACACAGATGGTGAAGACATTCAATGCTATTATTTTTACGTGTTTGGTATTTCTGTAATAATTTTTCAATGCATAATTTGATTTATGAGCTCATTAAATTGCTTTACTTTGTCATTCACTAGTCGTATCCATTAAAAAAATTATTCCTCCTGACATTATAACTATTTTCATTCATTATCTGTCGCTGAAACTCATTTTACATAGTTCAATATAAAAAAGACAAGACACGCACATCTGCATCCGCGGATATTGAAATTCAAAATACCCATAATTGAAAAATCCGCATTCGCAAATGTTGAAAAATCCACATCCGGTGCATCTCCATCGATGAGTGTAAAAATAAGTGATTTTCTTTTCTCCTAAAATCATTATTACGTTATTTGTTTCACCTCATTCAGATCTACGCTGCAGTTCACCCTCTCTTTAAAAAATGTTGTGGATAACTAGTCAATGAAAAATTAGTAAACAACTGCAAGTAAGCCTATACACCTATACCTAGAAGACACAAATATACAGGATGTCCTAGAAATCACTTCGAACATTCAATAAATTCTAAAAAATTACATAAGAATATAAATTCATTCTTATTTTTAGTTTAGAGAAAAAAGTCATTGCAGTTTTACTCGTTAAATTTGCCATCTCGTTCCAACGTTTTGAAGGCTCGCTGGAAACCTTCACATGAGCGCTGCCATTTCCGACAACTTTCAGTAGCTTTCAGACACAAATCTCTCTGATGTTTTAGCATGTCTTACTTGACCTCTCTGCAGGCCGTGCAGATTCTTTCCTCAAGCTATGACAGGTCGCTGGGATTAGTGACATACATCTTGCTTTTGATGCAGCCGGACAGAAAAAAGTCACAAGGTGTGAGATGGAAGGAGCGCGAAGCTCATTCGAGGTGACCCTTTCGACCGATCCATCTCATCAGTCAAGAAATTTCTTGTTCAAGAAATCCTGCTCCAGGAGAAGGAGGTTTTCATCAGTGGGGGTTGTAGCAAGCTTTCCGCTGCGTGGTTTGTCATGAACACATTCTGTTATAAAAACTTGCCATTTAGAGCGTAAATTGTACTCCGCGTTGGAGCAGTATGACAGGCATAGAGCTTCCTAGACCGGCGCTGAACTATGTATTGTCGAGGACAAAAAAATTCTTGTCAGCTACTCCAATTAGTGAACCATGAACAAAAAAATGATACGCTCACAAAAACTCCAAAACCGAGGTTGTCAAATGCCAATAGCCATACGTCTGTCTAAATGGCACCTGGAACGCAATAGAAATAAATGTATAATGTTTTTTGGGAAACCCTTTATTTTTAATCCCATATCTGTTGACGCGAGGCAAATAATCCTTCGTTTTTGACAACATTCGCTGTCCTGTGAGTTAGAATAAATTCTCTAAAAACCACATCGCATTCTTCCCTCTTCATATTTATAGTTTGTAAAGGATGATTAACACTCAAATACCGAAGTAATGTGCTATAAACTCTTTGTAGAGTACAAATATGCCAATCTTTAGTAGGATTCAAATTCAGGAAACCCTGCACTTTTCATTCGCCATGAAAACAAGATTATAAGTTATTACTGTAGCATCGTGCAGGCTGGTAGCGTCTGCAAACAATCCACTCGTTTGAACATGAAGACTACGAGCCTGGAATCGTGAAATGGCCTCACAGTTGCTATGATTTTAAGACTCGAGTGTTTTCAGTGGACGACACTTGGAATTTGGATCTAACGGCCGTGGGCTTGAGCTTTATATGAGCAAGATTCTGATTTAACGAGGGAAACTTCACATTGTACGTGCGAGTGGGTAACCAAGTCTAAAATATTTATGTATTATCAGCTCTGACACTAATGCAAAGAAAAAACACATTTCACAGCTTAAAATAAGCATTAGGAATGAAATTAGTTCGGTAAAATGAACCCTTATTAAAAAAGACAATTTTCGTTACAATTGTGAGGTCAAATATATGTAAAGTTCTATAACAAATCTTTAATCAACCAAGAAATTAAAACCATTAAATTTAAAAATCATTAACTCCTCTACAGAAGCAATTTATTTAGTATCCAGTTATTGCTTTTGGAGCTACATAGTTTTATGTACTCATTAAAGGTTGGAATTAAACCAAGTTGGTTTTGTTTGTATACTGATTATTTTCATTTTCCATAATCCTCAGAAATGTGGTACATGGATTTAAGAATAATCGAAATAGAGTTTGTTCTCGCAAACAGCTGTCCTATTTTTGTCATTTAAAATTTTTCATATGACTTTAAAACGATATAAGTATTATAAAAATATTTCCTAGAACGAAGACGTTAGCTTTTAACAAGTTAACTTTCAATTAACAGTCCTGTGAGTCAGCTTATGCAACAAAAACGTACTAATCCTTTAAAACAATTTGGTATCAAACACTTGATAATTATTGAAATCAATCATTTTTAAATGAGCCCACTAAATGAACAAACTGTTATTGCTCGTTGAAGTTGTTTTACTGTCAGACACTTGCCTCTTAGAAGCAGTTTACTTGCCTCTCAGTAGATGCTCGCAGTTCTACCAGTCCCATGAGTTGACCGCACCAGTCTTACCTGCAAAAAGCATATCGATTATTTTGTGGAAAATTACGATAAATTGAAGCACTAGTAGGAAAGATATTCTAGGTTACCTATTACTGGACATTTAATCTAGCCACATTTGAAATATGCAACGCTGGTTAACTATCGTACGAAGAGATATTAATAGAAGGGAAAAAATTCAGTGTAAAGTAACGGAAATTATTCCTGAACTCCGCAATTTCAGTTATGACAGACGTTTTCAACCATAGAACTATCTCCCTAGAACAAAGAAGACTGTGGCGACAACTCATTGAGACCTATAAGTATATCAACGACCATAAGGATGTTATTCTGGAAGAGCTTTTCGAAAGAGACGGTGACGTGCAAACCAGAAATAACGGTTCGCACGTTACAGGTTCAAAAATTAACATTAAGAAACTTCAAAACCTTTCAAGCTATAAACTTCTTTCCCGTTAAATATACCACAACTTAGAACCATCTGCCTGAAAACATCGTTTCTGCTGGCACTGTAAACACGTTCAAAAATCGTCTTAACCAATATTGAATTACGAAGACCCCAGTATTTTAAAGTACTAATTCTATGTTTCTAACACCTGGGATCATTGTACGATTGTGATACATGAGCGTGACTGAAACGCCTGTGCGTTCGTGAAGCGCGTGTATGTGACTCAAGAAGCTTACGTCATTAGGGGGTACGTGCGTGGTTGATGCCTTTACTTTGGACGACATGGGACTTGAGTAGCAGCCCAAGAATGGTCCAAATGGCTAGTTTCTACTTCCTAATTCTATTTTAATCACACAATTAAATCACAATACTTTTTGTGCAAATCACACTTCGATTAGATTTATCAATTATACAAAATACAGAGGAAAGAAGGCATTACACGTTGATAAGGCCAGCAATGCACCGAAATTCATTGCTGTGCTTCGAATGTAATGAAATTCACAATTACACGCAATATGTTTCGGAGTCCAAAAACAAAAATGGGTGTAAAACCAAAATAATGGCTCGACGTAACCGGATTTTTGTTTTATCATTTTTTATCCATTATGTTTAGAGCGCAAATGGTAAGTCCCACCCAATTTTGCGCTTCATATCAGTTTAAACTACGTCGAGAGAGAGGGAGGGAGAAAGAAGGAGAGTATAAAATTCATAGCAGGTGTGAGAACGCATGAATAAAAACAAAGCATCTGTTGAACTTGGCTTTTTATTGCTTTGTGTCACATGTTTTCAAGGAACAAATGTTTTTGTTTTCTTACGCTAAAGACGTACCACGTGCTCCAAAAAGTTATGTAAAACATGGTAGAAAATATAAAATAATACAAAATAAATTAATTCTACTCTGATAATAATACATCACCAGCTTGGTCGACTGGTGAGAGAGTCTGCTTGCGAGCGGAAAGACCCGGGTTCGAATCCCGCTGCCGACATGGTTGACGCAGCTAGAAATACGGCATGGGACTTGGGTAAAACAACCGAATAATTATCGAAGTAATTATCCGACCCAAGAATGGGCCAGAAGGTTCGTTCCTATAGCCTCATTCTATTCTATTCTATTCTATATAATACATCATGGGGTAAAATATAGTAAACCTTTAGCACCTGGTATCGATTTTTCAATTCTTAATCCTAAGATTATGAAATATTGCAATATATAATATAATTTTATGTAATAGTGATGCATATGAATAATTAGTAAAAAACATGAGAAAAACATATATTGAGTAATTTTCATGCCGATGCGTCCTTCCTGGTCGTTTTTTAACATCTATATTTTTCTAACTGACCTATATACATTTATGCATAGGTGTTAATCATACGACAACCACGTTAGCTCGTTCCGGATTTATCTATTTTAAGGATATTAATTTTCAATAGTTTTCCTGTGATTGTTTTACCTAACCTGTTAAGTTTACGTGATGCTCCGATTGAATATGCCAATTTAGAATGATTCTCATATGTCTACTTCAAATGTTTAGAATTCTATCAGTGTATTACTATTCAAATTATTCTCCTATCAATTTTGTAAAAGTTATCCAAGCTAAAGAACATACAAGTCCCACAATCACACAAATCTTCTATTTAAACATGCAAAACATTCAGAGAATTCACCACCACGCGAATAAGTTCAAGGTGAGGCAAGTGATGCCAGTAAATCACCTTGCTGCGTCAGATGGCGTGAAATGACAGGCTTGGGAGACGTGTAATTCAGGAGTGATGGGGGGTACAGTCATGTGATACTGACCGTGTCTCAGGGGTGAACCAGAGACAGCTTCGTGAAATGCACCAGAGTCGTAAAACTGAATAGAGTAAACTGTAAATTAAAAATCGATCGCAAGACCCATCATTGTTGCATCTGTAGAAGTGGGTGTGAAATTACTCATGTCTTCACTATACCAATTTTCAATACTTGAGTAAATGTCCCGTATATCTGATTTTTGTCAAGAATATGTCATAACTTCCGATAAGTCTTCCCATGAAACAATTATTTCCTCCTCATGACTCGTTTTGTCGATGTTCTTGGCCCTGTTTGGAAGTTTCAAACAGTAATCAATATCCACTGGTCTGTAAATGTTTTAGTTTGTGTTTGCTAAGCCATGAAATTCCTCCCAATAATATGCATAGTTCACAAATTTGTAAGTTTTTCCACGTGAGTTCGTTATGAATGCATAAGACAGTGAAAAGATGCTACGGTGACCCCTGCTGTTCCAGCTGATCAACTTATTTTAGTAGACACGAAGGACACAGAAGGTGGACACAATGCAACCTCTGTTTTCTTTATTACAGTGTTTATGTTGATGTTTTATGCATGTTAATTTTTGTTAAAGAGACTCGAGTAAAAAATAGTAATAATAATCATGGTATGAGTTTTTGCTTCAGCGTCATTTGTTACTGTTGCTTTTTAGTATTGATGATATACCTATGAATTAACGAATGAAAATAATAAGTGCTTGGGTGTAGCGTCCTTAAGAAAAACTGCCATATAAACTGTGATTAATTATATCATGACTAATCACTATAAATAACTCAGTTTATCAAAGTCCTGTTTGTGAAACAGTTCTACATGTTAATTCCCATCAGAACCTCACTTTGCGATCGTTTTTCTGCCTCATGTTACTCTGTTTTTACGTTGTACGAAGGTCACCTCGCTCTGAACAACAAACTAACAAAATAAAACAAGTTTGTGAAGGTGCAGCTCTGAGATACAAGACTGCCATGGAATTTGAAGTAAAATTACTGACACTCCTGTTTATCGCCTTTCAGGTAGGAATATCATTAAAGAAGGCACGGTCGGTTTATTGAGAGCTTGCTTCTTGCCACTCCTGCCATCTGATAATTATGTAAAATACGCTGAGTCATGTCTTCCAGAGAGGCTTTCTGTGCTACAGACACAACAGAAACTTCCAGAAAGAAGCGTGATTTATTATCCAATTATCAGAGGCACGTATGTAAAGTTAGCGTGTTTTAGATGGTGTACAGAACGAATGTTGAGCGGAGACATGCATGACAACGGCTTTGGTGCGTTCGACACGTCTTGCTTCTGGAAAGAAACAACATCCTTTGTTCTCTGAACTTAATTTTTAGACCCGGGTTCATATGGTTCAAATTCCTCATGAAAAATAAAAATGTAGTGTTGGAATATCATAGATTTATTGCTAGACATAAACGTGGCGTTGGAGAATCAGTTCCGTTTTCTATGGTACCAAAATTTTCAAGCAGAACTTGATTTAGTAGTTGACCTACGACACCAAGAACATATTGATGTGTACATAATTATTTATGTTAGGAGAATTTATATTTTTAAACTTTCCATGGCGATAAACTCAATTCTTTTTAGGCATCTTCATCCCTTGTGACACGCAACGTTTCTTACAAACAAACGATACAAGAAAATAAGATTTCGAATTAGGAAGATTGAAAAACGTTTTATTGAAAAGTAAAAAGCAAGTATTGCAATTATGAAGCAGTTCGATAATGTGAAGCTTAGAGTCACATGAAATTTTCACATGGGAAGCAGGGAGTTGGAACACACGACTTAACTGACACGAAGAAATCTACAAAAAGATGGTTGTAAATTCAACATTCAAATTTTAGCTGGCTCTTGCTTGCAAACGACAGAATTTACAAATAAATGTTTTTTAGAAAATAGCACGCTCTATTACGGTGTTAAAAAACCATTTACAAAAATAAATTAAAAGAAACTAGTGTAGGTGCCTGCCACATGCAAGTAAAAACACGCAAATGAAAATCCAACGAAAATAAAAATTTAATCATACGTATAGCCTGGAAATGCTTCGAACTTGTAAAGTATTCACTGCATGAAATGTTGCTGCCTAACTTTGCTGTGTAGAAATGTACTCAAAAATTATCTAATACCTCTGCATTTTGTTAAAATAACTGGCCTCCATAAATTCTGCGTACAAAACGACGTCAAAATAATATCTACAGTAAAATAAAAATATACAAGTGCGAGATGTATAGCCGTAATGAAACAAGAAGCTGAAGACCAACTCGTATTGTTAAAGACTGAAAATTGCGTAAAATTGATCTGTGTACGCTATTAGTGCAACACTTCAGAACACTTACGATGACACAACTGGAACAGAAGGTGTGTCGTGAGTGACGTTAATATCAATCTACAATTTATGACTCGTGTTTCATGACTACCATAAATCATGATCAATCGATGAAGTAGGTGTCCATCGTCGATGAACGTACCATGGTCGAGAGATCAGGCATGACGTGAGGAAAACTTGGTTTGAGAATGAGCGAAAATCCATAGTTGCTTGTGTCATGACATGTGTTCAAGCACATGAGCTTTGTTTTTACCTTTGACATGAGGACTGTTTCTTTGTAAAAAGAAAGACTCGTCTAAAAAGAAATTCCTGCGCACAGATTCATTCAACAGGCATGTCATGACTAAGTTCACATGCATATAAATAAAAAAAGTGTGTGAATTCGATCTTAGCACAATGAATGAGACTTGAGCACGTATTTTTAGGATAATCGAGAGTTCACGTTTAATTTTTCCCACAGACTGGTTTGGACCATGCCTGAGGCAACAGGTTATCTAAGCGTGTAGGTTCAAAATTTGTTTCTTTTTATCGAAATGAAGCACTAATATAAAAATCTATTTAACTACTGTATTGGCAGGCTCGTATGACAGTTTCTGTGTAAAATGTATAAATATGAAAGTTAAATATAGTTCTGCGGTTACAGATATATGTATAACTCTAACGTTATCAACAGCAGGCAGGAGTAGAAATTTTTCATAACAACAAAACATAGTTTCTCAACTTGCACTTTCAGCACTAAACTTTCAGCCTAATCGCTTAAAACAACAATTCCCTGTTATCACAAACATTCACACTAAAAATAAAGAATTGTTCATAAATTTCGTGACAGAAAATTAATTTGTATGGCAGAAGCATGACACCGCGCAATGTTCGTGTGAGGCTTGCCTGATGTGGTGACAAGAGGAGGAGGGAAAGACTTTGTTTGCTCCATGGATGGATGGAGGATCCATGGATGGATGGACTTGAATAAGAAACTTACATGAAGGTAATATTGAAGTAAATACGTAGACATTGCTGTGCTAGTAGTTCATCAAAACGAAGACATTCTGGAATGTGAATTGAATGAATACATGCTGAAATGGGATGAAGGTACATTGAGGTATCTTTCAGTAGGTAATACAGTTTCACTGAGTAGGTCATAAAGCTTTCCTAAGAAGGTCATACAATTTTCCCGTGAAGGTGAGAAAGTTTCCCTCAGAAGAAATGAAACTTCCCTCAGGATGTAATGAATTTTCCCCCAGGAACTAATAAAGTTTCCCTCGGGAGGTAATGAAGTTTTTCTCAGTAGGTAATGAAATTTCCCTCAGGTAATAATGAACTTTCCTTCGGGAGGTTATAGTTTCCCTCGGGAGGTAATGAAGTTTTTCTCAGTAGGTAATGAAATTTCCCTCAGGTAATAATGAAGTTTCCTTCGGGAGGTTATAGTTTCCCTCGGGAGGTAATAATTTCTCCCAGTTTCCTCGTTTTCTAAATACCAGCTAAATTGTTCATATAGATGAGGGCTGCTTTACTTCAAACTTCTATGGCTGTAAAAAAGAACAAATTTACATAATATAATAATTTTTTTAACGAAAATACTTCAGGGTTTCAATTATTTCGCTACATACGTGCCAAAACGGTTGAGGCATTTGTAATATTGGTACAGGTACTTGAACATATCTTATCTGAAAGATTCCTACCCTGGATGCCATGAACCTACAGTTGACCACCAATGAGAAAAAATTCAGGCCTATGGAGATTTTAGCCAAAAAGAACGACACGAAGTAGACGGAAATAATATTATAACTTCCAGATCACCACTACAAAGCTGTTCGTACTGCATACGACAGCTTCAGGAATTATTGTGAAGTGTTTTGAGAGCTGCAGGGCTCGAAGTGCTAATTTATTGAAACGAAAAGTGCCCTTCAACTCTTGATTCCTCAATCACAAATAAAAGGCGCGTAGCCTCAAACCACTCCTCGTCTCCAAGGTCACGATCCAAATCGCAGTTATTGCATAAATAGAAATGGGCAAATTTTCTTCATATATATAGACAGTTAAAAGTTGTTTCTAAACGCAACTGCTTCAATTAAATTGAAACACGAGTAGCGAGAACTTGAGGTCAAAATTGCGGTGTTCGGACCCGGCGGTGCGCCATCAATTTTCTGCGGTCGGTGAATGATTGAAGATTGTGTCACTGACACGAGACTTGAGTGAGACAGAGACACATAAGAGGGAAACTGTCACGAGACTTGAGTGAGACAGAGACACATGTGAAGGAAACTGTCACGAGACTTGAGTGAGACAGAGACGCATGTGAAGGGAACTGTCACGAGACTTGAGTGAGACAGAGACGCACGTGAAGGAAACTGTCACGAGACTTGAGTGAGACAGAGACACATGTGAAGGAAACTCACGTGAACACAAGATGGTTTTATATTAACATCATATAGAGTGAGATTTTTGCCACATACGAAGTGAATTATTGGAATTGAAGAACAGCTTTGAACAAAAGTTGATGTAAGACTTTGCCTAAAAGTTTCCCTTTACATATAACGTGTTTTTGCACCCTGGTCAGGTCACGTAAGGTTCAAACTTGTATTGACTGTTGCATGCTGCAGCCAAGAGAAGCGACTAGAGATTCTCAAAGTGGCGAAGAAATAAATAACACATCTTTAAAAATAACCTTTTATAGTTTCTGATTGATGGTACCACCACTACTAAAAATCGAAATAAAACTACTTGTTAAAGAATGGTGTCTGATGTGAAAAATTATTTAAATTGGAGTGTAACCTTAGATTTTTTGTCATGAACTGAAATTCGTTGATTCTTTATAAATAGAGCATATACATATGTTGCCAATTAAAACCTAACAAGATTGTGACATCAAATCTAGCAAATTTTCATAGCTGGTTTTTGACAGCCGTCTTCATGGCTGCAATTAGGCTGCAGCAGCGGTACCGTATGATACAGAAGTGACAGACCAGTGATGGAGTTGCAGATGTTTTATAATTGAATTTTCTTAACTACATAATTTCATCTGGAATCCCTCGCTTAATTGAGTTTCATATTTTCAGATCTACATCATTTACCTTTTTACTTTTATCCAATTTTTCATTGAAGTTATTAACTTCAACTAGCCTATTCTCGCATCATTAAAATGAAGAATTCTTGTCAGACAGATTTCTGGGTAAAACTGATTTTTTTGACTACCATTTATGTAGATTTAGTTTTGAAAATTTGAATTTTTAAAATTTTGTTTTGGTTGTCTTTTGTGTATGACGCTATTTGTGGTGTCCACCGAACTGTACAACACTACTTGTATGATCACCAAACTGTAAAACACTACTTGTGTGTCCTCCAGACTGTACAGCAAGCACTACTTGTATGATAACCAGACTGTACAGCATTATTTGTGTGTCCATCAGACTGTAAAACACTACTTGTGTGTCCACCAGACTGTGCAAACTCTGTCATACACCGGTGTCTCGTATTCGTGAAATTTTCAACCAAAACTAAATTAAAATATTATCCACCTGCATGCTTTTTGAATGACTGCTTCTCTGACAGATGACTTTTCCACATTACCATGATTGTTAGGGCATATTTTCTCAGGACTTTTATGTATAAAAAATGAGGTCAATTCTTGGATATAAGTGACCTAATAAGCGCTAGGATTATCTTAAATCAGAGCCAAAAAGGAAGCCAGAGACTCAATAATTTCCTCCAGACAGACCTGACCTGAAGAGATGGTCAGATGCCCGTGCTCGGACGTAGAAACACTATTCTTTTTTAATATAAAACTTGAAGCCTTGGACCGAATCGTCAAAAAGTTTGGGCTTTGAATAAATTTGCTGGAATTTCCAACTCAAAGAGATTCTTTGAACAAAGGTTTTATTCGTCTTACTATTTTAAGCATTAAATAATACGAGGAATACGAGGTAGGCAAAGTGTGGTGGGCTTGTTAGAACACTTGGTATTGGCCTACGTAGAATGATATTGTTTTGTGTAGATTGGCATTGGCTTGTGTAGATTGGTATTGGTTGGCGCAGATTGGCATTCGTTTGTGTATATTGGTATTGATTTGTTACTTTTGCTTCAATACTGAAAGCATAAAAAATACTTGAACGTGACAGTTGCCTCATGACAGATTAACTCTTTAATTATCACAATGATCTGAAGCATTATTTATATTTGTAGGTAAGTGCTCAATAGATATTTAAAGATGGAATAAAACGCACAGAAATTTCTCATGCAGTCGTGTAGGAATTTCGTTTCTATTTACACAAGCTTGTGATTAATTTTCAGTGCATGCAATTGTACAACATAATTCTTCACGAAAAGCACAATAAACTGCCACATAAATATTCTCTATTCTGGAACCTTCACTGCAATGCAGCAACACACCCTGAACTGCATGAGGCCTTACAACACGCATGTGGCGCACAAGATTATAGATGACGAGCAAAATTGAGTTGGTAGAAGCAATTTGTCGACCTTAGAAAACTTGTTTGCAGTGCTAACGTCATCAAGCGACCGTACTTTGAGAAAAAGAAAAGCCTGCGAGGGAAGACATGAGTGTTCTATATTTTTTGCTGCAATGAAACGGTGTTTGTTGCAATTACTTAGCGCAGTTCTACTGACACTTTGTACATATTTGATGCTTGAAAAGTATATAAACCGGCATTGTGGTCTATCTCATTCTCTTAAATTCATTAATCATTTTTCGCTTAAACGAATCGTTTAGAAACTAGATAATTTCAGTGGAAATTTTACGGTTTAAATTTGACTAATTTGAAATTATTAGAAAGACGAATGAATTAAAGATTTACGACGAATAATTGTGTTTTAAATGAATACTTTTCATGAATATATACAGAACTTCTATTTTACACCGTTTCTATTGATAATGTGGCCTAGATAGTACCAGTGGAAATTTCACGGTGTAAAAGGGATAACAGTAAAGATCTATAAAACGTAATACATTGTTCAATTTTACTCGTGGTACTATGAGAACCTGAATATTTTTCATGAATGTATACAGAATTTTCATTCTGTAACTTATCTACCGATAACATGGCCGTGTAGGATAAGAAGGCTTATAACGGGAAAAAATGGCTCATTTTATAGTCATCCGGCGCCTTTGGTATCCACAATACACTGCTTATAATGCATGTATACCCGTTCTGATTTCAGTTCAATAAATTTTCTTTAGTATTAAGTAGAAAGAAATGGGACAGGCACACAGAAATACAGAGATAGAAAGAGAGTAAAAAAGTGATAAAGAGAGAGAGAGAGAGAGAGATAGAGAAAGATGAAGATACACTGTCCATCATGTAAAACTGCGAGGGAGCTCACGGCATTCCGTATGCTGCAACTTTTGAAGATTTAAAAATTTAAAGATATTATCGTATTGTACATGTAAATTATCATGGAAACAAACATTTATATGCTTTTGTATCCGTACAACCGATCATTTTTGTAAGGAATAATTCTGAGAATTTGCAGCCTACAAAAAGCTTTCCCAACACGCAAATTAGATTTCATTTCATTCTCCAGAGTAGCAAAATTAACTCCGATTGAAAGGATACACACATCATAAATTTGGTTCACAGAAATATTATTCTACTTTAAATATGTTATTTCTCTGGCAAGCCTTCGCACAATACATTCAGTTCCTATATTTTTGATAATCACTAAAGAATATAACATTACTCTATGAATCCGTAAATCTGGAGCTAACTCACGGTTCAAAATTTGAACGCTTAAAAAAATGTGAGAGATTTTAGACATACTTGGGCTCAGTTTTACATCAGAATGTCCTAAAAGATTATAGTATAACTACATCAATAATAAAAAAGCTGCAGGTGGATTTGTATTATTTTTAAGGTTATCAATGAGTTAACCTACGTTCGGTTAACTCATGCTTAAACACAGTCACACGCACACATTGAATCACAAACCATCGATCCACCACGGCTATTTGCATGATCGAACCGTCAGCGGCGTATAACTCAACTAATTTATCATATTAGTTTTGTTCCTCTACAGGGTGACCCAAAAAAATGTATACACTGTTTTGAATGTTGATTGCTCTTTTGTTGACGTATGTACAAAAATTTTATTGGTATTAATTTTTTTGTAATTAAATTTCCTATCTAGTTGTGAAATTTATTTTAATACAGAGTTTAATTGTTGCACAATATACATCATAGTAAAGACAACCAATTTAACCCCTGCGAGGAGAAACAGAAATATTCCTTCTACAATAAAACAAAGTTCAAACCTATCTGTAAATCTGGCTTAAAAAGTGAAAATAAACATTTATAGTTTGAAATTAATAATTAAAACATATAATAAAAAATAATAAACACTCCATTTTTGTATCTTGAAAGGTTTATATTGTTACCCATGAACTTTTCACTATTATCAACAACTTCAAAATGGCCAAATATAGCAAAAACAGCGAGCAAGAATAGTGGAAAGTTATTTCACACATAACAGATCTATAGTTGTGGTGCAGAGAGACTTTATAGCAATATTTAACCAACAAACAAGTCCTTCTAGACATTGCATTGTTGTAATGATTTCAAGATTCAAAGAATCTGTATCAACAGCTGATAAAGAACGCTTTGGTAGACCGAGAGTCGTACGAAATGCATATGCAATTCCATATCAGCGGATACGTAAATAAACAAAACTGCCGATTCTGGTGTGTTGAAAACCCTAGAATAATTCATGAGCAACCACTTCAAGCAGAGAAGGTTACTGTCTGGTGCAGTATAACAAGAGTAAGAATAATTGGCCCGTACTTTTTCGAAGATGACGAAGGATTGGTAGTGACAGTAACGGGAAACAACTACAGACAAATGTTCCAGGATTGTTTATTGCCACAACTGGAAGATTTGGAATTGCACAATATGTGGTTTCAACAAGATGGAGCAACACAGCACACAGCTACTGAAACCCTAGCAATACTAAGAGCTGCCTTTCCTGGTAAATTACTTTCACATTCTGGTGACGTTTCATGGCTACCACGGTCGCCTGATTTGACTCCTCCAGACGTTTTCCTTTGAGGATTATGTTACCAATTATGTTATGTATGTTACCTTTTAACCTTATCAATAGGCCTAATACTCTGATAAGGTTAAAAGGTAACATAATTGGAGGAATCAACAGAATAACTCCAGGTGTTTTGAAACAAGTCATGAAAAGTATTGTGGAAAGAATGCACATTTGTTTGAACAGTAATGGACACCATTTGGAGGATATCATATTCAAATAAAACTTTTGTTAAAAAGTAATAAAACTCAAAGATTTCCTATTTCGTTTAATACGTAACTAACTTTTTTGGCTTTATTATATTTTGTTTTAATAATATTTAAAACTGTGAAGTGACTTTTGCCCCACCCGTTAGATGTAAATTTTATCACTCATAGATGGTATGTGCATAGGAACGGTTTGTGAGTTAATTCATACATATTTCAAGATTACTGGACTACTATTGCAATGTATGTCATGACTGCGCATAAAGTTAGTCATATTGTACAGATATTGCCGGTTCAACTACAGGGATTCCTTTAAAGTTGATGTTACATCCCCACCTCAGTGTACTGAACTTCTTCCCTCTCTTCTTTCGTTAATATTAACAATGCTGAAGAGGGCCTAAAAATCTCTCCCAGGCTCGTTTCAAGAGACGGGACGTGCGCTTGTGAAGCTTTGGAAAAGACATTAGGGCGATGACTTATACCTTTTGAACAAAGTTTCGCTGCAGAATTGAATTGATACTAACAGCAAACAAAATGTTTCCTGTATGAAGACAACGACACTAAATATAAAGAATACTTAACGTTTTCTTGGACGTCAGTCTTCGCATAACGAGATGATAAATTTTACCTAAGATAACTTTTGGATACTGTGCAACTGAAAATTATTATTTCGTGTGTACAAATATATTAATCAGAGAGTCGTAGTAATTAATGGCCAACACTTCTAGTTCTTATTTGTCTTCATTTCTATGTACACAAATTTCCCCTTATTCATTGTCAATGTCCTGGTTTGAGAATACCAATTTCAAGTCACATTTTTATCGAGTCGTAAACAAATAATTCTTCTGGTACACGTCTCCATTTCTTACACATATGAGTTCATTATAAGGTAGAGATGATTCCATCATGAAGAACGACACACACGATAAATTTTTCTCTTCGATTCTTGAATCGAATGAATTTCCGGTCAAGTTGTCGCATAAAAGAAATTTTATTCTTTTTTCGACGTTTTTACATCAAACGAATTTTAATCATAGTGTTATTTTAAGCAAATGATTATCTGTATTATTAAACCATATGCTCTATTATTACACTATATGTTTTATTATTAAACCATATGCTTTATTATTAAATCCTATGCTTTATTATTAAACTATATGCTTTCTAATGTCTAATTACGTTTTACATTACGTACGTAGATGGCTTTAAATTCAGTTTGCACCTAAATAAATACAAGACGATTATAACGATCTGGCGCCTGTGCACAACAGGTCGTGTCAGAACCAGAGCTCTATTGTATCGCTCAATATGTCTGCGGAAAAACAAGACAAAGAAGAAATAATTTCTTTTTGATTCTTTAGTACACACTGCCACAGTCTGCGACTCATCCCACGATCCTAGCACCTCATGGCGTAGTGGCCTCAACGAACAGTCACATGGGTCTTTTTGCCATGGTCTTTGTTATTTTCCCGTAAAAGAGAACTTGGACATGGTCGTATAAAATGAGTAGCTGTTGTCTGTCCTTCTCCCTGGAGGACAGCAGTAAAATAAGTTTCAAGAGTCCATAATTGTTTTCGTGCGAATGCTCGAGGAAATCCAATACAAGTTGTTGGCAAGACTACGCCAATGAAACACAAAATTGACGTCAGGAGACTCTTTCCAAGTCCAGAGTGATGAAGAGCCTCCAACTTTTTAAGTGGGTGACGTAAAGCATCAAGGTTGTTCTTTCTGGAATGACTTTTTGAAACTGGAATGGGTCCCTCGCGTTCGTGAGAAACATTTTTTCAGCTGGAAAAGTTTACTGCTGAAAATTTTCATGAAGACACAGATTTTCACCTTGGTAGTGGATTAAAAAGTTTAGAGTTGACCATCTGAGCAAATTGCTGTCGTCATGGAGGCAAAGACAAACGAGAATGGAAGTGTGTTCTAAGTGTCGTTGGCACATTTATTTCATAAATTTTACGAAGTTAATACATAGTTGAACTTCTGAATGGAGGCACTAATATTTTTGCAAATGAGTTCTAGAAATTAGAGAGAGAGAGCTATCTGAATAATTTGTTATTATAAATATTAATACTTTAAACTTCATTTATGATGAAATATGTTTAACAAATTAGACTCTTAAAAACTCACTAAAAAGAATCATTGTCTTCATGAAGCTCATGACGCATTAATAGCTACTTGTTCACAGGCCACATGTGATGAAAATCTTCCATCACTTATTACAGCAATTCTATAAACTACAGTTCTACAGGTCTAATAATTCTGTAGATCTAGTAGTTTTACTGCTCTACATGTTAATATTCCTGTTCTAGAAATATCACTACTATTCTAGTAATATTATTTTAGTTAAGCTGCAGTTCTAGTAATTCTACAGTACTATTAATTCTACACTAGAGTGCTGCTCCAGTAATTATTTTAGCAATGCCAATACACTTACTCCTGGCTGTAGAATATGATATTGAAAACACTTGAAAATGATCAACCTCACCACTGCCACCCACTGCTAGGTGGGAGCTCAGATGACGGAGCTCGTGTGTAGACTCTATCATAACATCATACAGTGTACAAATCTATCATGATCAGTAAAGGAGCGTTGCTATCAAACTTTGTATGGTGACACAAAGTAAGAATTCAAAATAGGAAGCTGTTAGGTCTTCTCGGGCGTCAATGTGTCCGGAGAACGATAATAAAAATTGAACTTGGCAACAGGAACGAACAGAGTGGTCTTGTGGCTGCCATCCAAGTCTCATACAGTGTAACTTCTTGAGGAAGTATAATAGCATGCACCATAGATTCATTTATGTAAAATTCACTCCATAATATACATTGAGCTAGTTAGAATACCCGTTACTGAAAAGAACTACTTTGAAGATACCTTTATTTACTCGGAGACTTTCCTACATTGTGTAATATATACTCATAAAATTTACATGTACGCAGGTGTATTCATTTAGACACACTTACCGTTACTGAAGCTGGCAGCTCTGCAGTTTCTCTTGTCATATTTTCCCATCTCGTTAAATGAAAGAAGGGAATTTTCCACTAGCGGACACTAACAGAGTCTATACCATTGAACGTGAGCTTGTAGTTTATTGGGAGTCTTTAGTTTTTCATTTGTTTCTAGAGGAGGCTGGACCAACTACACATATGGCGCCTGCTCACCGCTCATGAATATTTGTGCTCTATGTAATATATACCACAACCATGTTTCGTGCAGGTGTATAGAGGCAAATGCATTTGACTGATTTAGAAATCAGGAAGCAGATATGGTTGTGAATGGATACATGAATGAAATATTCATGATTCCGTATATAACTGTAATCAACGAGCCTTATTCGTCAGTGTCTAGAGTTTAAAAGAAGTTTGAAGAAAGTATTTTATCGGAATTAATTTTTACAGACACCTATCCTATATCATATTGGTTGCCAAAACTATCAACTTTAAAGAAATATTACTAATAACTCGCGTATCACCAAGTAAAAAAATCCGGTGTTTCTTCAATTAATTTCTTCCTTTCATTTTCCAATCAACGCTGCCTGTACAGAGTTTTCTTATTGAAATGTAATAACCCTAAACAATGAAAAAACACGTTTTAGAGCAATTCGGCTCCTTTGTTATCCACAATACAATGCTTAGAATACATGTAAACCCGTTTCATTGAGAAATCAAAATTCAATCTAAGACAAACATCTTATTTCAGCTGCTTACTAATGGCTGTTTTGAAATTAATTTTCTTATTTAATTTAGCAGTGAGGGGGACACAAAACGTATTCATTTTTACAGACACGACAGGTTTCATTACACAGCATAGATTTGAGTGCAGAAAGGCACGTTGCAGCTGCGCAATTGTCACCATTGTCTTGTTATAACTAATATATTCAATATTTAAATGACTTAATTTCAGAGACATTGCATATGTTTGTTTTTAAAAACTAAAAAAAGGTGGATAAAAGATCAACACCTAAATACTGGAAGTAAATTTTTTAACCTAAAATAAACAGTTACCATTTTCCTACGGACAAGCATCGGGTATTATAATAAATTGAAATAATGTGTAAAAGACTAAGCTACAGAACAGGGCTTTTCATGTTAATAATAGGCTCATATGGTTATTTTAACTTTCTGAACCTAACTGAAATTGAGTTGATAGGTAGACAGGGTAGACTGATTCAGGTACATGATGTCCATAGAGTTTCTGTACAAGCTAACAAATTTATTATGAAAACAAATATAAAGATACACGTTTTTAATTATTACAAAATAATGTAAATCTAATGACGTTTGTTTACTTTTTTAATAACGCCATTAGTTGCACTGATCATATGAAGACGGTACTCGATTTCTTGCTATATTTGCTCAGCATCGCCTTATAAATTATGGTAATTACCTTCGTAATTCTTGGTTTTAGGCAGCATTGTCGCATATTTTTGTTCAATATACGATATTTTCAATACAATCCGAATGCATGAAATGTGGAGGGGTTATATCTGGTAAACGAGGTGGACAAGAAAATGTCCCATTTCTTCCAATTCACCGGTCTAGAAATGTTCCCATCCCCTTGTTCTCCAAGAATGTCCCTATCTCCATAAATTTCTTGTGGCATGCTGGAATTGACAGACGTGATGATGGATCTCTTCTCTGCTTTTGTGTGTAGTTTTGCTGTGTGTTTGTGATCTCATCTCAATAAACCATTATACTCCTTGCGCCGTCTAGTTCTTTCAACAGAACGAGAAAAATGTTTTTTCACAAACAGAATGCCCGAAAAAACACAAATGCCATGTGGTTAAAAATGTTGATAATTCACAGTGAAAGATTTTAATCAATACTTCTGTAAAAAAAAAATGATTTACATAAAGGGTTTATGAATATCCTTCTTTCCCCTGCTTGGTTCGACCAGAGATCTGATGTTTATCAGCTGAAATACACGATTTATGGGCATTTAAATTCAGGCCACACAGGATGTGAAGGTCAAGGCCGTAGAGGCCACAGCAGGTAGCGACGAATACTATATAATGCAGCGCTCGGGTGTCAAATTCGCCAACTTGTTTCCAGAGTTTCGTTCAGAAAAGTGCTCACTGGCTGAATTAGATTTAGCAGTGGAAACAAGGCAGGTTTTGAAGCTTCCAAGTTTCTGTTTCCGCTGCACAAATGTTTCAACTGCATTAAGTGATTGAAGTTTTTGCTGGGTATCGACGTTGCAGCGTCAAATTAAACTAAGTTTGAGTTCGGAATCTTTGCTAATTTTCTAATTAGGGAAGCATCAAATCTACTAAAAAATACTGAAAAATTCAGTTGGAATTTTGTACGTCAATATTTTCCGACCTGTAGGTTTCAAGCGACGAATAAAAAATTTTGGTGTATGTTAAGTCCACTAGTATCGTGCCCTTGAAAAAATTCCTGTATTTATTGAATGAAGTTCTTTTTTCAATTTGCCAGTTATCACCACCTTTCTGAAGTATTTTGCATACTGACGTGGAAAAAGGCTAATAACGGAAAAAATAAGTACCTGTAGTAATACAGCATCTTCGGTGTCTATAATACAAAGCTTAAAATTCAGGAACTAAACATGAAAAAAATGTAATGTTCTAAAAATTGTACTTTTTTACGCAAATATCTCTTGGATAAATAAATTTTTAGGATCCTAAATTAAACAACTTTAAATTTTCTTCTATTTTTCCCATACTGAGTGGCACCCAACACACAAAGATATGAACACACAACAGCTTTTATTGTGCATTCTACTACAGTGATGCAAGATCAATTTGGTTCTATAACTTGCATGCTGCTTTTCAAACATCGAACTGAACCATAACGCTTCCATTGAAATGAAATTCTTCTGAGGTTGTGAGAAGAACAGCGTCTCAATTCATTCTAGCAAGTTCGATCGCTTTTCAAATAGGAAAATAGGAAAACTTGTACCTATTCACAAGATACCTACAATAATAAAATGGAGTGTATTTCTCCGCGCAGTACACAAAACTCGTGCAATTGAAGGTTGTCTGGAGACCAGGCGAGGATTGCAAATTTCTGTTCACAAAACATGATGGTTTGTGAAGCAAGCTGAAGTGGAAGGTTGTGATATAAATAGCGCTCCCTCCAGAAAACGTCAATCTCTGTATAGCATACGCAAAAATTGCTTCGGTTGTCAGTTTCATAATTTCTGCAACCATGGAAACATAGAGCAAGGATCTGGTAGAGCTGGAGGCTAGGGAAACCAGTTCAAAAGTTTCATGGATTTTTTTTCACCATGACAGATTCGGTCCCCATCACTGGGAGCTAAAAGCAGAACAGAATGTTGAGATCATGTTTATTATAATGGTTTTGAACATATGTTGCTGTTCATGAATATATAATAACTGTCGTATTTGAGTCATGAGTTGTAGTGCAGGCATTAGATGATCTCTATGAAGATGTTAGATATAGTCACTTTCAAATTCAAAATCGGAGTCATGGGGAGCCAAATTTTTGTAGAGGTTCAAAATTTGAGAGCCTTAAAGTATAGTGGAATAATATGAGAAACCCCATTTCATTTAAATTGGTCCAGATCATATCGTAAAAATAAACATGCATTATAATATCGATATGAAATGAAGCCTAAAAAGATTCACAGACGAAGCAGTTTATGGCTCTCATCCCCAGCATCGAGTGTCTCATATTCGTGCACAATCAAAATTAATAATAATTACCTAACATTTAAAGTTTCAAAAGTCTTCATACGAATTTCCAATTCGCCCCAATAAAGCCGGAGGAGAAACCCAGAGAAGACGCCCTAAAATAAGCCTCACGTGAACTACAAAAGCCCTGGTCTCCTTCCAGTAAAAAATTGAGTTTGCTAAACGGAGGCAAGCCTCGATTTGGTCCAATAAATCTTGGGCAACTCCTGGAACGAACAACGGCTGGAACGACCGCTCCTTGCTGGTGGACATCCCTTTTTTCACGCTCCAACTTAAGTACTTGAATCCGACTTTATGTATTTAACTATCGTTCTCAATATCGAACAGCTAACAACTTTTTTTAACATTATTTACGTTCTGTCATTTTTTACAAAAAGAAAAGTGGTGTCAAAATGTTTTTCAATATAAAATTGTTAATGGTTAGGTAGACAAACGTTTAGATGCCTAGATTCGTTTTCAGTGCACCTAGCAAACAATTTCAACCATATTCAAATTCATTTCTGGTGGATGTGGTGCACTAATCGTGAAATCCACTCTATGAAAGGCTGGAAAATTATTCTGCACTGCAAGCGTACCATAAGAGTGTTGAAAGACTCAAGTCTGAAGCAATTCTTGAGAAATTTCACGTCTGAATATAATTTTCTAAAATTGTGTCTCTCCTAATAACGTGGAGTAAAATATTAATTAATTGTCAGTGATGCAGAACTGTTGCGCAATCCGGGTCTTGGACGTAAGGTATGTAGCTTCTACAATACATAACTTTTACCCGCATCTCAAAGCTTAAACACCGAAAGTATACTGTACACAGAAATGATACTGTTAAGTATTTCACACGTACTATATAATGTGTAGGTATGAGTCGTAGATAGAAATCCTACAAGTCAATTTAAAATAGGAGCACGATTTCTATATCAGAAATCCAGTTGTAAAGTTCGTGGCTTCCAATGGCATATGATCATGCTGAAAAATAACGGAGAAACACATAATATCATTCCAGCACCACATGTTTTACTTTTCTATTCGTTTTTCTTGATGTCATTTTACATAAGTTTCAAATTCTTTAAAGCTTAGAAATAAAAATAGTTTCTTCTGTAAAAATCTGTACACATGAGTGGAGTTAGTGGCATAATTCAAGTGTGCAGACATAAATCAAGAGAAAAATACCTTGATTCTTTAAACTTTCATCTCAGTGACAGCAATAAATCAAAAAAGATAAAGTGCAAATTCACTCTAAGATGATAATGTCATAACATACGAGATAAATTATACAGAAACATTTCTAATGTAGAACATAACTTGAATGAGTATATATTCAAGTATTTTTGAAGTTAATGTTTGTTTGACGAATCCGTCATAATAAAACAAACTTAGATTGAAATCAATTAATGCAACATCTTGGAGGGCAGAAAATAGGACTGGCAAGCTCATTATGTAAACTCTTCAATAATTTCAAGCTGTATATTAATTCAGTGGAACCGTCTAACTGATCTAACCACAGCAACATACAGGATCTAGTAACACAAGTTCCTTCTTTCAAAGGAAGTTCTTTTCAAAAAAGAAGTTATGTTGCTTTGCCCTGCATGAAATGTACAGACTCTCTGGACGTCACAATTCTTATGCCACCCGCAATCTTGAAGGCCCGAATGTCTATTCGAATTAATTGGAGTACCCTTAACTTTATTTCATTATTTCAGGGATTTAGACTGGGACAATTAGAGCGAAGCCCCTTAAATAACGGTGTTGAATGTTGTCGCTCAGGTATGACAACTATACGCAGGCTGTGCTAATATTCAGGTAGATAATATTTCAAAACTCATGCAAATACTCATATTAGTAAAAAAAACGAAATACTTTTTAACTCCACTATCATAAACAATACTCAAATACTTTTTATAGAGGGAACTGTATGAGACGGTCTTGATTATTGTTTAACTGCTTTCAAGCTCTGTATTGATTTTTCTTTTGGCTTATTGCAGTACAGCAGCCAAGAAAAACGGATATTTTCGAATTTTTATAGTGAAGATGATCAAAATCATTGAGACAGATTGGATTGGCTCTAGTAGCAACTGATGATCCATCTTGTCGGTAGATGGTTCATGATACCAAATTAATGTTAAATCGTTTGTGAGAACCGATTACTATTTTATTATTCATTCACATTTGAATATCATGAGTTTCCCAGACAGAAAGTATCAAAAAGAGACTTCAACCTACGGCCACTTATACATACTTCTGAGATACTCTTAAAACTGCATTTTACTGAAACAATATCGACGTTTCATGGACATAAAATTCAATTAGTTTGATTTCTTCGAAATTAATAAACACTTGCTTGAAACAAATATTTACTGTTTATCAGATTTCGGACGGCGTTCAATGTTAATCAATTCAATTTGTATTAAAGAACGATCGGCACAAACACCACCAACAAGTTGATTATGATTTCCAGAGAACTAAAACGTTGTTCAAATAAATAAATAAAGCAAATAAAGCATATAAAAATAAATAGAAATTAACTGTGGTGGGTAAAGGCTAGCTGAAACCATGATATGTAACAACTAATTAACTATACGTATGCTAATAGAAGTATCAGGAGACTTGAAATGCGTCTTCTAGAAGCCACCAAACTTAAAAACTAATCCCAGATTTTTGTGAATTAGCGTTCTGTTTAATTCAATCAACCTTTTACTTTGAAAAAGTTGTGATTTCTGCACGCAGAAATACAAGAAGAATAGGTGTGGTCACAACGGCATTGCAGGGAGTAAAACAGTCCTGGCTTGCTATAAATAACAACCAATACTGACAACAAATGAATAGTTATGAGATTGAACACGGCAAAACCGAGAACATTCTCGTGTCGGGATCGTTAGTGGGCGAGCATGTGAGAAGTTTCTCGATGAGTTTTGATGTGAGAGAATGTCGAGCTGTGTTCTTGCTTCTTTGCAACTTAAAAATTTCTGGGCCCACGGTAAAAAAAATACGATGCATAGTCAGAATCAAAGAGCTGTATATTACAGGATCGGAGAACTATGATTCTTGTAGAAAAATTAATAACATGAATGGTAGTGATCTACGCTTTGTAATAAGAAAGTACGGAATGAAATCCGCATCCCAACTTTTTAAAACTTATATATAAAAACTTTAAAAATTATAAGCTGTCATGGAGAAGTTGGAGACAAACGAGCGTTGCTGCAAAGGACGTTTTCAGTAAAGCAACTTACTTTTCAGACGATTCTTTTCTCAACTAAGGATTTCTTGAAGCGATAATCAAAATTTTAAAAAGGTGCCACATCATCAAGTTCCTACAACACAATGTAGCTAACAGCTGAATTATTCATTTGTTTGTGGGTTAATGTTTTTTTGATGATAATGATTCTTGATTGAAGGAGTAAGTGTCACTCAAATTCAGAGATACGGAAGAAGTGAGCTGCAAAAAAATTAAATTGTCGTTTCTGGGGAAAAATACTTATGTTATGGATGTTTAAATGATTTTTATTTATTACCAAAACAATACCTCAAACCTTGAAACCGATTTTAGAAATCTGATACTTCTCAGGTCTAACTTTTTCAAGATTCTCCTCAGGAGCCACTTGTATTTCTTATCCATCACGACATTGTATGAGAAATATTATTTCTTTTGCTGCTTCACATTGTTTTGCTCATGACAGTACCCAGTCATCAAATTTTGCGCGTTAATTACCTTGTAATAGTATACCATTGTAGGGCAAATCAATCTGAAAAAATAAAACGTATCTTTTTGGCTCAAATCAGAGTGTATATCATTAAGATGTCACATAAAGGTTTCTTTCACGAGCAGAAAAATTCATTTCCTTGCCCTACCACTGACAGTGTATGATTAAAGAAATCCATTTCTAGATTCTTTTTAGCGATGATGTTGCCTAGATATTCGATGTTGAAAGATCAAGGCATGCACACCTACAAAAAAACAGTATGAAAATAAGTTAGCTTTCGACGATACCGGTATTGACTCTTTGCAGCTAACTTCACAAATAAAATTAATGATCTGATTCCAATTCTGACCATCATTTACTACTATTTATACCCCACTTGTCTCAGTATATCTGATGCTTGCAACTGACATATCATTGAAATACTTGAAAGGCATCTGTATATTATGCAGTTTTACAAATTGAACAATTTTTATCTCAGTTTATGGCAGGGTTCGTAATTGTTGCTCTTCATAGTAAGCATATGTAAACCAGTATTGTATCAAGAAGTTCTCACTCAACCTACACTTCTGCAGAAATATAACTCTTTTCATCTCTAGACTTTGAATCTTGTCAAAAGAGCTCCTGTAATTCGTCAGTTTCTGCTGGAATAACATGCAGGGAAAATTACTATATCATATCACGAGTTATAAAAAAACACAGGATGTTTACAAAGGGCGTTTTGTTAACACAGAATGTAGATACGAGAAAAGCAGGAGTGCATTTTTGGTCAAAAATTCGCCTGAAAAGAACAAACAGCCATGGACTCAGTTGAGTTAAACTGAAATTAAAAATCAAAATGAATCGACCAGCACCTCAAAGTTCGCCAGCACAACGAATACAATATTAGAAGGAAGGCTTCAACCAACCCTACAGAGATTTTTATTCATGAATCATGCGCAAGATATGCACGGCTGCCTCTATCATGGCCATGAATATAAACAAGTTATTAGCATCAGGTTTCAACGCTCAGAAATGGTGCCAGTTTCTTGGCTACGGGGAAAGGTGTTATGCGCCGTCATGCCGATGGTGTTTGCCAGAATGTTTTGTAGGTGTATTGAAAACATTGAATCCAATATTTGACGGTAAGCAAAAGGTGTTGAGGGGTTGTAGAGTTTCGAGGTTTGAGTTTTCGCAAGATAAGTCATTGATTTGATGTTTGGAGTTAAACTTAAACAAAATTAACTATCAGACAGGAAATGTTGATTTTCTTATGCTACAAATACGAGTACATGTGTTATTGGTCATATGCCGCGTTTGCACACGACAAAAACTTTAAATCAAATTGAAAGCCACTTTTGAACTAAAATTCGGGATAGGATTTTTTTAATTAAGGCCTGAAGTGCAAATTATCCCAAAGCATTTTCGGCAAAAATTCACACAAAACAGAAAATGAAAATCCTGTCTCTCTCCAATTTAAGGCGTTTTTGCAGGTTCAGCAGAAGAAGGAGAATAAAAATAAAACTGCCAAGCCAGTCCTGAAATCTTATTATTAAATTGTGTCTTTTTTTAAGCAAGGCAGACAATCTGGAGCCCCTACGATGCGACACGAAGTGCATTAAGGTTACGACTTCCCATGTTATGCTCGAGACGGAAATGAACTTGTGAAGGAATGGGTTGTGATTGCGAGGTATGGTGAGACAAGAAATGTTTGAAGAGGTTGATGGAAGTGTCTATCAAGAGCAGCACAAAATCATAGGGAATCAGTACATAGAAGTGGTAATGAGGAATATCCGTAGGTGATATTAATTAAGCGGATAGAAGTGGTTATAAGGAATATTGGTAAGTGATGTTAAGTTGATGGGTTTTTGAGAGATAACGAGAATTGATAGTAAATAAGTTAATGGAACTCTTTATAAAGAATGAAGAAAAGAGATAAAGAATAAGTGATTACGTGGGCCTGCACTAAATAAAAGGAAGTAATAGTAATACGGGAATGGAAGAGTAAGTAGGAGAGAGCAGGAAGGGGCAGTGTTTAAGCAAGTAAAGGCGGCAAATGAATCGAAGAAATGAGCAAAAGGGCTTCCAGAGAGTCAATGAATGTACATATGAAGAATAAAACTATAGGCTCGTAAAATTTTAACTTTGATGCTTGTGGGGAGTGGTGAGTGTTTGTAGAAAAAATGATCACGGTGATACTAATTAAAGATTTTAGCTGTAACACAAGCAATATTTATTTGTATCAAACCATAGACTCAAATATTGCCTAAGTAGAGTTACTTGAAGTATCCCTGTGGACAGAAGAGTGCGTATTGTTGACGATATCAAGCTGCTATGGGAGTTCAACTTTGTTTTTGCTGAGCTAGAAAGATTTTCTACTCACAGACCAAATCGCGAATTTCAAAATATTAAAAAAAATGCTTCTATAATACTGCAGATACTTTATATTTTTTGATTTAACTACTAACTTATAATTTGAGTGCATGAAAATATTTTTTAATACTGACAGTAGTGATACTATCATAGTTATCATTTGATGAATAATATCTTACATTCGCAGATCTTACACATGTGTATAACTGATCTTAAGTCTACGGGTTAGCAACTCCTCGTTCAAGTGTGCCGCTGCAGGTTCACTAAAACTCATGTAATTGAAAACATTGCTGTTGTAAACAATGTGGAACTTTAGCCACTTAACTTTTCTCAGACGATATACAGTGAAACTAGGATAGGTAAGTGTAGGTTAAGTTGGACCAAATATGGCTTTTTTGGGTTAATTGAAATTAATTCAACTAAGAAAATAGGATAACTTAAGGTGAAAATTAGGTCAAAAAATAATGTCAAAGTTCAGTTTTGAGTTAAGTTTCAGGTTGAGTTAGGTAAGAAGAAATAAGGTTGGCTTTGGAGGTCCTGATGGTAAAAAGATCACAGTAGTCATGGTAACTAACGTAAAAATGGGTTTATTAACAATATTATTATTACCACCAATCTTGTCAGAATTAACTGGCACTAATATTATACTTTTTCGTGTCCTAGTTATCCCTGTTACTTTAATTCGTTGTATTAATTTTATACTCCATGTGGTCAGAAACAGTAGGTGCCGATACAAAAATGTGTACTAGTTTAACTTATGCGTTGTACTCTCAACGTTAACAGAAAAGACTTAGAGGCAACGGTAACTTAATTAAAATTTATAAGAGTACCAGAAGGGAAAATAATGAATTATTGTTTTCAGGAACATTATTTCAGAAATGTTTTTTTCCGACTATACACCAACTGCTGCTGACCAAAGGTAATAATTAACAGTACTCTGTAATTTCTACAGTTTGAAGCTTTCTTAGTTCTAAATGTACAGAATTTGTTGTGCCGACCAGCCACTAAAATATTTATTCGAACACCTTCGTGTTTCTGTTACGAATTCATTTCCATGCACCTAAATTTGTTCTACAAAATTAATACCAGCATTTTTCGTTACAATTCTCATGTTGTTGAGCTATGACAGTAAAATACGAAAACGCATCAGTCCAGTATTCTACTATGTAATAATACGCAGTTTGTTGCTTGCTTGTTAGGTCTGTCTCTCTGTCACGCTTATGAGAATTTAGATAAGAGGAAATTCGGTAGGGTATACATGTATTGTAAGCATTGTATTGTGGATACCAAAGTCACATCCTTCAATGTGGAAACTCCTTCGTAAAGCCCGCGTCCACTGGCAAATCAAACGATAAAATTAAGAAAAAACACGCGAATTTTCACGCGTGAGTTTATTAGGCATTTACTAAATTCTGATGTGACACAACTTTTTTGATGTCTTCTATCACTGGTGAAAAAATGATTATTTATGATATTAATATGATCAAGATCCGATTTTGTTGCTTAGTTAATGTTGTTTCCAACTAAGTTTCAAATAAGTTACGGAAATTACCAAAAAATAGCTGCAATTAAGAAGTTAAACTTGAATTCGGATGCAGCTTGTGTCCTAGATACCTGTGACCTGTTGTCTTCTTGAAATACATGAGCTTTGTATTCCAGATGTAGAGTATTTTTCGTATAGGCATTCTAAGTGAGAGTTCTCATGGCGGACAGTGTCGGCTGACGTAATTGGTCTTTGAAATGTGTAATGTATAGTATGAAACTTGAACAAATTAATAAATGATAAATACTTCAAGTTGTTTATTTACCGATCTGGTTGTTGAGAATCGTGGATCATTTGCCTTGCAGTTCCTCGCGATGATTTCTCATGAGTCAGAAATCTAAGAATTTGTAGCGCCAGCAGCTTTAGCTGGTATATCAATGCCCAATCAGTTCGTAATTTCCATTGATATGACCATATACTTGAAAAGTAAAATTTCATTGACATAAAAAGCAGATCGTTTTTAATGTACTGCAGTTATGGAACGCGATAATTAACTTAGCCTAAGAAGAAAACTTCAAAAACTTTTACAATGTTTGAAAATTACTAATACGTATTTTTTCTAACTTGTGAAATGGAGGCACTAAATTCCCTTCTCATTTCTTAAGAATTGGTCGATTTTTATTTTGACTCATTGACAGGTCAACATTCTTCCGACGCCAATCTTTTCACTAAAGTTGTTGGTTTGAAAATAAAATGGCATTGAAAATTTGTAAAAATCAAAAATATTATTGGAAATGACTTCCTCTTTTTAGGAATTTTTTATTCATCTTTGTAGGCGATGTCACTCGTGGTGACGAGGCAACGCTGGTATCACACGGCTGAGTCTGCCCTGACAGTCACAATTCTATCAAAGTTTATGACTCTTCTGGACCACAAGCATTTGTAGGAGCTTTTCATACACTCGTCTTCATACGCATGAATCAGTAAGACTAGAAGTTATATTTTTGTCAATTTTCATACATGTGTTGATTTCCAAGAATCATATGATAGTTTTCTACACCTTCAATGACGTTCACGTGATGCACTCAATTGAGTTTGGGAGAATTTGTTTCGCTATTTTTCACATCAGTTCACTAGGTATACTACTAACTAATTCTCCTTCTGGTCAGAAACAGTTGGTTCATGTAATATTTTACTTTGGTCAGAAACGGTGCGGAAACAAAAAGTCTAAAAAAGTTAACACATGCTCGTAGATTATATTTTCAGCGCTGTTCATTATTCGTCAGCAAAAATACATGAAAAATAAATAAAAATTAATTTACCCGATGTTTTCCACAATATTAATATCGGAATGTTTTTCTGATTGTGCACCAGCTGTTTTCGACCATCGTGAGTAATAATTACAGTACTGTTGAGCTGTATTATGAGACAACAAAGTCAGAACTACTCGTATAAACTAACAATATTTAAAGTTTCATTAATATTTAAAACTCGATCATATTTTCTTACTGTCATTTGAAAGCTGCCTTATCCCATAGATCATCATTTGCCAGATCGACCTTAGAGTAGCTTAAGAAGAACACGACATTTATTCTCCCTCTGAAATAATCGACGAGAGCAGGAATGTGATTGGCTCTCCAGGGAAGATTGTCGGATAAACGTAAATGATCCTTAATAAGATTGATGGATGTGGAGGACGTTGAGCGGGAATTGCTATATAAGAAGGACTCTAGCTGAAGATTACCTGACAAGAACGGCTTTCAAAAAACGAAATTGAATAAGTTTCTTTCTAAATTAAAATTGCTGGTACAGGGTGTGCTAAAAATTATCTGGCACATTTTTGGATCTGGCAAATGAGTCAGATCATTTTACATTGCTCTGTGTAAACTACATCAAGTTTAAGTTGAACACTAAGAGAGACAGTGATTAGGAATTTCAGGGTATGAGACCATTTAAATCCATGGAAATGCAGAGTAAGAAGTGCATGGAATGTTGATTGTCTGGCTTAGAGGTCTCGAATAGACATCACTGTATATGACAGACCTTGACTAAAACTTGACTAGCAACTGTCACGTGCGGAGGACCATGCATCTATATTTCTGAATGTTCAGGTTCTTGTATGTGAATTCCACTTTACGAATGGTCTTTGAATAAGTTCTTTCTATGTGAATATTTCTTCAGAAGTCTGCTCGTTGTGGTGGCTTCAAATTGTGGGAGTACATAAATATAAGCATTTCAGGCTCAAATAGTAGAGCTGAGCATTAAAATAAAACTTAGTACTGTGTTTGAGAGTTTGCATTCAAATATGATAGAAGCAGATGCAATGCAAAATAAAAATTATCCATAAGTTTAAACTGCCTCGAAGGTAAACTCGTAAACTCATTTCAGGATCTATACTTTTGTTTTCAAGTTTGTTTTGAAATAATGTATTGTTTAAGTGCTTGAATTAGTGATTCTTTTATTACATATTATTGGCGTAAATTATTAGAGGATTAAAGAGTATAACTTGCACGAAATAACATGAGAGGTGCATGAAAAAACTGCAGAACCTGAAACTATAAGTTGAAAAATATATGTATTATATGTTATTCAAAGGCTACATGACAAATGAAAAAAAAACATTCAAAATTAATATCTAGAATATGCTATTGAAACGTTGCTACTTCGTTAACGTGGTTAATTGTTACCGAGAAGGAAAAATCACAAAAAGCGGGCCGGAATTGAACCAATACGAGCACCTGTGAACATTTTTTCGCTCCGATTGAAAGCATTTACGACACGAAAAAAAAGATCTAATTGAGCTTAACGATATTGGATTGGAGATTGGCAGAAGGCAGGCCAGTATTGAAGGTTTTTTGTTGAGCTGTTCAATGCTTTACGTGTCTGTGAGCTATGCAATGCTTGATATGTTTGTAGGAGGTTCAATACTTACAGATTTGTGTGACTACCCACCACTTGTGTATTTTTTAACGAGCTTTTCAATACCAAGGAATTCTACAAAACTTTCGGGTGCAAATCTTTTCGTTTGAGTTTTTAAAGATCACAGTTTTCTGATTAACTCTCCAACAATCAATGCTGGTTGGGAACACCTCAGCAACAACGGAGTATGTATACACTGTTCACATTCCTCAATGACTTGTACCAGCCCTAGCAGTCTTTAGAGAGCATGAGATATTATTTACCGTTCATTTTAAGGTGTCTAAATTTATCTTGATGTTGGAATTTTTTGTATTTTAAAATTTGCAGTGTACTCTCGAACACTCTTAGAGAATCAAATGTGGAGAAACGTTTTTTAAGTATACATTTTCCGGCTTTTAATGTTTCAAATTTTTCTCAGTAAACTTACTTTACGTGAAAAGTAATTATTTTGTGTGTTATTTATCAATTATAACGTCAACATTTATTGATGTCTATTATAGAGATAAGCACAATAATTTTCACCCATTCTGAACCCTGAAAAGTATACAGAAATGTCTTTAATCCTCGATATTTAAGTCAACATCATCGTTCCTGCTTCGAATAGCAATCATTTACTCCAATGACATTCAATGACAATATTTCACCGTACTGGCATTCAATAGCAATCATTTACTGTAATAACATTGACGAGCAATAATTTAAACTAATAACATTGAATAACAGTCATTTACTTTAATGACATTCAGTAACAATCAGCTACTCAGAAAACATTCAGAAGCAATCACTTACTCAGACGGCATCCAAGATGCACTCAGTAACACAATAGTCAATAATTAATGCGTCGACACTCCAGTGGTAGAGCAATTGAGCATAGAACTTGACAAATAAAATTTGAATCAAAAATAACTTGCGGGGAAAAACATACGGTTTCAATTATTTGATAATTTCTTTTTCTAATTTTTCATCAGATTAGCACGAGCAAAGCTCCTGATGGAATCCATTATAAAAAACATGGATCCTCATCAACCTCAGATGACGAGTTGCGAGTGTCCATTAAAACTTGAGACCTGGAGGATCTTAATCCGTATGATCTCAGGACTGTCTCGAACTGTCCTGTATGACTGTCTTGAACTGTCCTGTATGACTGTCTTGAACTGTCCTGTATGACTGTCTTGAACTGTCCTGTATGACTGTCTCGAACTGTCTTGTATGACTGTCTCGAACTGTCCTGGATGACTGTCTCGAACTGTCCTGTATGACTGTCTCCAACTGTCCTGTATGACTGTCTTGGACTGTGCTGCAGACTGTCTCGGGCTGTTCTGTATGACTGTCTCGAACTGTCCTGTATGACTGTCTCGAACTGTCCTGGATGACTGTCTCCAACTGTCCTGTATGACCGTCGCGAACTGTTTCGAACTGTCCAGTATTATTGTTTCGAACTGTCCTGCAGTGCTGTCTCAAATGCTAGACTGTTCTGTATGACTAACAAACGCTAGACTGTCCTGTATGACTGTCTCAAACGCTAGACTGTAATATATGACTGTTTTAAAACTGCTAAACTATACTGCAGCAATTCTGAAAACTTCGCCTCCTGCGACTTCATTTTAGAACAGAATTTTCATTAAAATTTTCTTCAGCGGTCTGCAGACCACGTCACCGTTTCAACAGACACATTTAAATCAGTAGTTTCAGCAAAGAAAACACTAGTCCTAATAGGTATCGTATGAACAAGCATTTCAAATAGGATATTTCACACTTTTTTCTGTGCAATAACATTGTTCTTTCGGAAAAACTCTACCTGTAAACATCAACATAAGAAAAAATATTTTCTTGTTCGTGCTGTATTGGATTTTAGATAAATCTGCAGTAATTTTATTTAATTTTCTTTTAAATTTGATCAGCCATTTAAAGAAATCACTTCTACTGTTTGTTCCCGAGATTAGTAGTATTTTATTTAAGCCCCTTTATAATGAATGTCATTTTTGAATATTCACAGGTATAATCCTCGCACAAATTTTAGCCATTCATTGGTGTTCTTTTTTCATGAAATACTCATCAGAATATTGAAATTTAGTAAATAATTTTTCTTGTGTAATGTTTAGATGCCACATAATAAATAGCTACTGAAACAACTTCACAACGTTGAGCTTTGTGAAGCTAAATTTCAACTGTCAATTCAGGAATAAAAAATAATTTTTTGACCTGCTAATTAATATTTCCAGTGAACTCTAATAATAATATCACTGCGGTAAATATGATGGGCTTATTGTGTTAGTCATCGGTCTGTTCGTTCGCATGTTTCTTCGTTTAATTACGAACGCTTTCAAAAATCCTCGTCTGCAGAACCGTACAATGTTACAGGGACAGCTTTTACATGATAGCAGAGAAAAAAACAGTGCTTAAAATTATGTATTACATGTAGGTATAAAGGAGAGAATTTTAGATCGTGTTTTAGACTACTTTTCATTTTCATGCAATAGGAAACTTGTAACCTCATGTGATGTAGCTCAGTATGTATCTTAATTTTGGGATAGAATAGAATAAAATAGAATAGAATAGAATAGAATAGAATAGAATAGAATAGAATAGAATAGAATGCAATAGAATAGAATAGAATAGAATACGATAGAATAGAATAGAATATAGAATATAATAGAATGAGGCAATAGGAACGAGCCGTTTAGCCCATTCTTGAGTTGATACTCAAGTCCCATGCTGTCTGAAGTTAAGGCATCAATCATACACGAACATCTTAACCACTTAAGTCAATTCAGTCACGCACACGCATTTCACTCGCCCACATGTATTTCCGTGACGTGCATTAATCTCTATCATACACTAGCTGTGGGAGTTAGAGACATACAGTATGTAGAATCAGTACGTTATAATACTGGGGGTTTGTAATCTAATAATTGCCAAGATGATTTTTGAATGTATTCACAGTACCAGTATAAACAGTTCGGGTAACTGGTTCCAAGTTGTGGCAATTTTAACGGGAAAGAAGTTCATAGCTTGGGATGTCTTGAAGTTTCTCAGTAATAGTTTTTAGCCGTTATTTCTGGTTCGTACGTTACTGTCCTTTTCGAAAAGCCCTTCCAGGGTAATATCGTTAAGGCTGTTGAGATAGTTAAAAGTCTGAATTCGATGTCCTTGCAGTTTTCTTTGTCATAGGAAAATAAGTTCAAGGTGTTGAAGACGTCTTTCGAAGCTGAAATGGCGGAGTTCTGGAATCATCATCAGCATCAGTTTTACTCCTAACTTCATCTATCGTGATCTGAATACACTAATACTTTTCACCTATGTGTATTTCAACTCACCCAACTTAAACTTAAGCTACTAAATAGGATTTGGTCTACCTTGTTTCAGCTTGAAAAGAACGATGAAGCGGTGAAGTTTCAGGAGTGGTCAGCTGAGTACTTGAAAAAAGAGAAAACTCTCCGTAGACTTCAGACTGGGCCAAGCGATAAGTCAGACACTCTAGGGTCTCTGGCTAAGATGGGCTGTAAACTATAAATTTAACATGATGATACTTCTAAGAAATATAATAATACTGTTAGAGTAATTATGAATACAGATTCTACTTGGTTAGGTTTTAATATGTATGCGGTTTTGAAAAATGGCTTTTGTTCGCTATCAGGACTTCGATTTTCATAACAATTTTGTTACAGAATAAATGAAATTTTACAGATTTTTCACAAACATAATTTACAGAATTTGTCTATTTTATAAAAAACTTGAAGATAAAAATAGTAGGCGACTACAATTTGAAACTTGTTTAGGCTTCTCAATATAACTTAGTGTTGGAGTGTGGTATACATGTTGCAGTAGGTTATGCATGTTGCAACATGTTATACACTTTGCATGCTGTTCTACACATGTAGGTGAGTACTGTTGTATCATAGAAGTAAACTAAAACCATGTAAATGTCAACATCCTCTGCATCTAAAAATTATCCATTTATGCTTTGTAGAGCCCCAAAAGCAAGCAAAAATACCATATTAATGGCATGTGATTTAAAGAAAAGTAGTCCACCTGGTGGAAGGCATAATTGAATTTTAGTATTAAAGTTGTTTGTTTGTAAAGTATCAATGTATCAAGTTTGTATCAATGTTTATAAATTGCAACTAAAATTTTCAGAAGGCGAAGCAAGAATTTCATCAAATTGCTAGCAAATAACAAATGAATTTTAAATGAAAACAGATATTCATATTAATGATCGTGATCCTTGTATACCGCATTTGAAATTAATTTTTTTGACGCTCGGATAATATCGTGTATGATAATAATATTTTACACGTTAATAATGTTGAATATGTTTAAAATGTGTAACACGTTAACAATGTTGGACATGATTGACAATGTTGGACGCGTTAACAATGTTGAACACGTTAATAATGTTGGACACGTTCATGAAGTTGAACACGTTAATTATGTTAGACTTTGATAACACACAGGTGACTGACAGAGTGAAGCATTGTCTGTCTCACGCTCAGTGACTGGCAGAGTGAAGCATTGTCTGTCTCACGCTCAGTGACTGGCAGAGTGAAGCATTGTCTGTCTTACGTTCAGTGACTGACAGAGTGAAGCATTATCTGTCTCACAGTCAGTGACTGGCAGAGTGACTTTTCACTGAAGTTTAAAAACTGTAATTGAAAAGGTGCTCACTTGCTACAGTGACGTGTTTCACTGTTTCCATCTGAGAGTTTTATTACAACTAAATATTTGACAAAGTTTTCAAAAGTTTATGGCTTGCTTTAAGGGGACCGTCTAGCAAAAAAATCTTAAAATTTGTGATTTTTTTTTATTGCTCTATTCGATAGAGAAATGTGTAACTGTCAAGCCTGCAAAGCCGAACCATGGTGCTGGTCCCTACTCGGTTGCTGTCGTGAAGGAGGAGTGCGTGAATCATGTCTGTAAGAGACTTGGCACGCAACTCCGTAACTTGAAGAAGGACCTGCGAGTTGCTACGGTAACTTCGAGTACAGGACTGTGCAGCGGAGTCGTCTGGCTGGCAAGGCAGGGTTGACTGATGCGGTGATCGACAAGCTGGCTACGCATTTTGGTCAGAATATTCGTTCGCATGACTCAAGGGGTACGACTGAGTCTTTGCAAAAGTCCATTCTTTCGACTTATTATCATGCAAACAGCTCTGACAAGAAGCCGTACCATTCGTTCTGTCCTGCTGGCCTGACTTCGTGGTGCTGGATGAGGCGCGCAGAGGCACAGGGCGTCGCCCCTAAGCCTCACGCGCCCCACGGTCGGTACCTGGCGCACCTGCCCCAGGACCTTCTCAAGCGCATCCTTCAGGTGTGTATGTGGACCGGACGAAATCGGAGCTTCTTTAGTGGTGCTTCAAGAAACGGACTCAGAACCCCAACGAGAGCTTGCATTCCAAGTTATGGCTCCGGTGCTCCAAGGTGAAGAACGCTCACCTGTCAAGGGTGACGTTCGCGGCCACAGACTCCGTTCTTGACCATAACTTTAGTTATGAGGGCGGCTCTCTGTTGGTGCGACTGGGTCTGGGTCTTCAGGAACCAAAGAGGAACCCGGACTCGGAAGGCACAAGTACAAGACGCACTCCCAAGCGGCGTCGGGTGCAGCCCGTCAAGGACGCCGCAGCGTGTGCTCCTGGTGCCTTTTAGACATCCACGTCCCTGGCACCACTTGTGGTACCACTTCCTTCAAGGAGGCACAAAAAACTCAAAAAAAAATTTCAGGCACCCTCTTCACCCTAAAAGATGTTCATTCACCCTCACCACCCTCCCGCACCGATTTTTCCATGCAAAATAGCTTGCGAATAAAAAGGCCTATAAAAAGACATGGTGCTGGGCGCTAAAATGCGCATCCTGTAAAGTGCAGGTGCGACCATATTCAAAATTTACCTCCTCCGAGAGTTTTCATTGTAGAGCAACGATTCAGGTATCATTGGATGTGCAAAAAATTGTTGCATGTACTGATGCTAGCTTGTTTTCAAATTCATAATAATTTCTCAGTTACACTGAAAAATCTACGGAAGAATTTATGACTTTTTTAAAAAAATTGAAATTTCATAAAAACTAAACTATTGCAAAATTCAAAACAATCTCTTGTCAGTACATGCAGCAACTTTTTGTACATCGAATGATATCTGAATCATTGCTCTACAATAAAAACTCTTGGAGAAGATAGATTTTGAGAAATATAAAATTTTTCCTCCATTTTCCCCCTCATTATCTCCGTAATTTGGGCAAAAATGGGAAAAAGTGTATGACACGACCCCTATTTATTTCCAAAAATACATACGTATGTCAAATTTCATAGATTTAGAACCCATATAAAAAACGTAACGGCTATTTCGTTGATTCATGCTGACTTCTGGCCACACGGTCCTCTTAATCAAGTTTGAGTTAACCAGTCACTTGAAATTCAATTTCAGTGAACAAATATTGAGTTTATCGATCTCTCATACCAGTCAGATGAACGCTACAATGAATTGCGAAATGAAAACATGGTTAGAATTCAATTCATGAACGGGAAATGGGAATTCTGGTTGCTATCACCAGCTTGGTCGACTGGTGAGCGAATCCGCTTGCGAGCGGGAAGACCCGGGTTGGAATCCCGCCGCCGCCATGGTTCAGGCGACTAGAATTACGGCATGGGACTTGGGTAACCGAATAATTATCGAAGTGATTATCCGACCTAAGAATGGGCCAGAAGGTTCGTTCCTATAGCCTCATTCTATTCTATTC
>VCRD01000769.1:173372-189879 GCA_006783055.1 Trinorchestia longiramus
TCAACAGACGCCAAAAGAAGAGATGGTAGAGCTGGAGTCGTCATCGTCTGAGTTATCAAGTCCGGCTAACGCAGCCAAAACATCGACATCTTCTTCAAACGCCGGAATCGCTTCTCCACTAAAGCGATTGAGGACACGAGGCACGAAGTCCGTCGTATTCTCTGATCTCGTCGGAGCCCTTGACGGAACTGGGCTCAGTAGCCGCCAAGCCCTTCGAATTGTGGCGGCTACGGTAAGTAGCTTGGGCCACGATCCACAAGAGCTTGTGCTGAATCCCGAGTCAATTCGACAGGCATGAGCGAAGTACAGATCCACTTTGGCGATGGACATCAAAAAGACTTTCAGTTCTCTTGCACCTCTTATCGTTCATTGGGACGGGAAGATCCTTTATCTAGACGCTGGCACTTGCATGAAAAGACTCGTCATCTTTGTCACAAGAGAAGCTCTTGGGAGTCCCGAAACTACAGTCAGGAACTATTGATGCCGCCCCTACAGCTGTTTTCGAGGCTCTAGAACACTGGGAGTCCATGAACGTGTTGTGGCGATGTGTTTCGACACAACCAGATCCAAAACTGAAGCCATCAATGGTGCATGCATCATCTTGCAGCAGAAGATCGGCTGACCCCTCGTTTCACTTGGTTGTTGTCATCACGTTTACGAGCTTGTCCTTGAGAGGGCATTTTCTGTGTTTGTAGTCATATTCTGGTCCTGAGATCACCATATTCTCTCGCTTCCAAAACTACTGGTCTTACATTAACCAGTCGGCAATAAAACCTGCCACCAAAGACGATCTGCCGAAGACTCTGGTCTCAAATAGGGACGATCTCGTTCAAAGTTTGAAACGTCTACTTCTGACAAACAGCCCCGTCACAGCTATAAAGAACTTGCTGAGCTGAGCATCCTTTTCCATGGCGGCGCTCTTCCGAAGACCTCGATCTGTAGCCTCGGAGCGCTCCATCGAACGCGTTGGAGGGCACGTATCATTTACGCTCTGGAGATGGTCTTGTTTTGGGAGCAGCTGACTGGAGTCGTCACACCTCGAGAAATTTTGGCCCTCCTGCGGTTCTCATAGTTTGCAACAGAGATCTACGTCCTACGATGGTTCAAATCGACGGTTCCATTCTACGCTCCCACCAACGATCTTGAATTTGCTAAGAACATCCTTCAGTACCATGATGAAAGTATTCGGAAGGCCTGCTTCACCCCGCTTAGCCACCATTTGTTACTTGAGCAAAGAGCTCATTAGCCTGTCACTGTTGGACTCGCATCTCCCTTTCTATGTATGACAAACAAGTAATCGGTCAAGCCATTCCTTACAACTAAGGATCCGAGGAACCCACCAAGCGAACAAACCTCCCATCATGAATTTTTACGGCCCTCCTTTGTGACGAAAAACTCCCTCTGCCTCTTTGAAGCTCTTGATATCAAGACCGACTTCCTGTCTGCCAACCATCGGAAGGGGCAAGAAGAGGAATCGTAGGTCAAGGCCTACCGTCAAATCAAGGGACTTCGCGTCGTCAACGACACAGCCGAGTGAGGAGTGGCGCTCATCCAGCCTTTCAACCTCCAGCTGACCAAAGACGAGGAACAGTGCCAGTTCCTCTTCCAAGTTGTGACGGCCCATCGCCATTAACAGCCCGGTGCCTCAAAGGCTTCCCCTCCCCGGCCATAATGAGTATGTTGGCTCCCCATGATACCTCCCCCACCGAGGGGCTAATACTCATCAAGAGGGGGATCAGCCACCCCGCTGGGAACTGGATGTTCGATTTATCCGCTTTCGAAAGATGACATCCCCTTGTTAATGAGTCACTGCATAAGGGCATATAACAAAGTTGTAATCCTCCACCCCTAAATATCAACCGATTGAAGTCAAAATTTGCATACGATGGTTTCTTGCATAGATGCAGCATTACATCAACGTTGAAAGAAAAATTCAAACTTTCAAACTTTATTGGCACCCTAGTGCACAGCCACAACATATTCATTAAAAACAATGTCAGCGGGTTGTAAAACAATATTTAGTTAATAAATAATTCCCACATTTAATTATTTTAAACAAAAATACCCATACTATGAAAACAAGAAACAATCGAGACAAAGCCGAGTAGTAGGTTATTTAAAGGGAAGCAAATGCATGTACCTTTTTTGAGACCAATATCTTGTGTTCGCTTTAAATGGCAGTCACTTTGTTCTCGCCAAAAATAACTATAATCAGAAACCAAATATTTAAAACATGAAGTTTTCGGTACAGTCCATGCGAATCTTCAAAGTGATAATGAAAAAGTATGATTATGGAGAGCATGTCGCAGTATTTAGAAGCAGTGAATAAATGCATCTAATGCATTGTAATTATCTTCGTGCATTGAAATATTGATCTCAAGATAACAAGACTACTATACAGAGCATAGAGTTTGTATTTGTCGGCTGTGCAAAGGAAAACTTGTTTATTATCATTATATTACTGGTCAGAAAAATATTTTTTTACGGGACGACAACATGTTATATATTTCTGAGAAAGGATGTGCAATCGTATGATACGAGCATTATATCTTATAAATAATATAATTATTAAATTCACAAGTGCACATATTTCTGAACATAACGATGAACATATGTGAACATTTTTTACATCTTCATACCATAATATGAATTATAATTACTGCTTTGTATATCTGGGCATAAATGCATTTATTTTCAAAGCTGTTCTGTAATTGCAAGCTTTAGACTATACATGAGCTTTGGACTATACCAAGTTGCTAAACCAAGCGAATATTTATACAATAATAGCTGCACACATCAAGTTGATCAATGCACTAGCATACGTCCGACTAAAGTGCGTCATCAAGAGTCTATTAGACCGATAACTTCATACGTACTGCGTGAGGCAAATTTACCTGAAACAAGTTCTGGATTTTGCAAGCGAAGAGTAAAGAAAGTGAGGTAAATGGTTATTTGCTGTAAAAATTTAGATAACATCGCATTTTGTGTCATTTTGATTGTACATGTCAGCATGAATTGAGCGAGAAGGCATCATGTGTGTAACAATTCAACCTAAAGATGTGTTAGATCATTTGACCACTCACTATACTCGTATACACAGTAATCTTGGTCAGAATTCCAGCAAACGCATGCAGATGCGGTTACTCTTAAATTAGTAAAGACAGAGATTCTGTTTTTAGCACTTGTAGTCAAAATAGGCGTCGGTGTTTGCCACATGTGTTTGAAAACCGTAGCAATTTTTACAAGCAGTAATTTTGGGCATGTGTATTTAGAATTACATAGTAACAGTTTTAATCGCGTGTGCATTAGTAAGCTAAAGTTTTGGGCATTTATATTTGTAGTGCATATCAGTTTCGAGGACGTGTGTCAGACTCGTAGAGTTTGACTCGGTAACAAGTTTTGGCAAGTTGGGTCGCAGTTGTGCTGCAGCTTTAGTCACAGTTTCACAATGGTCAGCCGGTCTCTCAAGCTGAGACTTTTGTTCGAATTGCTGCTGCTCAGATAGAGCATCATAGGCATATTTCAAGTTATTAAAATTTGAATGGTAGCTAGAAATACCAGTTCTTAAGAATTGCCCCATCATGTCATAAACAGTTCACAAAGCATTGCTAGTTTAAAGAAACTTAGCAGAAGTGAGCAAATTTGAAGACATTTTCGACAGTTCCGAGTTCTATTTAAAGACACTTCGATTTTCGTCATATTAAGTGTTACATATGAACAAGAAGTGTGTTTTCATTTCATCACGTTATTGTTATGAGAAATTCTACTGAGGGACGTCAAAAATTTGGAGAGTCTTAATAATTGTGTGCATTGTCGTACCATGCTTTGTTTCATTTCTAATACATGAAACATAATTTGGTGGCATATATAGTTGTCAGCCTATATATATTTTAAATTGCATGATTCCTTGCAATAATTTTTTCCTATATTATTGTAAATAAAAACCATCAGTCTCCGGCAACGTAATTTTCTCTTAGTTTCAAACGTTATATGGGCATAATTTTCAGTTTTATTTCGTGAGTACTCTTAGCTTTCTTACATTGCTTCTTTATAATAAAAAGTTGAAGACGCACATGTCGATGCAATGGATAGTAAACGGAGAACTGTCATCAAAAGTATGATAATGTTGCGCTCCCAAATCAGCCTCCACTTTTCAAGACGCAAATGATTACTAAACACATATTTACAAGGAAGATATTTTGTGAATAGAAAATAACTCTAAGAATGTTTTTAGAATAAATATAAGTTGAATGAATTTCCTCCATTGAACGGCCTAAGTGGAGGCAACAAATTTTTTCATTGCAACCATTGAACGTTCATTAGGGAGACGAGGGTTTGATATTACGTATATATTCGCATTATTCAATAAATGACTGTCTCGCGTGTCCTGATATTATTGAACACAACGCCATTAGGGCTGATGATGTGTAATTCCAGCAATGATCAATTAGGACATTTGTTATCTGAAGCATTAATACAGATTTGCCTTCTCAGAAAAATCACAAATGAGTAGCAATCTCAAGAAAAACTTACTCAATATAAAATGCGGGTATATGTGTAAGAAGCAGTTATATTTAGTAAGGTGAATCAGTAACTAGGAGAAACAGCAATCAGTAACTATGAGAAACAGTAATCAGTAACTATGAGAAACAGCAATCAGTAACTATGAGAAAGAGCAGTCAGTAACTATGAGAAACAGTAATCAGTAACTATGAGAAACAGCAGTCAGTAACTATGAGAAAGAGCAGTCAGTAACTATGAGAAACAGTAATCAGTAACTATGAGAAAGAGCAGTCAGTAACTATGAGAAAGAGCAGTCAGTAACTATGAGAAAGAGCAGTCAGTAACTATGAGAAAGAGCAGTCAGTAACTATGAGAAAGAGCAGTCAGTAACTATGAGAAAGAGCAGTCAGTAACTATGAGAAAGAGCAGTCAGTAACTATGAGAGCAACCACAGTTGTGACTGCAGGGGGAAGGAGGAGAGAGAAGCATACAGGGTGAGGCTCAAGTAACGTACCCAATTAGAAAATCGGTACCAAAAAACACCATAATATGTAAAGCACTTTTGACAATTTCATACCATAAAAGTTAATTGAAATTAATTAAAGTGTTGCACGTGTCTATTTTATTAATAATTGTTACATAATCGGTTTCTCCTATAACTCGAAAAACACAATTTCAAGAATGGTGCGTTACACGAAGCAACGAGCAAGAATTGTAGCTCCGTTCTTTCAATATGATAGATCAATTGTAACAGTTTAAAGACATTATATAATAGGATTGTTTTAAATCCTAACATTCGAAATAAAAACGTATGAAGCAACAGCCAATACATTTAGAAAAAATTGTTCAACAGAACAGACTCAAGGGACATAATAATGGAAATTGGTCTACAGCTGTTAATTTCACGTGATTGTGATGTTTTATGGCTGTCATTATCTCCAGATCTAAATCCTCCTGATTTTTTCCTATAGGAATGTATGAAAGAAATGATACATTGAAATTCCTGATTCTATCGACGAATTAGAGCCAAAACTCGTTCCAGAAAGCGACAGTATAATTCCGGAGATGAAGAGTAAAGTTATAGATAGCACTATTAAATGAGTTCGTAGTTTGGTAAACAATAACTAAGGTCATTTAAATTATGTTACTATCCATGCTTGAAATATGAGTAAAACTTCAATATGTCTTCGATGATTTTTAACGTTTCAAATACTTTTATCATGCACTTGTTTTTTGGTACGTATGTTCTAAAATGGTGCTTCAAATTACTGCCACCATGCACAAAGTATAATGTAGAGTTGAATACATATCACGAGTATCAGTAATAAGAAAATCCAAAGTGTGCTTTTGAAGTGTGCTATAAATGAAAAGATTAACAGACGCTTATGAAATAACGACATATATCAGGAAAAATTGTGATGCAGAAGTAATAAGTTGAAAATTTTTGATGTAATTTAGAACTTAGAATCCTAAAATCATTTAAAAATGAAACTCTCGGTTTCTAGAGGAGAAACATTTTCTTTCACAAGGAGCAAAATAATTCTTAAAGAGCCAAATGGGACTCTGCTGACTATTTAAACATTCTTTTAAGAAGAGTTTTTTCTCAACGAAAAATAACTTCTCATTAGCTGTAGAATTTTTGACTAAAAGCATGTCTCTACTTTTTGCTTCCTGTAATTTATAATGTTTTTCTTTTAGTAAAGAATTAATTCATTTTCAAATAAATAAGAACCACATCTTATTGTTCGTAATAACGTTTTTTTGCGTACACAATAGCGATCTCCCTGACAACATTATAACTTTTTCTCCGTTCAACAAAGAACAAGTTTCATTTTATAAAAACAATTATTGCATGCTTCCGTGAACCACCCCATTTCATAAACATGAGTTAATGAGAAAAACACTCTAATCAACTCATAATTAATCACATGAGGTACAAATAACTCATATTACTTTCTTGCTCAACGACGGTGCAATATACAGGGTGGGCCACAAAATTGTGTAATTTTTTTTCAAATACTTATAACTGCTTGGTCGTAGAAACTTCAGTGGAATGGTCGTAGAAACTTCAGTGTGACCTCATTTTCACTGCCATTTATTGTACTTTTATCAAGCATAACTATTTTATATTTATCGACATAGTTTATGAACAGGTTTTTTGAAAAGTGGGGATGATTTTTTCACCACTACGCTAGAGCAATTCTAAAAGAAAAAAAAATTTAAAAAGAGATTTACTATTTTTTATAGAATCCCAATACATAAAACTGTACCATTGATACGTCATTCCTAGTTCTGAGACCGTTCTTAATTTAGCTTTACTTTACAAATGCAGAAATTAAATTCTTCTCCATCAACCCTTAACAATGCAATTGACTAAGAAGATCTAATATTCTTGGTCATAACTTTCAATGATATAAAAAATGTCACAAAAGTCATTCAACTATCTCAAAATCATTTTTTAAATGCTTACACTTCTCCTTTGAAAATTATTTTGAAATAGTTGAACGACCTCTGTGATATTTTTGGTATCATTGAAAGTTGTGACCAAGAATATTAGATCGTCTTTCAATTGCATTATTAAGGGTCAATGATAAAAAATTCAATTTCTGCATTTGTAAGGTGAAATTAAGATAAAAATGGTCTCATAAATAGGAATGACGTATCAATGATACATTTTTTATTCAAATATAAAAAATAGTAAATCATTTATTTCACCGCTTCTACAATTCTCTCGTACAATGGCAAAAAATCAGCCTCACTTTTCGATTACCTGTCCGTATGCTATGACTATGAATACAAAATTATTTTACTTGATATAAGTAAAATGAATGATAGTAAAGATGAGATCACGCTGAAGTTTTTACGACCATTAGTTACTAAGTTATAAGAATTTGAAAAAAATAAACTTTTTGTGGCCCATCCTGTGTTAACCTTATCCAGTTGCGTAATACTTAATTATCTCGCTCCAATATCTTAATACCATAAATACCCTATTCATTGTAAATTAGTTTAAATAGAAGTCTATAGAAACAGGTTTTCATTAATTGTGTTGTTTCCCTAACTCTGTGATTATAAAGAAGACAGACTTTAACAATGGGGAGACATACAACCTCCTGCACTCTCATGCTACCTACAACCATGCAACCATCTCTACAAACCACAACCAAGCCACCACTGCACTCAAATAATTCAAGTTTAGTAATATGCGTATTGTAAAGGAAAGTCTATAACATGTCTAAAAGTACTGAGTAGTCTGTTCAGATATTTCTCGGTCGCTATGACTTAGGTTAATTCTTCACAGCTGAGTTAGAACGCTGCACAACGCATCCATTTCTGTGGATGAGCACTTTTTTAAAAGAGCAATGTTGAGTTTATCATCACATTAAGACTTCAATCGAACTCACTGGCATTGAATTAGTTCAAATAAAATGGCAAGATTGGCTTCCACTCCTAACCCAGAATTCTCTTGCACTGTCCAATATTTTATTTTTTTATTCGCCAGGCCTTGCTAACAAACTTTGCCAGCCCTCAAACCAAGCCTCTAAGTGCTGGTCCTGAAACTTCAATAGCAAAAGACCAAAATTTAGGGATTTTGAAGGCAGAAATTAATTAAGCATCGGGGTATTGACAACCAGAATGTCACGAGCAGAAAGAAACTTCATGGACTCATTAAGGAGATTAAGACTTCAATAAAGAGGTTCCTGTTAGCCACAGAGCTAAATATATCTTTACACATCGAAATAATGGTTGTTATGAACATGTAACTTTATATTGGTGTGTGCAGTCGCAGTTAACTATGAAGATGATGAAAAAAGAAGAACACGTCTCACCTCGTGCCTCATAATAGCAAAAAGTGTCCGTGCCCTAATTGCAATTAGCTGCAGCTACAGTGGCTGCCACAGCTGCTTCATCATAAGCCCATAAGAAAAAATTCACACGTCGAGCTATCAGTACCGTCTCTTCATTCAATTAGCTAAGAAAATGATATATTACACCATGAATTAAGTCTACACGTGTCTAACCATTGCGGAAAATAGATAACAAACTTCAAATTCTTGAGTGATTAGCTACATACACACATCACCTTTCAATGTGGAGCAGCATTTACAAACAAACATTCCGTCAGAAGTGAGAGACTCCTGAACCTCTCAGGTGTACCTGTACGAGTGCATGCACCACAACACACCAACACGCCGTCTGCAGCAGCCGTCGCGCTTTGCATTCCCCACTTTTTTTCGAGACACATTAATAACATCGATAACGTGGTTGCCCTCCGGTTGCCATGGCGACGTCTTTACCTGCCATCTGTTGCCACGAGAGGCGGAGACGTGAGGGAGAGTTTCGTGCCTCGGCGTGCAAGGCTGGCTATTAAAATTGGCCTCCAATGCACGCGACGTGTAAAATAAGCACATGAAATTACTTCTTGTATCATAGTTACCTGGTATCAAAGATGAAATAATGTACTGACACTCGTCTTATCATAATTAGTTAACATAAAAAGCTTTTCTCAATTACTACCTCGTATGAAACTAACTAGTAGACCCACACGTAAATATTCACGTGTTTTTTTACTGAATTTTTTGGTTTGATTTGCCAGTGGACGTAAGTTTTGTGATAGAGTTTCTACATTGAAGGACGCGCCTTTGGTATCCACAATACAATGCTTACAATACCAAGTGAGCCAAAAAAACTGAACAAATCCTTAATATAAATTCTGCCCTATGTACCTCATGAACTCCTTGACTAAAGTGTACAAAATTTTTAGGCAATAAACATACTGGTCTAATCTTCAATTTTATTCAATACAACCGCTATCCGCAGAGATGATGCTTCAAGACGGTGCCTGAAGATTTTACAGGTCTTGACAACCTAGTCTGTGTTCATGGTCATTCACTCCCGGTCAACGGATAATTTGAGGGCGGTGATGTTTGAGTGGCGAACGCGGCAGACCTTGGCTTCAATGTGCGGCCAGAAGGCGTAGTCTAGTGGATTCACGTCTGGCGAGTATGGCGGCCACATTTCTTTCGGCCAGAATGAGAAATTCTGCTGATGCAGAAAGCCCTACACAGGATTGGATGTGTGTGCTGGCGCACCATCCTGTTGAATCACAATAGCGACAAATGTGTTACTGATCCAGGGGACCAGCTTGTTGGCTAATTTATTCTAGTAGCCAATGGCTGTCAGCCGGTACCAGATCAGAAGCATCACGGCGCCATTTGATGCAATGAAACCGAACGGCATGACGGATGCTGGATGCTTCGTTGTTGACAAGGTACGGGCACCCTCACCCACCTCACCGAGAGACAAGTAGCGCTGGTTTCTTCTGTTTCTGGCCGAGTCGAATATACATGTCTTCCCATTTGAGAAGATGATCACTCGACCAGGTGGAGCAGACTTGAGATCATTCATGAGCCTCTGACAACGTTCAAGACGCTTGGCGCGGATAGCTGGCGTGAGTACCGGCCTCCCAACAATGACAAAGGACTTGCCTCCCAGCTTTGCGACTGTTCGTTCAACTGTGGTAGCTTCAACCCTGAACCTCCTGGCGTGCTGGAGTATGGACGTCAAGGGACTGCTTTGAATGGCATCTCGCAAACTGTCTCGATCCACAACACTCTTTTGACCACTGCCAGCACGTTTGATCGCGTAGCCGGTTGTACGGGACACTCCGATTAAATTTCCGACCTCAATCATTGCTTCCCGCACGATGAAGTGCTGACACGTCTACTCGTTCATCTCGCTGAGAAGCCATTTTACAGAACACAACAATAACAAAACTTGATCTTCTGGGTCGAATTACCAGGCTTTCGGAAGATTTGCTGCAAGGCAGGATAAGAGTTGTTAAACAATCAAAATTTTTAATTGAAGGTACGTTCAGTTTTTTTCGCCCACTTGGTACATGTATACACAACCGAACTCCCTCCCATCTAAATGCTTAAGAGCGTTACAGAGAGCCGAACCAAGCAAGCAAGCAACAAACTGTGTATTATTATATAGTGGAACTAGCCTCATCTTGTTATTCAGTGGAGGAATTTTCTTCTATCTAATTCATTGAGAGAGTGACAGAGAGACGGACCACCCAACCAACCAAGCATACAGCCAACTGTGTATTATTATACAGTGGGATAGTGGGATGACTACTTCTCAACTCGTAGTGTCAAATATTTCGCAGAACTCGTAAATTCAGGTAAATTGACAACCGTATGGGTGGTTGGAAAGAAAATATTTGATTGTTTATGAGTGTTCGTGGAACTCTGTGGGGTTCTAGAACAGCAGAACGATGCTATACCGAAACTGAAATTGCAAAATGTTTTGAGCCATTCGAGGTTATCAAAATGCAGAGAGTCAGAGCTTCTCTGTGAGCTTTACTAGCCACATATTTGCATTCAGCGGCGACAGCATACAATTCTCAGCTACGGATGCTGCAAACACAAATTGAAGCTGCTTACAATTCTTTCGGCACTTGCTAAAAGATAAATTCTACGGATTGCTTCAATAATTCATAAGGCAAAGAAGATAATCCGTTAAAAACACAAAAATTTCCAAGCTCCTTGTTTTCAACATCCACGGTAAAATGCGGCTTGCGACGGCCGTGCAGCTGCTAGGCCTAACTGTTTTAAATTCAAGACTAAAATTAAAATTAAAATTCATGCTAGCGTACTCGTCCATGGGTAAGAGTTAAACAGGAGCACTGAAAATGCTATTCTTTTAAAAACGCCCAATTTGCTATATTTCCACCGACACATAACATCTAACGCATAGCAAATGTGACAAACAATCAACTCTGATCACTCAAATTTTTTACCTTTCTTGGTCTGCCGTATGCATTGTAGCTTCCATTAACATGTACCAATAAGTCCTTTCTCCCAAATTTCATTTATAAATAATGAAAAGATTTATCTGACGTTTGTTTAATATTTATAAGACGCTCGACCCTGAGTAATGAAATACTCACAGACAAATTATTGTAAATATCAAAGCTAGAGCAACGGTCATACACTCGAAGGCGTCCGCTTTGAGTGAAGATGTTTGACTTTCTTCGGTCGATTAAGGAGCTTTACCGACAATCGTGAGTTATCGTCCTTCTCTGTCCGCAATTTCCTGGATGATTTCCTGGATAAAAAGAAGCACTTTTTCCTCGTTATATCGGACAGAAGTGGCTCTAATTACCGAGCACATTGGTGTTCAGGAACTTAGAAGAACTGGTTCTTGTGTTTAAAAGTTTTAACAAGCATGCAATCTCTCAACGGAAGCTGCAGGAAGTAAGAGAAGATCTAAAGACACTGTTGTTAAGAATACGATCTCCTTGATGCTTTCTACCTTCACAAATTTTGAGAAGCATTCACAATTGCAGTGATGACTGTTTTTTACGATTTTTTATCAATCAAGGAACTTAGATGCTATGTATTACAAGGCATGAAATACATAAAAAGTTTCTTAAAATGTATCTTTCGATTGGCGTTAATTTTCCTCTGATGTAGATTTCACGAGAAATTTATTTCGCTTTCTAAGTTATTCGTTGCATTACGTACTCCTTGCATCAGCTTCAGTTAAAAAATACATCACTTTTGCTCTTCATGTATTTAACAAAATAATTTTCCGCTTCACGCGAATTCTTTATTGATATCCTGAAAGAAGAGGATGACTTCAGGAAAATTATCTTTTTTATTTTATTATTGAAAATGGTCAACAATATTGAAATCTATTTTCAAAGCACAATTGAAAAGCAGAAGTTCAAGCTTTATTATCATGTGTATGTTTAAGAATGTGAATGGTTTTTTTACACTTTCACGAACCGATTATGAATTTCGGTTAGTACTCCTGAATGTCTGAAAATTCGACTTGTTCTTGTTCAGAAAACTTTTGGAGTGTTGATAAACGTATTGAAGGGCAATTACTTCTGTAGCCTATGCAGCGAATTTTTTTTATTCGAGATATGTGAAGACTTATGGCGGAGGACCTTTTTTATTATTTTATTTCTTTCGTTTAAGAAGTAAAAAAATGTTTACAGTATGTCACACAATACTGACCTAGTATTGATATTGTATTGCACATTATTGCAGGACGTCATTTCCAGCTATGTACATAGAGGAAGCAGTCCCTTATAACGAAGATTTATTGAAGAAAATATTTTTGACTTTTATTGCTTTCAAAGTTTCACACGTGAGCCGACTGCTCAGTCAACTTCCAGTAAACAATGCTGGTGGAAAATGTTCAACTGTACATAAATACACAAACTGTCCACGAAAAATGTCGATATCGTTGATACTGATGCATACGTACATTTTCCGTGGTCACTCTTTGTACGTCTGAGGCATTACTAAAGTATTGTTCTTCGAACAGCTTTTGACCGTGAGCTACGAGTGAGTTAAGTAGTCAAGCTGGTCGATACTAATTTTTGTGAAACTAGTTAGTTAATCAAACTAGCCAAAACCAGCTTGTCACTTATGAAGCAAGTTATTTAGGTTAACCTGTCGAGACTAGAGCTTCTGAAGTGGGTTGACTAGTTAAATAAGTTAAAACTAATCCTTCCGAAGTGGGTTAGTTACTGAAACTAGTAAAACTAGTAAAACTAGCACTTCTGAGGTGGGCACTAAAAATTTTGAAGTGGGTTAACTAGTTAAACTTGCATCAGTATCATTGTCCACCAAAAATCTGTTCCGCATCACGACATTATTGAGTCGTTGACTTCTCGACAGCTCGATAGCATGATTAAATTACTCATTTTCAAGCTCTAACAAAACGTGTATTATTTTTTGGGTTAGGTTGCCCAGATTTCGAGAAATCAAAAAGCAAATTAAAAAATTCGGGAAGCACAAAATTTTGGACTTTCATCTCAGCCATGCTGATATCTTTCAACCACTGCCTTTTAAGAACAGAAAATTTACTGATAAATTGATTATATGCAAGCTATCCTAAAAATTCAGTGAGTTTTACGATGCTGTTAAATACTGTATTTTCATGTTGAATTTATGTAAGCAGCGACATTCTCCTTCGAGTTCTGAATTTCTTATATCATCGAACTCAATGCTGTAGAAATGTACGTCGTTTCAAAATAAAACTCACGTAGCATTAGTGATTATTCGCAGGATGCAGGAGATTGCAGATGACAAAAAAAGCTGGCGTTTAAAAAGCCACGTCGAGCAGGAAGCCATACTTCACAAATCATTCAGATGAAGAGGGCATTTTCGGCCGTGGCTGATTGCTGCACAGCTCTTTTATTTCCAAATGTTTACTAGACATGCATTTAGAGCGACATGTTTACAAGGAAGAAATATCAAGGAAAAAAATATTAGTATGAAAAAATGTTGAATGATTTGTTGAAATGTTTCCATAAGCCTACTAACAATTTTTCCAGTTAATTTGTAACAGTAAATTTAAAATACTTTTCCTCCTTTTCTTTCTTCATTTTGTCACTCATTAACTCTAGATGGCATGGATGCACTTGATTTAAAATTTCCTATTATGAACTTGATATATTCATCATTATCTTTGATACCGGTGTATCAATTTTTCATGGGTACAGAGTATAGGTTTGATCTCAGCATTGTTTCAATGAACTTCTGCCTCTGAATGACTTAAGTGGATTAGGGAAATTTTTCTGTGTAGGTTTCAGAGAACAGTGCGGCAGTTGCGGCATTAAGCCTGAGGTAACAACACAACTTTGGTACAAATTTTAGCATAGATCAGAATAGATGAATAGAATAGAATAATGCAATAGGAACGAGTCGCTTGGCCCATTCTTTGGTCGATACCCAAGTCTCATGCCGTCTAAAGTAAATCTATCAATCATACCCCTTAACCACGTAAATTAATTCTGTTCTGTACATGCATTTCACTCTCGCACAGGCATTTTAGTCACGCTCATTAATCTGAATCATACACAGGCCCTAAGAGTTAGGGATATAGAGTTAGTACATTGTAATCCTGGGGGTTGGTAATCCAATATTTGTCAAGACGGTTTTTGAATGTGTTCACAGTGCCAGCAGAAACCATGTTTTCGGGCAGCTGGTTCCAAGTTGCGGCAATTTTAACGGAAAAATATTCATAGCTTGGGATGTCTTGAAGTTTTTGAGTAATAATTTTTTGCTGTGATTTCTGGTTCGTACGTTACCGTCTCTTTCAAAAACCCCTTCCAGGGTAACATTGTTAAGGCCTTTGAGATACTTAAAGGTCTCAATAAGTTGTCCTCGCAGTCTTCTTTGTTCTAGGGAGATAAGTTCAAGGTGTTAAAGACGTTTTTCGTAGCTGAGATTGCGAAATTCTGGAATCATCTTTGTTGCTTTACGCTGAATTTTTTTCATTTGATTAATATCTCTTTGTTGAGTAGGAGACCAGAGTTGCACTGTATATACTAAATGAGGCCGGACTAGCGCTTAATAGAGCAATAATATTATGTTCTTTGACTTGTATCCGAATTTACGTGCAATGAAACCAAAAATCCTGCTCGCTTTTTTGACATTTTTTTCACTTGTTTGTTATGTTTGAGATTTTTAGTGACAATGACATCTAGATCTCTTTGTTAGTGGACTGTTTCAATGGGTATGTCATTCATCATGTGTTGGAAATGCTGATTATTTGCATCAAGGCGCATTACTGAACATTTATTAATGTTGAAACTCGTGTGACAGGTTTTGGTCCATTGGAGAAGACGGTTGAGGTCGGATTGAATAGTTACTCTGTCCATTTCGATGAAAGCTTTGTGACAGAGTTTCGTGACATCAGCGAATTTGTTGATTTTACTGATGATTCCGATATCAAGATCGTTGATGTAGATGATGATGAAGAGCGGGCCTAAAACGCTCCCTGATGTTACAAGCGTTGAATCACTTGCTTGATCGGGAATCACCACGAGTTGAGTGCGACTAGTGAGCCAGTTGCGTACCCATCGGGAGTAGTTGCCTTGTATTTCATGCGCTTTCACTTATAGTACTGATTTTATAATCGTATCGTTAACTTATTTATGCAGTACCAATTCCTGATTACTCTTTGCAGATTTAATATTCAAACATGTTTGTCATGATAGGCAGTGGTCAACTGTTGTTGCATCGTCAAGTGCATGCGTTTTTTTCTGAGTGCACTATCATTAAATGACAGTGTACCTGTTATTTGTGCAGTGTACCTTTTATTTGTATTCCATTCATTCCATGACACTGACTGCCGACATGGTTGACGCGGCTAGAAATACGGCATGGGACTTGGGTAAACAACCGAATAATTATCGAAGTAATTATCCGACCCAAGAATGGGCCAGAAGGTTCGTTCATATAGCCTAATTCTATTCTATTCTATTCTACTCATTAAAGTGCCTACTTGCTTTACTTACTATTTTCGTCATACTATTGATTGTGCATTACTGATCTGTTTTCTTAAATAACTATTAATAATTGTAGAAGCATAATGGCTCCTAAAACAAGCACAGTGTGGAAGTATTTTAACAAGCGTTTTTAACAATGTAGCAAAATATTATGCCTGTAACACTAACTATTCCCGTAAAGGTAGAGGAACAACATCATTACGTAACCACTTGAAATCTATGCATCGTAATGAGTTCAAAAAGTTAAGAGAAACAGAAGCAGATTCTGCAAAAGGAAACATGTTTTGCAGTCACAGGCACCGTTAACGATTAAGGAAGTAAGCAAATAGTGGACATTAGTGTCCAGATTTGAGAAAAATCAATCATTGGACAACAATTATGATAGAACAAAAATTATGATAGAAACTGCTTTGCAGTTTCTGGGATACGTTTCTATGCAGTGTCGGATATACGCTTCAATGCAGTGTTTTGGATACATTTCCATGCAGTGTATGGGATACATTTCCATACAGTGTCTTGGCTACATTTCCATGCAGTGTTTGTTGTACATTTCCCTGTAATTTCTCTTGTGCCCGTTTTTTTTTGCATCACACAAGGAAGCCTCCCTGTACTACTGATGACGTGCATCTAACTAGCCTTGCCTTATTACATAACTCAATTAAGGACTACTGCATAATCACTCTGCTG
>VCRD01000770.1:4809-53473 GCA_006783055.1 Trinorchestia longiramus
TTACGGTTTAGATATGTTTTACGTCGGATCTCTACACTGCATTTTTTAGCCTTGCCTAACTTTGCCTTTATTTTCGCTTATTACCGTAATATATTGGGAGAATATAAATAATTTTGGCTCACTATTCACAAATCAGCGCTGAAAACGGTATTTACACCTTTTTATGTAGTTCTTGTTGTTTAGTTTTGTTGTTAAAACGCACCAGATTAACATGGAGACTCCCGAGCTTACCGTGAGATCAACATGGAGACTCCCGAGCTTACCGTGAGATTAACATGGAGACTCCCGAGCTTACCGTGAGATTAACATGGAGACTCCCGAGCTTACCGTGAGATTAACATGGAGACTCCCGAGCTTACCGTGAGATCAACATGGAGACTCCCGAGCTTACCGCGAGATCAACATTAAAATTCCCGAGCTTACATTTAAGTAGAATGAAGATTCAGGGAACAAATGATATCACAGATTGTTTCACATCAGGCGACGGAGTCTGGAGGCATAGTGACGCTGGTGGGGCTGGGTCCAGCTGAAGTGAAGGTGCCTCTGGTGGACGCTGCCATCAGAGAGGTGGACATCAAGGGCGTCTTCTGCTACGTCAATGAGTGAGTGGTCAAGAAGAAGGAAATTTTTTATGAGTATACAACTTCACATTGAAAATTGCCTATTACGAAAATGGACTTGCAGAAATTGTGCCGGATATTAGTTGTACGCGGTTCCCATGTTTTGCTGACAGCGTTTATATGTACATATGATAATTAGGAATGTTACCCGAGTCATTTTTGCCTTTTGTATTGTAGCAGAAAATTTATGAAGATGGCTGACGTGCTCGTGAGTAAATGTTTTTCTTTCTCAGGATAAATATTATAATTTTATTTTGTATGCATCTATTTCAAAGCAAAACAGAGCTGTCATTTTACACGCAATCTATTAAGTACGGGATTATGATTTTTAGAGTGCACAAGAATTACAGTTTTCATAGATCGCCGTTCTATAAAACTTTCAGTATTTAAATCCACATAAAACTCATTTCACAGTTTCTATTTCTTAAGAATTCGTGCTTGACAACTATTCAAAAACTTCCTCTATATTACCAGCCCAAGTAAAATACTCTCAGCTGCCATTGAGAAAAGTGAATAAATCCAACATTTCGTACTTTTCAGCTTCGCAGATGCCTTGGAGCTCGTAGCTTCGGGACGCGTTAATGTGAAAGCGCTTATCACTCACCGCTTCACTCTGGCCGAGTCCCTTCAGGCATTTGAAACAGCACGCATTGGAGCGGCAATGAAAGTCATGATCAGCGTCGACTAGACTTATTTACAGACCGATCTTCAGAGTCATTTTCTACCACTGTTATTCCAGAGTTACTCGAATATTTAGCTAGGAACTATGGATGTTAAGGAGGAAAGTTAGGGACAGATATGATGGTTAAAGGTTTGACTGGGAATAAAAGTTCGATCAGTTGTGTTCAAACCAGAACACTCAAATAATTTATGGAGGAATTATGCATAGTTGAACAGGGAGGTTCAGAATGCTTGGAGTAAATTACTTTTGCTGTAGAATAGCGGAATCAATAACTTCTGAAAAATCAAACAACTTTTTATACTAGTAGTTCTAGTTTGCAATTTGTTTTCAATATACCGTCAAAACTTTTACTTATCCTTGTAAATAAAATTTACATGCTTTATATATTTTTGTATATCAAATACCAACTGAAACGATATTAAATAAATGTCATTACAAACATCGCAGTGCATAACATGTAGCTGAAATCTTTCACGAATGTACTGAGTACGAAGAAACAACTACTATAAATACTGGACAAATTAATTACAAGGATTATCACTTGAAATCTCTGAGTAGGAACTCGAATTGTACAGGATGTGGCAACTAGGAACTCGAATTGAACAGGGTGTGGCAACTAGGAACTCGAATTGAACAGGATGTGGCAACTAGGAACTCGAATTGAACAGGATGTGGCAACTAGGAACTCGAATTGAACAGGATGTGGCAACTAGGAACTCGAATTGAACAGGATGTGGCAACTAGGAACTCGAATTGAACAGGATGTGGCAACTAGGAACTCGAATTGAATAGGATGTGGCAACTAGGAACTCGAATTGAACAGGATGTGGCAACTAGGAACTCGAATTGAACAGGATGTGGCAACTAGGAACTCGAATTGCACAGGATGTGGCAACTAGGAACTCGAATTGAACAGGATGTGGCAACTAGGGGTTTCACCAGTCGTGAGTTGAAGTTGTACGAGGAGCTTTGAACTGTGGTCTAAATTTTCATCCGACCAAGCCGGAACTAATTCTGAAAATATGCTTATGACTTCAATGTATGTCGTTTGGATACAAGACGAGGGGGCTCAAGAAACAAGTTCCAAATAAATTTTATACAAGGACATGCAAGAAGTAAATCTAACCTTCTTGTCCCTAAATTTTTGATCTAAGCATCTAAAATGTTTTCAGCGTTGTAGAACCATGAACTTGGAAAAATGCATCGAAATACTTAAGCAAGGACTACTTCAGATGTATTCACACAATAACATCACGAACAATGAGTTTTTATTCACGCAAGATGGAACTCCATGCCACACAGCGAAAAGGACTCAGCAATGGCTGACAGAAAATGGGATCAAAAAGCTTCTTTGGCCAAGCCAATCACCAGACTTGAATCAACCCAATTGAAAATTTTTGAAGCATATTAGATAGAGCTATACGAAACACTCAACAGAAACCATCTTGCAATGAATTGTTTCGATCGTTGCGTGAGAAGTGGGCAGAAATTCTACAAGAAACAATCACAAAGCTCATTAGTTCAATGCCAAAAAAGGTTTCTGACTTCAAAACTGCTAAGGGAATGTCTACTAAATACTAAAGTAAGTAGTCCTTCCTATCCGTGACATTTCAATGGTTCGCTTTGCATAATGAATAAAGAATTTTGAAAATTAAAGATGTCTGTTTACTTCCTGGTGATAACAGATGTCTGTTATCACCAGCTTGGTCGACTGAATCACCAGCTTGGTCGACTCCATCACCAGCTTGGTCGACTGGTGAGCGAATCTGCTTGCAAGCAGAAAGACCCGGGTTCGAATCCCGCTGCCGACATGGTTGATGCGGCTAGAAATACGGCATGAGACTTAGGTAAACAACCGAATAATTATCGAAGTAATTATCCGACCCAAGAATGGGCCCGAAGGTTCGTTCCTATAGCCTCATTCTATTCTATTCTATTCCTGCATGTCTGTGTACATATGCACAGGAATACATTAAAGAAAAAGCTCACTGATGCGACTAGGGAAGGAAATACTAGGAAAGGTTAAGAGAATGTAACGAGCCAGTGAGAGGGTGATTACTCGCTGAAGGCGAGCCAGTGAGAGGATAATTACTCGCTGAAGAGTCAGTGAGAGGACAATTACTTACTGAAGGCGAGCCAGTGAGAGGGTAATTACTCGGTGAACGTGAGCATGAGAATTCAGAGGGGCAGTATACAATCCGAATGCCGCTTGATGTGTATTGAAAGATTGTAGTAATAGGAGAAAACAACGATTGCATTCAGGATTTACTCGGTTTTAGCTAAACCAGATTAATGATGACAGAGAATCTCACCTTCGTTGGAACTTTGCTTAACTGACGGGTCAAGGACACGAAACTTGTTACCTTCCCATTTCGTTCAAGCAGCGTTTGACGTGGAGTAAGCATTTCGAAGACACGGAGCAGTGAAGAGAGAATTAAACACAAAAATTATGATGATCGTACGAGATGTTGGAACTGCATTGAGCCAATCCTCCTTACAAGAGACTAAGAGAGGATACCGAAAGATAGGCCAATTTAATTCAATCCTCAACAGACTTCTGCAACAAGGGCTTCTAATTTTACTGTGAGTTGATAGAAACTGTTCTGGAGAACTTAAAGCCGCAAAAATATATTAACAAAGGAAGTAAAAACGCACTGTCATCATACCTTCACTGATAGGAGCTCAGGATTTTGCATATCCTCTGAGGAGTGCCAAGTCCCTGGGTGCACTGCAGGATTTTCTTTGAGCCCATTTTCCTTGCGGTAAAATCACAAGAAACACTTCATTGCCCTAGGCTCTCTGCACAAACAGATGATGCATCAGGATCATCATTGACTAAAATAGAAAAGAATATGGCAACAGGGACGAGCTGAGTCGTCCATTTTTGAGTTGCAAGCCAAGTCTTACGTCGTTATTCAAAAATCACGCACAGGCACCAGCACACACTAAAGGCACACAATAATTTCATGCGTTGTTAACTGATCACGAGCTAATTTTTTTTTGAGGAATTCCTAACTCTATCATGCAGTGATACACTTTCATCTACTTAATGGTGTAGTCCGCTTTGTTGTCAGGGAATGTTTTGATGTCTAAAATGAGACTTTTCTCTGTTTTGATCAAATGTATCGCGACTGAAACTTCTTGGGAGATCTTCAGCAACGCAAACAGAGGCTAAAGAGATATGTTTCGATGCCTACCATGTGCTAGAAGTGATGAGGTATAAGGTAGAAAACAGAGGGTACGTAAAGTGAAGTAATAATAATTTATTATAACGTACCTTCTGAAAGTCCATCTCTTCAATTATTCCCGTTAAACACACAATCCATTGCTTCACAAAATCCATGTTTAAATAAAACCACGAACATCGAAAGAAGATCATATATTTTACTTCTTGTAATCACAAAACAAATTCAGCAGGCGCCTCCAAATCAAGAACGCTAGTCAGTTTTCTCCTTTTTCTTCATCTCGGCTCGCAGTTTAGAGAAGGCGATCAGTCTTTCATCCCTCCAGTTCCGTCGCTCCTGTCGTGAAGTTGTCATGAGTGCAACAGTAGTAGCTAACTTTGTTCTTTATGTTTAAGCGCAACAGCAACACAACATTGAGGCTAACTTTATTCTTTATGTTTAAGCGCAACAGCAACACAACATTGAGGCTAACTTTGTTCTTTATGTTTAAGCGCAAGAGCAACACAACATTGAGGCTATCTTCATTGGTCTGTTATACCCTGAGACTTACACCGTACTCCTGCGTACCACTGCCAATTATTGTGTTCACAGCGAATAAAGTTAATTTTGTGTGCTGCGAACAAGACAGTAACGAGAGCAGGCGAAGGCTTAAAGGCTGTTCAGGCAAAAAAATGTTTTAATTTTGGAATTTTACTGCGGTTTATGAGAAAGGAAGAATGAGTTTGATGCTATTTTAAGTCAATGGTGTCATCGTTGTTCAAAATACCTGAAGTATCGGTCTTCCACGAGTCATCCACTGTTTTGTATGGTTTTTATTGATAGGCTTTCGTGTAGCAAGTATGAGAACCATGATATTACTGCAGTGATGTTGGGATTGAAGACTAAGCTGAAATAAATACCTCAACTACACATATACCAAAAAGACTAATTTCGAGTATGATGAGAGAACCCTGCGTATGAAATAAGTGTGATTTTTAAATACAGATTAATACAAACTGCAAAAATAAACACTCTTCACTGTCCTAAATTAAATCAAACATTTCATACGTGACGTGGTTAGAAAGCTCTTCTCTACAGCATTACTTTATCTAATTTAATTTATTTAATACCTGCAACTTGTCCAGCGGAAAAAGCTCCTCGAGCTGCTTCGCCAAGGGCTCGACAGCAGGGAAGGTCCAATCTGGAGGTCCCTTAAGGGTCGCACTGATGGTGTTTATGGTAGAGGAGTAGCGTTCCAGGTAACTACGAATACCTGGACACCGAACACATACTGAAAGACGTCCTCTTCTACTCAGAAACATCAAGGATAACTCAATTACCAAAATCATGCACGCAATGCGCATCTTTCTGTATCACTTTTCTATCCTTTTCCGTCTGATCTCTTTGCTTGTGGCACATCCCGTTCCGAATTCTCCTTCACATCTTTTCTGCTGGCTCTAACCCTCATCGCCTTTTACAGGGTGTGGTAAATAACTTCCTTTTTTCAAAGGAAGTTCCTTTAAAAAAATAAGTTATGTTGCTGCACCTTGTACTGAACTCAATCTATTCCTATTGAAACCAAAAGGTGTTGCTCGAAATGAATGTAAAGAATGCTTTGTATTCTATTTTTTTCTTCATTTTGGGTGGAGCCTTTATATGAGATGAGTCTTAAATCAAGTTAGTCAGGAGTTAAGTACATCAATAACAATATTCATCAAGAATTCTTATAAATAGGTAACAGTACTAGACGTACAGGTACAAAATTTGACTAGGTACATTTTTCATCAACATTCTTAACACAAATTACACGCTCTTCCTCAGTAATAAACACACATACTCGTATGTCTGTATCTATAATATTTCATGCCTTACATTGTTACCTCGTAGAACTCATTAATCCCATTTCACCTAAATTACCTACCGGCACGGAGCGTACCAACACTTTTTCCTACTGCAAAACAATTAAATCCTTGAGTGGTGTTCGGGTCCTTGGGACCAGTTTTCATTTTTATTGCTAACATTTTGACTGTTTATACTAATTGTAATTGCGATGAAGCAAACATCTTTTGAGTATTTTAACGTAAAAGTAATTGATTGTGAGGCACTAAAAACCACAAAATGCAACGGGTCCACCTGACTCATAAACATTGGCCGAGTAACAACAATATGAACAGCACACAAGGGTTAAAAGTACAAAAGGAAACCAACCATCTGCGTTCAAGACGATGGTTTCCAGAGGCCCCATCCAGGCGTAACGCGGACCCAGTCCAAACTTGACGAGCCTGTCAACACCCTCTGGAGTGAGCACTCCGTCCTGGACCAGATGGTAGCACTCATTCAGGATGGCGTACCTGCATGTACGAAAAACACACCTTAAAAATTCATTGCAGATGAAGAGTGGAATACTTTCCTACATCTCTTGTTATCAAGGTTCACAATGGAGTGCAGATAGAGAGTGAAGTAGTAAGTGAACTGCAACACGTACAATTTTTCGAGTTGGAGATCAATACTCGTCCGGGGGTCCAAATTCTCAGTGGTAAATTTGACCGAAGGTTTAAAAAAGTTTCAGTTGTTATCAGAACTATCAGAAAATTATTGACAGAAAACAATTTTTGAGATTAATATGACAGCCCTTAAATTTCTGTCAAGTCATCATTTATTAAACTCGCTAACAATTTAAAAACGTTGGCATTGTTTCGCTGGCGAAAAAATACGAAAGGCTTAAATTCTTGTAGTGCTATTTTGATATGCAGTGAAAATCTTAAGTAAAACCACTTTTCAACATCCTGTATTTACCTAAAGTTACTTTGCATAGGAAATACAAGCAACACGCAGTAAATCAGTCGGCTTACTGAATTCTGTTGGAGCCGAATCCTGGAAACTCTTTCTTGAAGACAACTGGCTCCTGCCCGATTTCGAGCATGATTGTCTCTGTCTTTGACAAGACGGATGGAGATGTCCAGGGGCTCGGAATGACCTCTACCATAGGGACGAAATACGGCGGGTTCGTCTGCAACGAAGGTGATGCTCGAAGGTAAATTTTCAAGACGCATAAGGGGAACACAACGTTATGAAATGACAAAACCCTAAGCGCTGACATAAATTATAATCTAGAAAAGTGTAAATAAGATGCTAGTTAATGAAGAACAGTGCGCTTTTTCCCAAGAAATGCTAAAACAAGAAGCTATCAACCTAGTTCTCGGATAGAAAAATTGAACGAAGATAAACTATTTTGATCAAGTAAAAATGAACATTGAGAGACTAAAATACTCTGCAGGATCTGGAGTTTCGAATGAATTAATTATTAAAACATCCATTTTATAAAATTTTACGTAGAGATTTTGGGGCTCATTTTTAAGTGACAAATTGTTTAGAAGCGAATAATGGAGGTCAGTACTAACTGAGGCGTCAGTTTAAGGGGAGTCTTGGCATGGTGTGGGCAAAAAGAAAAGAAAATTTAGATAAAGATCCGATGCTTGTAGCGGAAAATATAATAGAACGAAACTGTGGAAGCTTATTGAAAAAAAGAAAAGCTGAAAAGGTAATGCTAAAACCACAGGTGAAAAGATGGTTCAAGTGAGTCCAATAAAGTCTTTTGTAAGAGCCTGACTATGTTATGCTTACTGTCCTGCATACAGTGTTAAGTTTGTGTACCTATTTTTCATGCTTAAAGAAACAATGCAAATGACGAAATATCTTCGATAGATCCAATAGATTCAAATATATCGTTTTTCATTCTATCCCAATACAAAGGCCTCAAGATATTTTCATTCACGATGTGTGCATGAAACTAATATATTTGTACTTTTAATAAAAGTGAAATTGAGTAAAAAAGAAATGCATTTCATTTTTGAAATATTTATAAGAAGCAATTTGGTTTCATTTGTTTTTTTCGTACTCCGTAAACACATTCTTCGTTCTTTACTGTATTTCACCTTTCTGAAACCTACAATCTGTGATCGCTTTTATTAAACTTACAACTGTGGGTGAGATCACTTCGCTGCGTCCGGTGTAGTAAGAACAAGAAACTTCCAACACGACTTACCGGGTGTGCGACAACGCAGTTCTTGCCATGTTTTAGGCCTTCCATGAAAGTCGAAGGCATCATCGCAGACACCGAAGAAGCCAAGATGGTGTCCTCCCCCACTATTGCGTCCAAGTCTTGGAACACCTGACAGTGGACAGCGATTAAAAAATGTAGAATGCTTCCGAAGGAAATTGTTACGCTAAACAAGAAACAAAAGTATAGTTTTCTTTTGAAGAAAGAGTTATCGGTATCGAGTGTCATTGAGCAACTAATTTCTGAAGAAAAATTGACTGGAACTCATCGTACTTGTACATAATTTAGATGCTAAATACAATTTTATAAAAACAATTTTTAATATATGGTCTCGTACTACGTTTCGAAACGGGGGAAAATATCGCTATAGGAATGAACCTATAGACCTAGTCGCTGGTTAGTGCCCCAAATCCAGAGGCCCATTTATGTTCTTGTAGCACTAACACAAAAGTTTATTCATGTTCTTGTAGAACTAACACAAAAGTTTATTTATGTTCTTGTAGCACTAACACAAAAGTTTATTCATGTTCTTGTAGCACTAACACAAAAGTTTATTTATGTTCTTGTAGCACTAACACAAAAGTTTATTTATGTTCTTGTAGCACTAACACAAAAGTTTATTCATGTTCTTGTAACACTAACACAAAAGTTTATTTATGTTCTTGTAGCACTAACACAAAAGTTTATTTATGTTCTTGTAGCACTAACACAAGAGTTTATTTATGTTCTTGTAGCACTAACCCAAAAGTTTATTTATGTTCTTGTAGCACTAACCCAGAGTCCCATTTATGGGTTTGTACTCAAGTCGTACACAGCAATTTTTCACTGACATTCCGGCACCTGAGTCGAAATGAATTGATAAGTGACACGTCCTCTAGAACCTACAAACTTCTACACATCTCTGCACAGTTACGGGAAAGAAAAATAGCAGTGCAGGGAGAAAGCATTGCATTTTTGCTCGTATTCATCTACAATATGTTCGCAAAAAGACGTCAGTAGTTTACTTTTCGCTTCGGTACTTTTTCCTTGCGACTCGTGTTGTCATGGTGCGTAGATACTTCACTATTTTATAAACGTTCGCTATGTTTTTAGTTGACTGATGCTGATCTTTGTCAATGAGATATTAGCAAGCTAATTTTTTAGGTATTTTGTTTTTAAACTCTGAAAATTCAATTAGTTTTGCAAACTAAAATGACTGAAGAAAAAATTACCTTTTCATGTCATCAGTTCACATCAGTTCCTGACGTCCAACACTCAGAAATCCAGACGTTGCCCAAATGCTAGAATTACTCGCCTAGTTCTCTTTGGACCTCAAGTAGTCCATAGGGCAGCGATGGGTCTCCGCCATTCAGCTTATCAGGTACTTTCACCTCCTCTGTACTGAGACTATACAACCACTTGTTCGAATGATGGCATCCAATGCAGTCTCCTCATCTTCTGCTTCAGAAATCCAGACGACTACATACACTCAGAAATCCAGACGACTACATACACTCAGAAATCCAGACGACTACATACACTCAGAAATCCAGACGACTACATACACTCAGAAATCCAGACGACTACATACACTCAGAAATCCAGACGACCACACTCAGAAATCCAGACGACCACACTCAGAAATCCAGACGACTACACTCAGAAATCCAGACGTTCCTGCCCCGATGGAATGATGGTTTTCTCACCTTCTGCTTCAGGTCTCGCTGTTCAGGCACGCACTCCTGGACATAGCAAGCACCTGCAACACACTCCTGCAGGCTTGACGTCCCTGAGATCAGATGCAAATATTGAAACATTAATTTTATTAATAGATAGTAATATTTTTATTTATATTACGTTAGGATATTATTACGTAGTTGTTATTACCTTTAAAATATAATAATTCGTTGTGCTAATAAATTGCTGGTACTACGTAGTATTATGAATAGTGATAGAGCTCACCATAAAATGACATTATATCATGGTACTTATACTGAAAGGAGCAGGAGAAAAGGAATATTCGTAGGAATAACCAGCCAGATGAGAGAAGGAATTTGACGGAGGAATGATGAAAGAAACGAGGTAGGTTGAGTAACAAGGGTTTTGTATGGCTGCGTGGGGAGGATTGAAAATAAAGGGAGTAGGAAAACGAAGGCATAGTGAGGAGCATATTGAGGTGCGAGGGCCCTTTGACTACGCGAATTTGAATATAAATTTACAAGAGGGCGATAGTTTCAATAGAAGACACTGCGTAGAAAATTGAGACTGAGAGCAGCGTAAATTGAATACAATTGGGATTGACAGCAGCAGAAATTAAATACAGAGTGCGACATCAGAGTTTCCTTTTTTCAAAGTTTTTTCCTTTGAAAAAAAGGAAGTTATTTTGCCGCACCTTGTATAATTGGGATTAAGAGCAGCGTAAATTGAATACAATTGGAATTGGGAGCAGAGTAAATTAAATACAATTAAGAGTCTTGAGAAGTATTATCAGTGACTGCTTGGTGATGAGAATCAAGTGAGTGAAGCATGACTAGACGGTGAGTGACATGACTAGACGGTGAGTGAAGCATGACTAGACGGTGAGTGACATGACTAGACGGTGAGTGACATGACTCATGATGTAGTCTCAGGTGTTCAGGCTCTGACTCATGAAGAGAAAAAAACGAGTCACGTCCAGTTAAAATTAATGAATTATTCAGGAGTGAAGAAAGTGTTCAGAGGAACTATTTAAAAGTTAGGTGGACGACTTGAGCGAGAGAAGCGTTTTCTACAGAACAACAACAAAATATTTTGGTCACTCCTGATTCCATCATTTTAGCGGGTTTTCTTTGATATGACATTGCTGTCTGAGGGTCTATGAAGTCAATTACAACATAAGTTTAACTTCCTTGTGACTGCTGTTGTTCCTGTAGTATAGGGGTCGGCAAAGTGGTCGATATCGACCCCTGGGGGTCGAGGACAGAACTCAAGGGGTCGATAAATTTATAGGGGTCGGAAGTGGGTCGATTAAGGATATATATGGTTGAAGCTGGTTTTAGCCATGCGAATGCGATTCTAACAAAGCAGAGAAATAGACTAAACTTGGAAAACCGTGGTGATTTACGGTTAAAGCTTACCAATTTTAAACCAAATATCAATAGCATTGCTGCGGCTCATCAAGCTCATCCATCTCATTAATATAAAGTTTATTGATAAATAGGTAAGTTAATGTATTTTTCATTATTCTTTTTTGATAAAAAGCATATTGCGTATTTCCATGGCAGTTAATATTATTGTTAAGTAGCACATATGTTTTATATAATTAAGTTCATATCAATTTTTCAACGGTAAGTATTGTTAGATTTCGAAACAGTCAAAATTCTCTATAGGTAGGCAAACTTTTATTCTTTTCTTTTTTACTTTATATCACTGAAGACTGCCTCTTTCTCTTAATATATATCTTCAAACATTCTACAGGGTACAACATAAGATTGGTTTGGTTTACAACATTTCTCTTTATTTTTGGTGTTCAAAAATGTCAATAATGGTTTAACATTTTTTTCACCTATTTGTATGTGTGTGTGCATGGAGGGGGTCGATGTAAGTACAAATATCCTATGAAGGGGTCGACGGGTAAAAAAGTTTGCCGACCTCTGCTGTAGTACAATGAAAATAATTTAAATCCTATATTCTATATATGTCTCGGTCACAAGTTTCACGGAATTACAATATTATATGAGTGATAATTTATGTAATACTCATTTCATTGAGGCAAAAAAAGATTTTTTTCTTATACGATAAGATTAATGCCCAGAACATTATTTTTTTATTAGGTGAATCACCAGTGTTGCCGCATTTGATGTTACATGAATCACCATCACAAATAATAAGCAAATCTCATGGCTCAATTCGAATATATCAGCAGTAAGTTGAATGAGAATCGATCATGGAAACAATTCCCTAAACACAGAGGGCAATTAGTGTGTGTTCTCGTAAACATGCATCTAAATTTTGACTCACCTTTGATGCGACTGAACTGAACTTTCGCAGAATCCGATCCCTTGAGCAAGCCTAACTCCTCGAGTGAGTGCAGCTGCCTCTGAACATCCTGCAGAGCACCGGTTACCTAAAAAAACAATAAAATACAAATGATCCAAGTTTCTTGCCGCGCTGTATCCTCATAGGGACATTCAGTTGTAACGACAAAAGCAATTTTACATTATTGGTGCGGTATGATGCAGTCACACTAACAGAAGTTGAGCATATTTCTATCCTGGGACGATGAGTATCGCTAGCACGATCATCCTTTTATGTTTGCTTATGCCTTAACGAACTCGTCGAGCAAGTCCAGAACATGACAATAACAGATCGATCCTGGTCCGCTAAGTTTGAGGAAGAATACCAGTTTTATGCGTGGGTTTAGAATAGAATAGAACAGAATAGAATGAGGCTATAGGAACGAACCTTCTGGCCCATTCTTGGGTCGGATAATTACTTCGATAATTATTCGGTTGTTTACCCAAGTCCCATGCCGTATTTCTAGCCCCGTCAACCATGGCGGCAGCGGGTTTATGGTGCACACTCTTCACACTCGACAAGAACAGTCTTATGCATGGATTCCAATGGTGCACGCTCTTTACACCAAATTTCAACGCATTTTACCTTATATCAGGTGCTTGCAACACTTGAAAGTTATTAGCTATCGTGGTGCTGAGACGTACATCTATTTTCTACCATAAAAGTTCTATCTTTTTGCAAAAGAAATATAGAGGCGGGAGCTTTTCTTTCAATACTTAGGAAGAGTCAGAAAATACAGTTTTGCTACTCAATAATTTTTCAAACACAAGGCCATGATGTATGAAAACTACGAGGAACAATCAAAAGGGGCCAACCGTTTTCACGCAATGCACCCAAATTTAGACCTTAACATTGCAAGCGGTCCTATGTGCATAACTATGACTTGGGTTGTCCATAAAGTTCGTTCAGTTTTGGTCGATGTCGAAACTTTTCACAACTAAACGGAATTTTTGGCTAGCCTGCTAATTTAAAATTGTTCATTGTGGAAACGACCCTCCTTTACTCCATTTTCATTAACAAGTATGCATTCCTTCATTTTTGTGAACATTTTCTTACATTTTTATGTATGTGCAATTTTTCTCAAGGTCTCTGTAAAAAATACTTTCCACAGTCATTGCCTTACAATCTGGTAACAGTTTCGTCAATTATGGCTTGCCATTTCAAGACTTTTCTTTAAGAAAGACCTTTATTTGCTGAAGAATGTTTTACAGACATGAGTAAGTGTGGCAACACTAGGTGCTGCAATACTACACAAGTATCAAATACTCGTAGGTTAAGCAACAAGTAGGTACAACAAATAGGTTCAGCAACACATGGGTTCAGCAACACATGGGTTCAGCAACACATGGGTTCAGCAACACATGGGTTCAGCAACACATGGGTTCAGCAACACATGGGTTCAGCAACACATGGGTTCAGCAACACATGGGTTCAGCAACACATAGGTTCAACAACAATATGCACAATAGACATGAGAGTATGCACACCTGTTCAGGCTGAACGTCGAACAAGAACACCTGGTATCCAGCTGCTGTGAACAGCATGGCCCAGCTCCGACCAATGGTGCCGCTGTCCGCCAACGGGAAAAAGAATTTTTGAAAATGTGAGTACTTTTAAAATGAACAGAAATTTCTTTAACATGCTGACTCGGAAGTGGTATGAACGTGGGCCAATTAGGTTAGGTTCTGTAAATTTTACAGTGCCTTCTAGTAATAATATGTACAAAGTGAAGATTTACACCCGCCAGGCAATCGGAGGCAACGCGTTAACTCTTTCGGTACTGATGGTACATATAAGTACCGCTCCAATTTTGCAGCCGTAGAAACTAAACGAGGGCAAAAATTTCACAATTCACAATTATGCAACATTTTTCACAATTATGAAAAAATATTTATTTTGATCCACTACTAAGCTTATATAGCCTAAAATGAAGCAATTCGAGTGGAAAATGACAAAAATAACAAACCTGATTTACGGTATCGAAAGGGTTAAATCTATAACGGTTTAACATAACTCAATTTAAGGAAGTACAGGAACAGGTAGTTGGATTTTGACTACCTTGCGTACAAGTATAAAAATATGATGAATGAAGAAAGGAATTTTCATAACACAATATGAAATGTCATATTGTCCCGTGTCCCGTGACATATTGTCCCGTGTCATATTGTCCCGTGACATTTGTACGCTATTTGTCCGCTTGTTTCATGGAACGAGTTAGACATTTCGAGCCAAAATTGTTCAAATTTTTTGTTGGAACACTAGTAGAACATTTCCAGTCCAGGTTAAATAATAAAACTAAGCACCAGACGGTTCGGAGAAAGTTTACAGCTGGTTTTATTGAACAGGACAGCTGCGCATGTGAAACTACTAACATCAAACTCGATTTTATTTCATTCATTAATTATGTGATAAAAAAGGTGAATAGAATAATAGATTTTTTGATGATGCAAAGAATCGAGTTTTTTTAAGTCAATGAACTAGCTACTTCTTCAATATTGTAGTCCTTAACACGTTGCCTCCGATTGCCTGGCCGGTGTAAATCTTCACTTTGTACATATTACTAGAAGGCACTGTAAAATTTACAGAACCTAACCTAAGTGGCCCACATACGTACCACTTCGGAGTCAACGTGTTAAGACGCAACATTGAAATCAGAGCTCGCTACACCCTAGCCGTCTGTTGGGTGCAATTATTCCTTGGAATTAATATACTCTGCATTAAAATAGGCGATACATTAACAAGAATAGTCGAAATAGTACTAAGGAAATGGTAAATTTAAGCTAGGTAGTGTACGAAAAATTTAGTTCTTTCGTACAAGTCGAATGCCTTTTTATAAGACGTATAATTCAGCATCAGAGTCGCCTGACTGTCAAGATTTTTTTAAATTGGTGTTTGAGGCAACTGAAGTGAGGATCTCATCTTGTCGTTAGGAAATTATAAGGCTGACGATAAGATAAGGTCTTCTTGTCCTTATCTACCTCAGTTGCTAGGAGTAAATGAAGACAAAAATACTTAGGGAAATGAAGGAAGAGAACAGCTATGAACGGAGAAATAAATTTCACTTCGTTGTGAGTTTAACACATATGAATTTGAACTCAATTATTTTCGGTAAATGTCTACATACAACGAAAGCAAAATGGCGGTGCTTTTTGAATATTGCTGTTGTGAACATCAAAGTTGTAATACATGTTTATTAACTCCTAGCTTTATTAACTCGGGGGCGAATCTTTCCAAAATTTCCGAGATAATTAATTACGTTAAAAGTCAAGTAAATGGATCCACAGGATTGCAGCAATAGTTATGTAAATCCTTAAACAGGATTATATCAATAGTTATGTAAATCCATAAACAGGATTATATCAATAGTTATGTAAATCCATAAACAGGATTATATCAATAGTTATGTAAATCCATAAACAGGATTAGGTCAATAGTCATTTAAATCCATAAACAAGATTAGGTCAATAGTCATTTAAATCCATAAACAGGATTAGGTCAATAGTCATTTAAATCCATAAACAGGATTACGTCAACAGTTACGTAAATGAACACAGCATTAGTTTCAATGTCCGTAAATCCAAATACTATACCTAGTAGAAAAAATTTATTCTCAGAGAAAATATATACTAGGATTCTTCCCAAACTATCAATTTCATATTGGTATCTGTAACGCACGGGGACGAGTACATAAATTGTACCAATGTCTACAGACAGGGAAGAAAAAATCCTAAGTTCTAACAAATACGAACGGCATCTTCACTTTTCCATAGTGGCAAACTAAATTTCTCTTAACACTACACAGTAAAGTCTCGTGCAATCTCCTTTCTGTTTTTCTGCAAAGCTACCAAGGCAGAAAGTCAGCAAAAATTTTAAGCATACCGATGACATCCTGTTTACCAGCATTCTCTCCAGCCATTACTAATGTTATGTAGGATTACCTGAAAAAAGGTGATATAAATTTGAGTATTATAATTCATTGGTATCTAGACTAACAATGGCATGCATAGGATAGATGTTCTTATCTATCTATTAATCACCTATCTTTGGCATACATACAATTAGTATTCTAGATACGAATAAATAAAAAAGATTAGGTTAACTTTTATTGGGTCATCCCTCTATAACATTTATGTATTTTAATATCAAGAACTACTTCAGGTCAACACGATCGCTAGATTTAGATAGAATTGGGGCGTTAACAGAAATATTGCGAAGGGGAAGAGAGGAATTAATATTTTTCAAGCATCACTAAAACAATAGGCTAACATTTCATTAGAAAAGTGGTACAACACTCGTAGTTCATACGAAATTATTCAGACATTACACCAATAAAATGCGCGTAGAATTGAAGCTGTTGCAGAAGTAAATTCTGGTTAACACGTTGACTCCGAAGTGGTACGTATGTGTACCACTTAGGTTAGGTTCTGTAATTTTTTCAGATCCTTCTAGTGACTATGCGTACAAAGTGAAGTTTTACACCAGTCAGGCAATCGGAGGCTACGTGTTAAATGTCTTAATTAATACAATGCCAAAGCCATAGCTAAATCGTAAATTTTCAAACCTGTGTACTTCTTCATGCCAGAAAAGACTACATAACGAGGTTGACCAACAAGAGAAATATCGATGTGTTGTGCCGTCAGTTCTTGGCATAAATATTCTTTGTTGACGTCTTGTGTACTCTGGCATGAACTTTAATACGAAAATAAAGGCCCAATATTCAACTAAAATACCCTAAAAAATTCTGAAGCTTCTATCATAGAGGAAGTCAAAACTGACATCCTAGCGCAGAAATTCAGGTTCTTTTAATTCAGACATGAACTGTTGTTCTTCTCAGAAATATTAAACAACTACTAAAACACAATACTTAATCTCGATTCTCACCTGCCGATGATTCCAATCTTCTTTGGGCTGTCCATGACTGTTTCTTAATTGCACTGAAGTTTAAATTTAAAATTCGGAGTCTAGAAACGATAATAAGAAACCACTAAAATTTAACCCTGGAAAAAAAATCCTGAAACAAATTAATATCAAGCAGAACTAAGGTGATGATGCACAAAATAGAAGAAAACCTAAACATTTGGGTTTAGAACTGTGTCGCATAATACGTTGTTTTATGTTTGTGCAAAATAATTGATCAATTGCACGACCACATTTGTTACGCCCAATTTTAAACTACGTAAGTTCGGAGACAAATTATATCATTCCTCATGAGATAAAGAGATGCCAACTGAAAGCAGGACAACGGAGCTTTTTGTAGTCTCTTCCGCAATGTTACCCCGGAGTTGTTCGCATCCATTCCGTTATTTCGAGCTCCTTTACATTTTGTAACATAATTCTTCAACACAAATAATGATATCCATAACTGCACAAGAAAATAATTAAAAGCTCGTTCACAACTAACAAAATGTTCAACAATAATGATCTACTTCAAGCTTTTCGCAACAAAAATTGAGAAAGCTAGAGAACACACCAACAACCTAAGTTGCAAGCTGAACTGGCACTGGCACTGGCGCTGCACCGATTGCACTGCACTCGGCAACAGGGTTGCTAGATCGCAGGTGGTCTTTATGGCCAAACTTTGACTGAAGAAAGGCCAAAAACGGACCAAATTCCCATTATTCGTCATATTTTAGCAAAAGCATACTTCAAAAGAATCTTAATTTAATAAACGAAAATAAAAATAATCACGACGCTCAATATATATTTGAATACATACCAAAATACTCATTTTTTCGATTAGATCTTCACGTGCAGTGGAAAAGAATTGATTTCTACGTTGCTGGTGCTAGGTTCATTGCCGTAGAGTATTCATGATTTGAAGTAGTTTAACATTGTATCTGTCATTGCTAGAGCATTGCAGCACATCCAGTTCTTATTAAGATAATCATCCGGTCTAATTATGACATGTAAAAAATGAGATTGCATTCTGTTTCTTGGTTCATTTTTAGCTGCAGTTGCACAAATAAATATTCTCTCGATGATTTAAACTCTTGGAATTTGTAAAATATTGAAGTGTGTAGGTACAAAATTTTTTGAAATGTTCATGATCATATATGCTGAGTTAGTAGATAACTGAATCTTAGAATTCTATTTTAGAGGAGGCTTTCTTATCTCTAATCAATTAAATTATTTTTCCTGTATTGCTGTTTAATAACACTAACATTATCGGTAGCTATTAACGTCATTGATAAGCCCTATAATTTTTTTTATTGATTTAGCTCAAATATTATTAAGACTCAGCAATGAGAGATTATTGAATGGATATGTAGCATCACACGATTTAAAAAAATGGATAAATATGCCATCGAAGACACCACGAACATTCATGAATGTTTTTGCCTGCTTGGAAAAGAGTAGTTACGTAACAGAGAGCAAATGAAACAGGAACTGAACTTGTAGCATTTTGTTTCAAAATTATTTTATGCTGGTAATTTCTTCATTTAACTCCAAAATTATTTATTTCCAAATAAAAATTTTATTTTATTGAATGTCAATTAAGTAATATGATATAAATTGGTCGAACCATTTGAAATATTATTAATATGTTAGGAAAAGCTAAAAAAGGGCAACAATGATGAAAGAGCAAAACGGCATATCCCATAGCCATGTGATTTCAGAAAAAGCCACATTTGAAACTTTTGCCCGAAAAAAGGCCACTCTGGCCACTCTTTAATCTGCAGCGCCATCTGAGCACACAGAGTCATCATTGTTCTGTGCTGGCTAGTACGTCAAGTGTTGCCAACTGTGTGAGAGTTTATCAAGCTAGATTTAGTATTGTTTGTAGTTAGAACTAGCTACATATTTCCCATCCGTTGCTATGAATTTAGCTAGAATTTAATCATGCAGAACCTTGTCAATGGTAAGAAAAAAATAGAGAACCAATTATATTAAAATCTTAACTTACCAGTTGCACATTAGAGGAAGTCTGTATTTATGAAAGGTTCATTTACAGTGAATAGCAACTATGGGCACAACGGTGAAAAAGGCGACTTTAGGTCTAAGACGAGAAGGGAAAGGTTACAAATGCGAAAAAACAATTACACGGAAAAACTAGAAATTCAGAAAAAGGTGGGAGCTAGAAGAGAGGTCACCTTTCTAGCGAAATAGGTAAAACCACAAAAAATGGCCAGGCAAAAGTTTAAAACTGCTATTTTCAACTGAAGGGTTTAGATCTGCATTCATTTTAACTTAAAATTTAGTTGTTTTTGATACTGTAGTGGCCAAGATGTGTAGGCCATACCCAGGAAAATCAAGTGGTACGTACCTCGATGTCTCGGCAATTTTGATATTCTGTGAGCGTTGCTTCTTGCGTTAACGTGTTACTTTCATCGTAGAAGCAGACGGAGGAACTGAAAAGCCTCACCAGATCACATCTTCCATAAACGAACACCACGGATGTAACAGGGAATGTATGCAGTTACTTTCTAGTATTTGCTTCGTTGTCGTCAAAAGTCAAAGAAAGCTCAAACAGATCGCAATAACTGGCAATTCGTCATTGTGTTTCAGTATTATTATAGTATGTATCTGTAACTCGCGCCTTCACCTGCACTGTTATCACTGAGGGTTTGAAGGGTAAAAATGCGTCCAGGTAACCATGCATATAATATATTTGAATTCCATGAAGTGTGCTCTACTAGTACGTCATGAATTATGCTGAAATATAGTATGCAGATCTGTGCAGCATTACGATTACAAATTTGCGCTGAATTTTGCAGTTTCAACAATTGAGACACAGCCTGTGCTAAATTTCTCCTATCTTAAGATATGCTAAATTTCTCCTATCTTTTTCATGGTACATGGTACCACACACGTGCATACATGTACACAATGACTTTTGTCGTATACGGTTGATTAATCCATTCATGTGATTGTGTAGATTAATTGTACTTGCATTCGAAAATAGTATCACTTGTGAATTTTCTTATCCAAATCGTGTGCAGTATTCAAATACTTCTTCCTCCTTCCAGCTACAGCCCTGGATGCGTTAATTTTTCATTGCGTGCATATATAAACTTCCGGAGGAAAAATATGACCGAAAAATGGAATTATATTTTCTTGAGTGTAACTACCATTCTTTTCAGAACCAATAACAAATACTTGTGCACATCTATTGCCATAAATAGAATAAAACTTGAACTTATTGTGTCAATATAACTGTCAAGGCAATATATTCTGTCATGCAACTCGGATAAATTTACAGGTATAATAATTAGGTTTTAACAAATAAAGTTTGCTAAAATTACTTTGGTGAGATAAATAAAGATAAATTGATCGACAGGAAAAGTAATTTTAGTTTCATTGCCGAAGAGACAACTCTGTGATGAGTAGCTTTATTCCAGCCTGCACCCACTGATGCTGAGGTCTGTAACACGTTCAGGTCTCACAATTCAGTTTGTGAGGAGCAGTGCTATTCCAGCCTGCACCCACTGATGCCGAGGTTTGGAACACGTTCAGGTCTCACAACTTAGTTTGTGAGGAGCAGTGCTATTCCAGCCTGCACCCACTGATGCCGAGGTTTGGAACACGTTCAGGTCTCACAATTCAGTTTGTGAGGAGCAGTGCTATTCCAGCCTGCACCCACTGATGCCGAGGTTTGGAACAGGGCACGTCCAAGCTACACACCACGGACTCACGCAGGCTGGAAGAGTATACAGGCACGGCCACCTGCTCGTCCTGGTACAGGCTTGGTTTTTTGTTCTGCAATGCACATAGAGAAATATATGACAAATATAATAATTGTTTTGTGTGTTAAGGTAACGGAAAATTATATTCAAGTCTAACTGAGTATAAAAAATGTGCGGTTCCTAATGACAGTGTATCTCAGACTCTATGTACGCGCCTGAATTGTCTCATAAGAACACAATTCAAAACTAAAATTAATCGCCAGCCCTCACAGTTTACAACTACAATTAAACTACCAACCACAACGACGAAAACTCGGGAGCACAAGACACTACCTGTGTGGAAAATTACAATAATTTGAGTGTGACTGCTCCTCCAGTTCAATCAAGTTTTTATCGTCTCCATTACAGCGGGAATCCGGCCCAAAATTCAACATAATGCTGACTTGCTGGTTCAGATGTTATAGATTACTGATGCACCACAGGTGTTTGCATTAAAAATGATCCTTTCTGGGGATTTGCTCAAGTTTATTTTGTGTTTTAGGAAATTGATTTTCAGTACCATTCAGTTTGTAGGTAGATTCTTCGCCACGAGTCTTTTTTCTTCGGAACAGCATCATTATATGCGATAATTTTCTGTTAAGTTAGCAGATATCAAGTGACGTCTGCAGTCTGAAACTTCAATCATTATTCACTAAGGAATTGCAGTGTGAATTTTCCAACATCAATCCGAATTTTTACGTCTGGTAATTGTGTTATCAAATATTAACTTATTTACCTATTAGAGTTTATAAAAAGGATAGAAAGTAATTTAAAATGGATAGAAAGTAATTGAAAATGAATAAAACTACCTATAGACAGGATAATTGAGGCGTTGCGTGCCACAAGGGCGAAGATACCCAAAACAAGTTTTGTGTAGTCGGCATACAAATTGCACATGGGACTGTATCGTGCTATTTCAATAGGACGGCGAACAGTATCACTCAGCTGACGGAGCTAAAAAGTCAAGGTCAACTGTGAAATTTCGATACCATTGTAAACGGATTTTTTAGCTGGTGGAGTCTTCGCCCTTGTTACAGGAATTGCCTCAGCGATTTTACCGTCATGGATAGGTTGAAGAGAGACTAGTGTAACTCGTCTTAGAGCCTACCGACAAAAGACATCCAAATAACCTTGGGAAGCCATGCAACAACGCAAGGTGGCACGGTGGTGATGCTTGGGCTGTCGTGCGTGTTCGTCATAAGTCGGGAACCGTCAAAGGAGGCACCCTCCAGCTGCAAGCCGGCCCACCGCAGCGGTAGCCTGGCATCTGGTATACCACCACGAGACCAGGAGCTCACCAAGGTTAGCTCGTCCATTGCCACCTCGTACTCTCTGAAGCATAGCCAGACCCCTCATGACAAGCGTTGTTTTTTACAAGTATGTATTGAATTGTTGTGAGATTTGAGGAGCAAGCAAAGATTGAAGCTTTTAAGCTTCAGTCAAAGCTGATTTTGAAACTTTCCTGACGTTGCAGTTCCCTGGTCAAGTATATATGTAGACTGGGTATGAAATAGTTTTGGCACCTAGATTGAACGTTATATTTTTTAGAATGTTAACCTTTCGTCAGGCGCAAGTTTGCAAATGCTTGGCAAAATTAAAGTAACTGAGCCTGTCAGATCAGTTGCGCCCGACGTGAGGTTAATGGATAAAACAATAATAACTAAAGAACGCGTACAAAACTGCATAGCACTATGATAATGATGCTGACCTTGCAGTTTGCTGTCTGAGTGCGTTAAGGAAGGTACCAGGGTGTAGCGTGTCACTCAAGTCAAGTGATTCTTTAAGCAAGGCCCCGATGTCGCTGCGTGCTGCCCAGTCCATGGCGCCCCTTGCGCGCCTCACCAAGCTTCTTAGATACTCAAGAGGATCGTCGGGGCCTTCCCATAGGGCGTGCCATGAACTCGGAGTCTGGTCGGTGCAGGGGAAATAATTTAACAATTTTATAGATTCTGGGTGTCATACAAACGATTAAATTGATTTTAGCTGAGAACTATTGCAACATGTGACACTAACGCTAATCTTTTGATACAATGTTCACGAGTGCCCTAACATCATGTTCATGAGTGCTCTAACATCATGTTCACGAGTGCTCTAACATCATGTTCACGAGTGCTCTAACATCATGTTCACGAGTGCTATAACATCATGTTCACGAGTGCTCTAACATCATGTTCACGAGTGCTCTAGTGTCATATTTATCAGTGTTTTAACGCCATCTTTACGAGCTTTTTTATTGTCATTTTTGCGAGCGTTTTAATACATGAAGCAATACATGAACACAGTTTGCAAAAGAATTGTTTTAACGTTCAATAATAACTATTTTCTCATACGGCTGAGGGTCGGTGTTTATTTTCCATAACTTGAACTTCAAATAAAGCACAATGTATTGTTGAATATGGATGGCATGGAGCTCAATTCTAATTTAGTATAAAATAATAAGTTACTAGTAATGTAAAATTAACAAATACTGATTTTTGTTAGCTCGTGAAGGAGAAAATATTCAGTTTCCTTATAAATAAGAAAATAAATTTTCAACACAACGCTAATTGAAAGAAAAGTTACAAACGCTTTGAGCAGCAAGTGCGATGCCTACTGAGAAGAATGCTGTGCAGGAAGGCCGTGCATAAAGGCAGTAAAACAAGGCAGTAAAACAAGGCAGTAAAACAAGGCAGTAAAACAAGGCAGTAAAACAAGGCAGTAAAACAAGGCAGTAAAACAAGGCAGTAAAACAAGGCAGTGCAGGAAGACAGTGCAGGAAGACAGTGCAGGAAGACAGTGCAGAAAGAAAGTGCAGGAAGACAGTGCAGAAAGAAAGTGCAGGAAGACAGTGCAGGAAGACAGTGCAGGAAGACGGTGCAGGAAGACAGTGCAGGAAGACAGTGCACGCCTCTCACCTCCTGCTTCAGTAAACTGTCAGCCAGTTTCTGCACTTCAGAAGTCAGTAGCAAAGTTCCTCTGATCACTTTAGAGAGGGCGGCCAGACTTCGGTGTACTGCTTGCACTATCTGCACATGATTATAGTAGCACGAGGTGATCAATGTTATTAACATGACAGCTCTCATTCGTCGAAAAAATTAAACATGAAACGTCCACGTGCAATTTTAAGAGAGGCTTCAGATAACTTCTCTTTACTTTATTTCATGAACAAGTTGTATTGATCCTGATAATTGATAAACAAGAAACGAAATAATTCAAGAAATATAAAGGAAACTTGTTAAAAGTTTGCCTTTTGATGGTCCATACGACGCCCATATATTTAAGGGAAACTGCACATAACATTTCTAATGGCTACCTGTACAGGGTAATATCTGGTGCTATTTTTACTCTGTAAATGTCGTACTAGTAATGTACTATCACAAAATTTTTACCTTTTCGCCTAAAATAAAATTGAATCGAAGCTAAGCCAAAATTTAAAATTCATTAACCCATTGTATGACGTGTACTCAGAAGACACGAGCTGCATTCCCTTATGCAGTGTATACGAATCCACCAAAGTAAGAACAGGAAAAAATGGAATTGTAATTCAAACTTACAATGATTTATGTTTGTTTTAGATAGATGTATTTTTACGCGCTCATTTTTTGATTACATTGACGGAACCACATTTCCCTATTCATTAAAATTAACCTTATTCCCATGGACATCCCACCGTCTTTCTGCTCAACGCAAAGCTAACTCTATGTAGTGAATTAATGCAACAGACGCAAAGAATATTGCAGAGGTGATATTATGATTGTTAGATGTAGGAATTTCCAAAAAAATATAAGGATACATAATATCATCCCGAGTCCGGTATAGGCGACAAAGATTGGAAAATACATTAAACATTGTACGATAAAATTGGAAGGACATCACACAAAACACAAAAAAATTCGGCAATACCAAAGTTCTCCATATGAATGTAATAATTTTCAACAGGGAAATTATTTCCGTTTAACTAAACAAAAGCTGTCTGTGTGGCAGAAAATAAAAACTTTGTACTCGGTGATGCGATTGGAAGGTTCTACTCCGATGTCCAGCGCTGTTTTCATGTCGTCATGAAAATCTAGAGCTCACATAGCATTGAAAAATTTCCTCTGTAGTAACAGCCAAGGGCTGCACTCGAAACCAAGCACAAAACTCCTGGGTACCATGCTACATTCAAGGAGCAAAAAATATAAGTGATTACTCTAATGGAGGATACAAGAAGACGTTATTAACGTGGAATAGAAGTGCTATCAACATCCCAGAAGCGGAAGTCATAGAACTGGTATTAGGTTGTTACAAAAATAATGGCCGATTTTAGAAGCATGCGTTGGCCTTCGAGCGGCCATTATTTTTGTGACAACCTAATATGTGTGGCACCAAAAATGAACCAAGACAGTCGCACACAGGCCCGTATGAACCACCTGTATAGCATGGTACTGTTCCAGTTGCACGAAGGCAGTCACAGGGCTGACGTTACTTCCACCGCTGGGAAGGCCCACCTCCTTCTGCAGTAGCGAGCTTCCCTGAGGACGAAACAATCATTTGTAAATTATTGCGGTCTCCTGGTCAAATATAAATGTACACCACACTTGAAGTAAATGTTGGGCCTAGAGTAAGTGTTATAATTTCGGGATGTTAGAGGAGGAAATATTAATATCTAATAAAGAAAGCGGCGGATAAAAACGTATCACATATTTCATGTGTGAATCTGAAGAAATTATTTAAAAAATATTAATTGGGTAACGTTTAGAAAGGCGATACAGACATTCTGGAAAGACTATATCAGCATCTTGTGAACGTTGCACATCTTTCCATTTTGATTAAATATAATTGATATTATAGTACTACGCAATATTAATAAATAAATATAGTGTCTGTGGTCTGTGTTTGCATCATTTTATCAACCTGCATTGAGTTAGAAAGTTAGTTTGTATACGTCTTAATTGGATCTGCAGCAACTTAGAATTTCGATCATATATCAGTATTATAATGTATAATAAATTTAAACGGCAACGAAGAAAATGAGGACTCAATTTAAAAATTTCTAATAAAATAGTTACTAAACGTTGTTAGTTGTTATGATTTGATAAAAAACTTGGAATTCCTGGACAACTTAGAAATTAGAGACTACACTAAGTAAACAACTTTATATTTGTTCATGAGTAGATTCCGAGAAAATACATTCAACTTGTTCAAGGGAAAAAAACTAGAGAGGTTACGATACTGATTCAACGAACCTGATTGAGTTTTTTCCATGAGTTGAGTACCGGTGAAAGCTGGAGGCGCCATTTTTCCTTATCGAATTTACCAACTAGTTCCTCCGAGCGCATCAGAACTGGACATGGAAATAGATCAGATTATTGCAGGCTTTACCACACAGTATTCGTTGAAACAATAGTTGAATAAAAGCATGCATTGAGTACAGCATCTTAACGAGACAAAACTTGGAGCATGAACCATACTGTCATGGAATCGGAATTACTCGAGCTGGAAGCACTCTTGTAACACTCGAACAAGAAGCAACACCTGAATTTCTTTTTCTAGGAAGGAAGAGTATAATACAATTCCCCTTGGCTTTCATTTGATATAAAGTGAGTTACAAAATGGTTGACTGAAACAGACAGTAGAAAAAGAGGAAAGAGTTTCTAATCAAAAGCCAGCTACAAGTAACGGGCGTAAAATGCTAAACTACTGAAGGTTTAAAAACTTTAATGTAATGAATTAATTTTGAAGAACATTCAAATGATGCATTTTCTACTAATTTTAATATCAAATTTCAATTAACAGTGGATTTTAAAGCTTTCTTCACACAAATTCCTCAGAAATTCGTTAATAGCAGAACATCTTTCCTTGATTGACACCATTTGAACCACGAGAAAAGTTACACGCAGCGAGACAATGCTAGAGAGAACATACATATATACATAACAAGTATTTTTTGAATGACAATTTCTTACTTTTAATACGCTGAGTGAAACCGTGCAAAAGTTGGCATTCGAGACAACAAAAGTGTTGATGAACAGATGAAGCATGAGGGAAGATTTTACAGGACAGAAAATAAGTAGTTAATACAAGTCATTGAACAAAAATCAGCGCATACGGAATGAAAAAATAATCTTTTAATAGAGTTTCAAACGAGGTGAGAAACACTACAGGTGTTGTGAAAAATACTTGCCAACGAAGACCAGATCTCTGTAAGAAGAGTTTCAGTCCTAAACTTTGTATCAGAACCAAGAACACATTCCAAAAAGCTCAAAGCATGTAAACTTTTGTATGTCATTATTATACATATACTTGGACCCCCATTCTACCATTGGGCTCTTGATGATCACTAGCACAGTAGCGTTGTATTTCCACTAATTTGGAAATGCCATGAAGATTCTTACTGCAATTACATTGCAAATGATAGTTACGCAACAAACATCTTTAAAACTGAAGCGTTTCTGCGGCTGCGAGCCGATTCTTGAAGCAAAGAGGATTCGTATATTTAAACTTTACATCTACTGATCTGAAGGCGAATATTATCTCGATTAGAGTATCTTAGTTACCCTTCATGTTGCACTGAATGGTGGAGATTCATTGTTGCCCTATGAACCACCTGAGGTGTGAAGAAGACTAAGTAAACATAAGTTACCCTTGAGCTGGTGGATGACACGGCTGCTGTTCATGCGTTGCCTGGACCGTTCAATGTTGGCAGGAAGGCCAAAGTGGTCTGGCTGGTCGTCTTCTGGAAGGCTGGTCACCAGGCCGTAGTAGTCCTGAAATGGAGAGCTTGAGGTATGGTACAGAAAGGGCTGTTAACCTTCCTTCAGGCGCAAGTTTGCAAGTGCTTAGCAAAATTAAAGTAACTGTGCCCGTCAGATCAGTTGCGCCCGACGGAAGGATGGAGTTTTTGCCTCCCTTTGAGTCCGAAGTTGTCGCATTGGATGACAGTTTGGATAATGAAAATATGGCCTTAATTTACGAACTGAAGTATTTTCAAGTAGTGTTAAACTTTTGATAAACGAGTACCTTGTTTCATAACGGAGTCTTCTAGGCGTTTCAAATGAGTCAGTATGGGGGTTCTTATTACAACAAAACTATGACCCTAAAACCTGAATGCTCCCACTTATTTTACCGCAAAACTACGTAATTAGGAGGCAAAGCCTGCTTGACTAGGAGAAAGCTTGGTTCCAAATCCATAATTCATTGATTATTTCCCTCACATTCTCGTTTCCACTCTAACTTTTCCCTCCTTTTTTTATTGGTTTCGTTGGGTTGAAGTTACCTGGTAGTTGACGGTGGTTGGCAGGGCGAGGTTGGGGGCAAGGTGCCGGGCTGGAGGCTTCTTGCCTCCGATCACCTCATTTGAGAAGAAGAGACTGAGGTAAGATTGCAACACCCGCAAGTCCCACACGTTGTCCACGCGACCGCCGTAGATGGCGTTCTCAAACAGGCCAATGATAAAGTCCCACTTTATCTCCCCGCCACCTGATGGTCAAACAAATTTCCTACAGCATGAATTCGACAAAATAATATGAGAAACACACATAGATGTAATGTTTAATTTATTAATATGGTGTTGGACAAAAGACTGAAATGTGATTATCATTCACGAGTGCGAACGTAGTCATATTCTATGTTTTGTCTTGCCAATTTACTTTCTCAAATATGTCATTAGAGTGACCAACACCTGCTGGGTCACTGACTAGAACATGCTGGGTAACTGCTTAGCACATGCAGGGTCACTGCCTAGCACATGCTGGGTCACTGACCAGCTAGCGTGTAGAGCCTGTCAATGATGTCAGCGCCTGCCCTCAGGTCAGCGTAGGAGAACTCGTAGAATTTGGACCAGCCCTGAGGGATGTAAGTCCTACGCTCCTGCAACACAGCATGTGTCCACGCCAACACAAAGAGAGCCTGTGCCCTGCTGACGGTGTTGCCCTTCGCCAGCATCTCGGGGCTCCAAGAGTCCATGGTGCGCTGGAGGTTCTTCTTCAGACCTGCAGGCGCCTGGATACGAAAATGCGAAGGAATTTGATTGGGAATGGAGTAATTAATACTAACACACGACTAGTTACGCAGACCTGTTATGTTATTATTACCAGTCGCATTTTTAATGTGTGTTATGAGTCATCTAATTATTGTGCACCACAAGTCGTGTAATTATTGTGCATAACGAGTCATGTAATTTTTGTGCAGCATGACTCACGTAATTTTTGTATACCTTGATTCATATAATTAATGTCTACTGAGGCCTGTGTGTGATTGGTAACTGACGGTATGGAACTTGGGTAGCAACACAAAAACGGACCACTCGGCTTGTTCCTATTATATTTTGTTCTTGATAAGAAGTCTTATAGTTAAGTGAGTTGTTGCGATCACATTTTCCATTTGTGTACTGGAGTTTTATTTCTGACTTAACTTCCCTGATATTAACACTGGGAATAGTTGATAATTTGAAGGGATAGTGTCGCACCTCATACGTGATCTTCAGGCTGGACTGGAGGAGCATCGCTGTGAACTTTGGATGAGGCTCCGCTGTCAGCCACAGCCTTAGGGAGAAAACAATTATTATTATTATTATTATTATATCACTAATTGGGGAGAAAACAATCATTGTTATTGTTATTTTATTACTGGTTGGGGAGAAAGCAAATTGAATAAGTCTGCACAAGGAAGAATACAATAAGTGAGCATACCATGGCTAAAAGCTAAATAGTACAAAAATGTAATGAACGGTCATACCTTGGCTAAGCCCAAATAGTACAAAAATGTAATAAACGGGCGTACCATGGCTATAGTCTACACCGTGTAAAAATGCAATAAACGGGCATGCCATGGCTATAGTCTACATCGTGTAAAAATGCAATAAACGGGCATACCATGGCTATAGTCTACACCACGGGTCGGCAAAGTGGTCGATATCGACCCCTGGGGGTCGAAGACAGAACTCAAGGGGTCGATAAATTTATGGAGGTCGGAAGGGGGTCGATTAAGGAAAATAAAAAGAATCAATTAGATTTTTCAAGACCTTGGATATAAATACATTTTTTATAGAAAAATTTGAAATTTGGTCAAATTTCAATCTACAAAATAAAAATGGAAAACTTCAATACAAATATGTTGTGAATCAAATTAAATGTTAAGCGTGAACAATTGCTTACCATGCAGTAACCGCAGTCGAGACAGCGTGCGCTAGTGACAGCTACTCAAAGCCTTACCTCTAGCGCAGTATGTGTGTATGTCTGGCGTGTGCAGACGACGCATACACAAAACATGCACAGCACAGAGAACCGAGTACACTCTCACTCCTTCCACGCGATACTTTTTGTAGGATACTTACTTGTATCAATTTTTAGTAATTATTAACGATATTACATTTTATTGTTTTCTGAGCTTTCTGGGTAGATACGATATAATAATAAAAAAAAACAATCTTTATTTCCAATCAAGTACACAGTACATAGACATTTTAGTACATTGGTTTTTAAATTCTTAAGGTTAACATTCTTAGAGTAAGGATGATGGTGAGCTCCATACGACGATCCTGGGATGTGTCCATGGGCGATGAGTTGAGGTCTTACCGATAAGTGCGAGCTCACGGCGTGAAACGAGAAATAGCTCGTATTCATTGCCGGGTTTCGAACCCGCACGCAGTCTTTCTGCACAAGCAGAGACCCGATACAGAACACGGGCCGCATACCACTCCATGCCGCATAGCATGGAGGGGGTCGATGTAAATACAAATATCCTATGAAGGGGTCGACGGGTAAAAAAGTTTGCCGACCCCTGGTCTACACCGTGTAAGAATGCAATAAAAAAGTATGCCATGGCTAGGGCAGGTCATGGCAGAGGTTCCATACGATTAGGAACAGAATTCATTACCTCAACAGGACTATCTACGGAAGAACGTGAACACAACCATGAAGATAATGGACGCAAAAACGTGAACTATTAAATTAGGAAACCAAAATTTCTTCACTAAAATCATTCAAAATTTTCTGACACACTTAGGTTTGTTGAAAGTGTAGTAAGACGTTTACAAATTCAGCGATGAAATTTGTTTCCAATTGAAAATTAGGTAGGGAAGAATCGTACAATTCGTAATATGGATGAAGGACAAAGAAGGTTTTTTGCCTCAGGAATTGCCAGTTTTCTAAACAAAAATTTTCCTTTCAACAGCAGACGTCATTGTCTTGGAACGGCAAGAATTTTGTGTCTTACACGCAGTCATTATTTACATCTACTAAGCATGAAACACTCGTATTAAACTGCCACCTTTTAACATGGTTCACCAGTTGAGGGAAAGTTAAGCCTAAATAAAGAAATTTCAAATGATTATCTTACAGTACAACAAATCTAACTTGCATCGTTGTACAAGTGAGAAATTCTCGCGTTCATCTGTGAATACAATACGCATACTTTGTAGAATGGTGTAGAGCAGGGGTTCCCAACCTGGTGTACATTTACCCCGAGGAGTACATTTGCGCATCTAAAGGGGTACATCTAATGTTAGTTTATAGTTCCTAAAACCTAAAAGTTTTATTAAAAACCCAATGGAATTCTATTTTCCACTCACCTCTCTATCAAAAAACTTCAGGGGTACATGCTCATCTGTCGAAATACTGAAGAGGTACAAGGTCAGAGAAAGGATGGGAACCCCTGGCGTAGAGGAACCTCACCTGAAATCTTGATGGGGCTGCAGGGAGTTGAGCTCCTTCTCCAGCACCGGCAGCCACGCCGTCACGAGGTGCAGGTTTTTAAGACATAGCCACCTGCCGCTGGAGGCACAGGACTGTAGGGCATGCAGCGCCACTTCACTCTGACCTTGTCCCATCGCCACCTGCAAACCCAGCACTTAACACGTTAAGTGCGATACGACCCACCGGTGGGTCACTCAGGTTAGGTTCTGTAATTTTTTCAAAGCTTTCTAGTGACTGTGTGTACAAAGTAAAGATTTGCACCGGCTAGACAATCGCACTCAACGTGTTAAATCAAAATTCAGGTTGAGATTCATTTTCAGATTCAGATTCAGGCACAAACCCAATACTTCTTGGGCGCAAATTTCAGATTTCACATTCGCCGCACTGCTAGAACTTTGAGTTTAGCGGTTGGGTAGTTCGCCTTCAGCAATTCAGTAAATAAAATAATAAGTAAAATGATGTAAATTAAATGAGAACTTTGAGATTCGCGTACTGTTGTTTCACTTTCACAAATTCAGTAAATAAAATAAGCGGTAAGCTGATATACGAGTAAGCTTACACTGGTCAAGTTTCAGGTTTGACTCAACATAGTTTTAAGAAACATTGGAGACTACAACCACTGGCTGGTCTTCACCATCATAAGGTAGTTTTCAAGTCTCTTCGCAATCTTGTACAAGACTGCATCGAGTAAATCTCCCATGATCACTGAATTAATTTTCTATGTTTACAATGCTTGTATTTCTGTACGATATAACAGGAACTTGGAAATTAAAACTAGTGAATAAAATTGTAAGTCCTCATCAGCGATAAATCCGATAACACTAACATTGAAATTGCTGTACACCCTTGACTTAAAGGTGATTGATGTTGAAGCACAAACACAATAAAAAAATCGAATCAAACTACGGCTAAAACTAGCAAACTAATTAATAAACACTGATGAAAAGTTCATACAGGAAAACGCTATTTCTTTTGTTTAATTCATGCCCGGATTTGTAAGTGACCAAAGATTTCAAAACAGAACTCCAAGTGGATGACAATTGTTTTCAAAACACAAAAATCATCCACCAGCAGTCAATGTCGTAACCAGTAAAGAAGTCATAGGCTGACAATGTAGAAAATTCTTTATGCGTTCCAACGAAAATAAGGTTGCTGTCTCTTACCAAAAGATGGTTCTTGATCTGTGAGTGATTGGTTCAGTTGATCAATTTTCAAGCTGAAGATTCAACGATCTCGTTGCTTTTATCTGCTTCCCTACTTAATTTACGAGTAAAACTTTTCCCTTACTTTTTGTCACAGGAAAAGAATAACGAATATACAGATGGGGTTGGGTGAAGTTAGTTGAAGGTAGGAGACTTTAAAGATGGACACTTGTTGCAAACGGTCCACGTCTCTCTCACCTCTTCGTAGCGCTCGACGGTGACGGTCGCTTTGACGAGCTCTAGCAGCTCCTGGGATGGATCAGCCCCTGGGGAGATGATGAGGAGGATGGGCTCCGTCGGGATGGTCTCAGGAACCAGGTGGCGCAGGTTCAGGGCCCCTGGCGAGAGCTCCTTCACGCCTGCAGGGTTGTGATCAAGTAAGAGGTTCGTGGAAAAAACGTCCTTTCTCTGAATTTACTTTACTTATGTTTAGAGACTTCCGTTAATGTTCTTAACATGTAGGCTTTCACAGCGGAATGAAACTCAAAAAGAGCCTATGAACACAGAGTGCTGTTCAGAAAGAGTACTCACCAGTACGCGAAGAAGAGCTACGCACTTTATACTCATCTCCATCGACTCACGTTTCAACACGGACCATTATACTCAGCATACTTTACTTTTTATGGTCGCTTCTGAGGAAATACTCATAACACGAATGGAAGATACAGGAAATGCATATTATGTATAAACAATTATAATGAGGAAATTAGCTGTAGCCCTAGAAAAGCTACCACAACATAAATAACAGCGTTCTCACTTGACCCAGTAGCTTAAATGGTGGCAGTTGTATTCAATTTATTCTATTCATTTAATCAGATTAGAATGACGATTGCGTGCAATATGTAATAGTACTCAAACACATGTTTTCATGAAGACAATAAAACACTTCTAGGAACTTATTTATTTTTCGTACATCAACAATTATTATGTAAGTACACTGGTTTTAAGGGTTCAAATCTCACCGAGAATTTTGGATGCAAAGTTGATCATGGCGCTCTCGAGTCGGTCTGGTCGTAGAGCCTGGACCACCAACACCCTCTGGAAGGTGCTGATGTACTCCGACACCTACAACACAAAACACTGGTAATAGTGGGGAGTTGTGAGTGGTAGGAGGGTAGTCACCTACTCCAACACCTACAATACTGGCCGCTATGGGCTCGTACAGTACTAAGTGGCTGCAGAGGCTTCAGCACAACCAACGGCCACATGTTGTAAGTGCACGTAACTGCACAGGCTTCAGCACAACCAACGGCCACATGCTGTAACTGCAAGTAACTGCACAGGCTTCAGCGCAACCAACGGCCACATGCTGTAACTGCACGTAACTGCACAGGCTTCAGCACAACCAACGGCCACATGCTGTAACTGCACAGGCTTCAGCACAACCAACGGCCACAGACTACGAGTGATTGCCTAGGTCCTCTCTAATGAGGTCGAAATCTTGGGAAAAAGATATCTGAATCTGATTTTTTTAATAACTTTTGATTGAAAAAGAACTGAGACGATTATTATTCACTCCTGAACACTTATATATTTATTTGCCACCAGCAGTAGTCATTGGAAAGCTTGAGAAGGTTTTACCTCGAAATTTCTATGTTTTTGCATCTTTTACTGCGACAGTCGAAACGGTTGACATTGCGGTTTTCATGAACTCGTTAATATTTCTTTATTATTAGAGGTTTCAATTCCCCTACTCCGGTTCTTAAAATTCGGATCTCTTGCAGCCGATGACGTTACGAATAATTTTCTCGCGCACAGCAAAAAAATGAAGGAATTTTAAAAGAGAAACTTAACAAATCTTGCACATAAAATAAGCGGACCTGAGCAGGGAAGTCCGTCTCAGAGTGAGATGACCGCATGAAGCTAGACCACATTCCTGCGTCGTCCAGCTGCAGGCTGCTGAACAGCGCCGGGAAGCTCTTCTGTGTATACAAAAAGTAGAGAGGATTGTCGTTTGATTATATCTGAACTGTGTCCATTATAATGGGTATGCTTCATTAATAGAATAGAATAAGGCAATAGAAACGAGCCGTTTGGTCCATTTTAGGTTCAACAATACGCTTATCGTCGTGGTACACAAACGGCACCTCTCACTACCGTCGTGTTCACAGCACGCAAAGTGAACTCTGTATGCTGTGAACACGACTGTTGCTAGAAGAACAGAGAGGTGTTGCAGGTAGACTGAGAGTTATGGAAATACATGAGGAGTTTGCCGGCCGAAATAATTTTTGTGCTTCACTATATAAGTTAGTCACACGTGAACGCAGAATATAGAGTGGAATAATGAGAAACAACTGAAAAATTTACATAATACGAGTACCACTGAACAAGTCATGCTGTAACCTATAATTAGTTGAAAATTGATACCTAGAATTCAATTGAATCATAGAAATATCTATTTCCTCTGACGTGTGTGGAATTGTTAAGTAGCAGTTCAAACCAAAACGTTTTTAGTTTCACATTCTACATTCCCAAACACTTTCAAACGTTACAGTGGGAAATGTAGTCAAGTTGTACGCTAATATCTTATGATTCAAAATTTGGATCAAGCTGTGTTTCAGAGATAAGTCCTCTACTTTCTCATCATCATCATTATTTATTTCTGGGTTACTCTTTGACTACAATAGAAGCAGCCATATACATAAACGATTCGTAGCCTTAAGATGTTAGTGTAAATAATTTAAAAAACAAATATATACTTGACTGAAATACAGGTTTTTCTTTCTTTCGAATGACCAACCTGCAAGATTGCCATTTGGAAAGCTCTCTCGCTGTCGATCCACTTGGGCAGCGTCTCTTTCAGCTCAGCCGGAGATCCCCGTACCTCCGAGACTAGCAGACCCGTGAAAACCTCCCATTCCTGTTCACAACAGAATAGAATAGAATGAGGTATTAGGAACGACTTGTTTGGCCCATTCTTTGGTCAATACCCAAGTCCCATGCCGTAATTCAAGTCACCGATAGTCACGCACAAACACACCACGGCGGTTGCGCGTCTCGAACTCGGGTCTTTCCGCATCGCAAGCGAGTTCGCTCACCAGTCGACCAAGCTGGCGGTTAATTCAGTACAGCCTAATTAACAGAGCTCTGTTTCAGGCTGCATGGGACTACTGCAGCAGTTCTCAACCGGGAGCCAGCGGCCCCACGGCTTCTATGAGCTACCAAAAGTTAAAAAATGCTGAGTTAGTAGATACAGGGAGGATGTATAATAATTTGTAATTTCTTGCATCTCTGTGAGTTTATTTAAGAATAAACGTTGCAGGAGGATTATTCAAGGCTCGTAGCAATCTGAGGTAAATGTGAGAGGAAAATGGCACATTTTCCGAGAAATAGTAAAAACCTCCAAGACTCTCTAGACTCACGCATGAAAAACCAGGATCTTTGTTTTTTTTTAGAGTGGAATAAAGAAATAACGATTAGCTTGGGTTCCTCTATATTTATTCGTTAGCTACTGAAAAAACTGAGCGTTGGTCCCAGTAACATGATGCAATCAAACTAGATTGGCAAATGGGCTTGATTTTTAATTGATACCGAATATAATATTACTGGGATATCATAAAGGACGCTGAAAGAAATAGGAAGAGATCAAAGCATTATGAGTGATGCAACAGCAAACTGTAGACGGCTGTTGTTGCTACAATTCATGTAAAATTTTACAGTAGTTCAAGGATACTAACGCGTTACTGCGAGCAACTACAGTTAACTAATTAAATAGCTCTACTCGTCATTTACAATGGTAAAAATTTATCTTGCCTTTATACTACTCTTCAGGACAGACTTTCTTCAAAAGTATCGTGAGCAGACGACATTAATGCATGCTGTCCAGTCCAGAGCAATACCCGTGAGAAGTACGACAGAAATCCCTTGAGAAGCACGACAGAATACCCGTGAGAAGCACGACAGAATACCCGTGAGAAGAGTATGACAATAGTTCTCGTGACTATCATGGTACGAATTCTTCTAAGTTTTTCATGTTTGTGTGGAGTTAATTCCTTCTCTTTCTATTAATAGATCTATCCTTCTTAAACAAATGGACGAAGGTTCTAAAAGAAAATGGCGAGTTTCTGAACTATAACTTTATAATTTAGCGGAGATCAACACGAAGCTCAAAGCGTGTAGGTGATACTAACATTCAAGCATAAGCATCGCACGAGGCTATATCTTTTGAACTCTGAGGAAATTCAGTTTTTCTGGCAAAAGTCATGTTTTCTGTAATAAAAATGTTGTATTCTAACAATAGAACATTTCACTGCATTTCCTTCTGTGAATCTACATTAGCTGACGGCAATACTTGACTCTAAAAGCCTCTTTCATGAGTTTCCCGAAAATCTCCCATTCTTTGACCGTATTTCTCTCACTGAAGCTACTATACCTTGTAGCAGAAATAATTGACTCCAAAAATCTCTTTCAAAAGTTTCCTCAAAATCTAGCACTGCAACACTATATTTCACACAGCAAAGTTACTCTAGCATGCAGCAATAATATCAGCTGTAAAAGCTTACCTCAGGAGCACCCGAAGAACATGAACTCTCAAAGAACTCACATTTTTCTGGAAGAGATCAGGGTGCATACCGTGCACCATGTGCATGGCAAACATGAGGCGGTCAGCTTTGAAGAGAGAACGAGCAACATATGAATACACTGAGTCAACCAACGCACGTTGCAGCACTGCCAGCCGCTGCGTCGTGTCTTGCCCTGTCTGGAGGAACAGAAATATAATGCAAGTTCTTGTAATATAATATAGTATAATATATGATATGATATAATATAATATAATATTATAGAGTAGAGTAGAACATGATAACAGGAACGAGCCAAATGGTCCATTCTTAGATTGCTATCCAAGTCCCATGCCGTCTAAAGCTAAGGCATCAATCACGCAGTGGCACCTCACGCAAATGCATCTCAATGACACACAGGCACCAGGCATAAAGTAAGATAAGAGAAGGAGGAAGTTTACTGTTATTTTTTAAACTTCTATTTTAAGATTATCTACATACACATAGATAATTTTTTATTCGCTACACTTCCGTATTTTTTGCCAACTTTGTTAGTCGGACGACATTTCTAATACACTTCATATTGATTATATTTACTCTCTTATCTACCATCAGTCACCAATGTTCTAGCTGATAAAAAATGTATTAAAATTTATATAAATCATTCATTCGTAGTTTTATTTCAAGTAGTATAACACTTCATGATTCTAACCTTTTCCTTCAAATATTAAGAGAAGGATTGTATTTACTCATCTTTTAATTAAAAAATGCAAGGCTTTTGTTTAACACATTTCACAATATGTAAAAAAATTGGGCTCTTCCTAAAGTTTTTACAAAAGATATATTGTCAAAAATTATTTTATTAAAAAAAAAAGATTTTCACGAACGGATACTTTTGAAGTTTCTGATAATCAGAAAACTGAAGACCTGCTTCACAAGAGGATGTGAAACTGTAGGCCAGAAACCAATTTTACGAAAGCAGTGTCTTTCTAGCACGCATTCGTGCTGTATGCTTAAATTCTGGGATTATACAACTTTTCAAGTCACCTTGGGTATTTGAAGGGCTTTATTGAAGAGAGTAATAAAAGCAGCAAGGCTGAAGCGGTACATGTTATTCTGCTTGCTGAGGTCACAAATGTTGAAGTACAGAGCTGCTCCAGCCTTGGCCAGAGGCAGAAAGCTGGCACGTTCTTGTTCCAGCGTCTCTTGTAGCCCCATGCTCTCTGTGAGGCTGGATTCTATGGTGGCAGCGCTGGACTTGGCCTGTTCCAGTGATGCCAGTAACTCCTGGTGGTGTGGGAGCAGCAAATTAGATGTTGTATGGTGGAAAATATAGGACTGACTAGCTGTAACTATGCCACTTACAGGTGTGCAAATTTGTTTTTAAAAAATGACTGATCATGACACAATAATCGCTGATCTTCGTGAAGAGCCTGAATAGTTTACTATTTGAATTTTTTTAAAGACATTTATCCTGCAGAGCGTTAGAAATACATCAGTGTGTTGTTAGCACCTGTGTGCGTATGTATAACAGTGATCATCGCTTCAATAACTCCACACACAAGTGAAGACACGTTCATTTGTAACACAAAAGTCATTCAAATATGATTGAAAGGGTGGAGTTAGACGCTCTCGAGTTAAAGAGTTAAACATTCTTGAATTCAAGGCTAATAAATTCGTATAGCCAACACCAAGATGAATGCATGTAAACAATAATATTTCATCAGAATCATCCTGAAAGCTCTGACTTCAGAGCTAGACTATCTTAAAACAATATTTTATGTATAAGATGAATGGTCTGAATATGTATAGGTACTTCTCCAACACCTTTCATTATCTACAATTAGGAAACAGAGCGTTCAAAATTAGGATGGGGAGTGGATGTTTAAAGAAATATTGTCAAAATTCTTGCGATGTTTAGCCCGATCAGTGGAAGGAGCGACAAAAAATCCCTCAATGCCGATTTTGTGCAAAGATTTTAGCTCATTTTTATACAAAATTTTTCCTTTAAAGTCGGAAAAGAATCATTGCTGCTATCCAACATGCTGAGAATTAACAGCCGAGGTATCGCTGCTAATATACACGGCCGGGGTAAAATCTTGCTTTGATTACCTTATTCTCAAGGATATTTCCTTCACTTTGGGCAAGTGTCGTGAGGAGTTGCTCTTCAAGGTTGGCAAGTTGCACCCGTAGAGTTTCTTCCTGCGACACCAGCTCGGAACGACGCACCTCCAGTTCTGGAGACTCCGCTTGTAGGGTAAGCGCTAATAGCTGAATAAAAGTGGGGGAAATCATAAGTTCTAAATTAATGATAATAATCTTTGGTTGTTAATGTTAATCTAAAAATACATGCAAGATTGTGTCGTTTGAGCGGAGTCAGTGAAGAAATGTTAAGCTGTTTTAATGCACAGTTTCATGCGGCGTGGATGACTAGAGTCACGCTGCCGAGAGTATTTATAACAGTTATTCAGGGTCGGCAATAATTGTATCAATAATTGTAATCGGCAATAATCTTTCTTACAATAATTTTTACCATTGCCGAACGCGTATTTCCTATGTATTTGCTATGACAGTCCCACGAGAACATTCGCTCGAGTGAGGTTGTCTCTCATTTTGTATACTGTACCAGAATAAAAAAAGAAGGCATATCACGTCTTCGTATCATTTGTTCAGCAACCTCTATAGATAATATTCGAATCCTGCATTCAACACTGGCAATAATGAGTACAAGTTGAGAAAAGTTTTTTAACACTTCAATTGCACTTCGTTAGGCAAATAATATTTAGACAGCACGCAGCCTCAATATCCAGTATTTCAGGTAACGTAGTAACGTAGTGTTACCTACCTGTCCAGTAAGACCTGCCCTGGTGGTGGTGAAGTTGACGGTGGTGAGGAGGGCAGCTGCATCAGGTGGAAGGTTCAGCTGTGTACGTCGTGTTGCCAAAAACAGGCGGAATCTTTCATTGTAGTCGAGTTGTTTGTCTCCAAGCTGCAAGACATGCCGGGGGCCTGGCAAAATCAATATTACCACATCAAAGTCAATAATTAATAATTATTGGCGAAGTCGACATTTTTTTTTCTCACACTTGTTAGTCCCGCAATCAAACTCATTATAAAACAGGCGTAACTAGACCAGAGGAATTACTTTAAACGACCCTGGCTCACAGAAGAAAAACTCTGGGATGCCATTCTGTTGTATGTGTGTGTGTATTAGAGGGAATTGAGGCCGTTACAAAGGCCCCAGCCAAACGCTGGCCCTCAAATCTAAGTCTAAGACTAAGTCAGTCGCACTTTGTACGAACAAAAAATAATATGAGCTGTTCATGTATTCGATGATGCCAGTTAAAATCACAAACTCAGAAAACGTGAAAATAAAGTTTGAAAGGATTCAATCTGTATCAAATAATGTCAACATATGTGTCGGAAGCATTGTTCAAACACACTGAAATTAATTATGTGGTTCTCCAGATTCACTGATGCACTCTGCATATCATGAAAAATATACTTCATTTTTTCACTATAAAAGTACACTCAGGCTTAGACACAGCTGTACATACTGCACCAGTACAGTCTGCGTATCAAATTTTAGCAATAAAAGTAACGTCAATGGAGGCTGGATTAATTCAACATTCATTACCAATTGCTTTGTGTTACAAGTTTTTTTCAGACTTACTAGCGTTCAGAAATTTCGGCAGAACAAGAAAAACACACAAAAACGAATACATGCGACAAAAAACAAAGTAAGCGTGAAGAAATAAATGAATAAAAAGTATTCACCAGGACATTTGAATTGCATTTTGCGAATAAAAGTTGAATTTCAAGTTGACTTTTCCAAACAAGCAGAAAAAGAAGAGGTCTCGAGGAAAAATGTTGACGTCAATTCGCTTTAGGATCTCAATTGTGCAACAAAAAACATGAAAATTACAAGCAGAAACAAATATTCTCTATCTGTGGCAAGAACCTTGAGTGAGACGATCATTTTTCCTGTATTTACAGACAAATCAAGACGTACAGGCAGTACTGCACAGATCTGAGTACAGCACAGTACTGTACAGGGGTGGGTATAGCACAGTACTGTACAAGTGTGACTACAGTACAGTACTGTACTGGTGTAGATGCAGTACAGTACTGTACAGGGATGGGTAGAGCACAGTATTGTACAGGGATGGGTACAGCATACTATTGTACAGGTGTAAGTACAGCACAATACAGTTGTAGGTGCAGTAACATGCATACATACCTTGTGTTACTAAGTCTGCCCGCAGCAAGGGGTAGAGAACAGGACTGACAGAATCTACTTCTTCGACGATGAGCGTTTTTCCAAATCTGCAACATTAGGAGTATGATTACTTCAAGCTGTTTCCATTTTTCTTGAGCCAACTTCGGATATTCTTTCCATTAGACATTGCTAATTCTTTTATTTGATTGTTTCTATCTTCTGCTTTGAGGCATTGTTGCAGTGAGGCATTGCAGTTGGGCAGGGTCTGAACAAGCTGTATCGAAATCACCATCTCTCAAATCTTATTCATTCTCAATGAATGAACTAAATTACAGGTTCTACTTCTTGCAGAATACAACTCGAAACGTTTATGAACTGACTGGGAGCTTCAACGTTCTGTATGCTGCCACCTAGCCCACTGGTGTGCCTCTGACAAGGTTAGCCCACCTAACTGTGAGTTCAAACATTCTGTATGCTGCCACCTAGCCCACTGGTGTGCCTTTGACAAGGTTAGCATACTTAACTGTGAGTTCAAACGTTCTGTATGCTGCCACCTAGCCCACTGGTGTGCCTCTGACAAGGTTAGCCCACTTAACTGTGAGTTCAACGTTCTGTATGCTGCCACCTAGCCCACTGGTGTGCCTCTGACAAGGTTAGCCCACTTAACTGTGAGTTCAAACGTTCTGTCTGCTGCCACCTAGCCCACTGGTGTGGCTCTGACAAGGTTTGGTTACCTGACGGCCAGCTCGAGGGCCGTGACGAACTTTTGGTCCTGCTGGGAGGTGATTTCGACAGTGGCGGAGGCTCCCAGGTGCTGTTGCAGCCAATCCGTCGCTCGTGAGGACGGGTCGATCAACAGAGGAGTTGACATGGTCTGCAGCAGCAGAAACACGAACATGGAGCGAAAATTCAGCGTTAATCGTTGTTAAGTACGAAAAAATTTTACTCGTAAAATGGGGAAACATTAGTGTGTTCAGTCGGAGGGAGCTTTTATGAAGAAGTTTCATATGGATATCCTGTAAGTGCTGTCATTTTGAAATCATAAACCCAGTCTTTAAACTTTTTAATCACACCTCGTACATTCAGGCATGTGTCTCCATGAATGACGTACACTATTAGCTCTCTCATCTATTCACTGCATAGTACATATAATAAACATGATGGACTAATCTTAATGCCACATTCCTTTAGATTCCCTGGCAGTGGACGCCTTTGTTATTTCTATGTCTTCTAGTTGAAATGAACGCTGATGTAATCACCAAGTTTCCTAAAACTGTACTTGGGATTCTCTTGAGGGAATTCATTTACCTGCACACCATTCAATATTGATTTATCTATTAAAGAACTTTGCATCATCGCGAGCTCACATTTCAATCATTTGAGATGTGAATAATACGAGTAATTTAGTTTGTCTTTTCCCATTCAATACTATCGAAACATTATTTCCCCATGTGATTCATGTCCACTGGAATATGATTTAAAGATTTATTCTCTTACGTTTACTATCATGTATTTGAATAAATGTTAGATTCACGTAGGCGATGCATCACGATTCAATACTACGAGCAGAAGCAAAGTCACAAAAAACATGATTATTATGGTGGTGTGAACGAGTGTATTAAAAAATGTATATGTTATAATGTATGTAAAATGTATATAAATGTATACAAATGTATATATATATATATATATATATATATATATATATATATATATATATATATATAGGGGTTGTCATTGACAACCAAAATAAAAACTGATGATATATTTAATATAAATGTCGGAAATCAGAATTTCTGTAGTTCTGTGGGGAAAAGAAAGGTGTTTTTAAAGTCCTTTGTTGATTAATTTAAATACCCGGGGCTTCCTCATTGTTTCTATTATACAAGAGTTTTAATAATTAATATTCTTTAGGGACGAATCTTAAAAGAGGATCAAAAAGACCATAAAAGATACTCAATATTTTTAAAGGACAAAATCAAGATAGAAGAATAATAAAACCACAAAAAACACTCGGTATTTTCAAGGGACAAAAACAGGATAGAGGAGTAATATGTATGAGCACGAAACACTAGGTATTTTACGAGACAAAAATAGGACAGAAGAATAGTATGAGCAAAAGAGACACTCGGTATTTTTAAGTGACAAAAACAGGATAGAGGAATAACAAGAGTAAAGCAGACACTCGGTATTTTTAAGTGACAAAAACAGGATAGAGGAATAACAAGAGTAAAGCAGACACTTGAGGAGTCAGTTACCAGCGCTCAGAAGCAGATCGTTCAATGAGTTCAATGAAAGCTGTCTAGAAACATGCATCGCGGAGAAAATTAGGGATATAAATTTGTCTACACTCAGTTTTTGTACGAAAATACCGTGAAAATTTAAAAATTTTCTACGGCTGTTTATAGAAGTTGTGGGTATTTAGTGTTTGTAGTTGACACTTATGAATAGACATGCATAAATTGTAGGATTATCACGGCATCGTAACAAATAACATTTAGCTTCTTCAGAAGAAATATTTTTTAGAAAAAAGGTAGAGACTGCACTTCAAACACAATGCAATCACATCTTTTTCTGAAGTAGTTTCGCAAAAAAGGAATTATTCATGCGTTGACATTCTAATTCATAGTTAAACTCTTGAGAACCAAAATAAAAATTGATAGAAATTTTAAGCATAATGCGTGCGGAGGTTGTGGAAGCACAGGAACGAACAAGAATTCAACAAAGAAGGAACTGTCGTCTGCATGCCACTAACGAAGCATTTAAAAATAAAGAACACAAACAAGACGTGCGCGATCAGAGGTTAGAGTTCAATATATCAGATATATGAAAGCAAAATGGGCTGCACAGAGGTTTATAAATGTCGAATACGGTATTCAAAACTTCATTTTAGTTTAACTTACCCTTTTATTTACAAAAGCATCATAAAAGCAAAAAAAAGCCATCGAACTGCTCAAAAGCTCATGCAAATTTTTGCACCTCACGATTGGGGACGCAGAAATAAAAAGTGAAATCGTGACACACGAACGCACAGATGCCCAAAAAAATGAAAACAATGAATGTAAATCTTACCCCCACTGCTTGCTCCGAGTTCTGAGGAATGAGAAAATAAAAGTAAGTAGTCTAAGTATGAGGTGAACATCTAATCAGATCTTGAGTCTCAATTCAAATTATTTTTGCACATCTAAAAGTCCACTCGAAACCTATTTATTGATTTATGTTGTTTGCTAAGCCAATAATTTAGAAAAAACAAGTCTGGTGTTATGCAAGGTACGTAATGCGCTCAATATAGAATTTGCTCTATTACCCACGGACGAGTTTTCGATGAATTCGTTTCTTTCAAGAATTTTTGTAAGACGTCAACTAATTGTTCCATGCAATTTGTCAGACTTCATGCAGCTACGGCTGATCTAAGACTTGGGTAGGTCTCTGATGAATGAAATAAAGTAACCTAATTTACACACATGTAGTAATGGAAACCGACAATGAATGCTCGTTCATACAATATTGTCTAAGCTTTGCGTTCCAAATGATTCCAGAAATAAGCAGAATTACTTCTATATTCAAAGTTAATTACTAGGCAATAATGGGTGACAAACAAACGAGTTATCTGCTAGATCTATCTTTCAATATAAGGTTCGACGTGTAAGTTTCCTGGACTTTATTTTGAAGCAGCGAACATGTTTTACAAGGAAAATCATACGGAACTTAAGAATGGGCTGTAAAAAACTATCCTCTCCATGAAACAAGTTGTGCCAAAAAGACGTACGGTTAATCACATGAGGTACGAATTAAATATATAATATTAATGACCTTTATCGGTACTTACTTGTGCAACAAAAATTTTGATAATTCATACGTTTTCCTAGTTCGAATTAAAGTATTACGATTATAATTGGCACGCACGTATTTGCACACATGAGCATAGACAAGCAAATTCTCAAGAATCTGGATGTAAAATCGTTTGATACCTAACACCTACACCGACTGAGCTTTTCTTGTCAAATGTGATGATCTAATCAAAGATTATAACTTTCACTGTTTGTAGAATTAGACAGTCAGTTCTCCCATCAATTGCTCAACACAGTTAACTGAATGTAGGGTTCAAAACTCATTATTGCGTTGTAGGACATTAGTTAATTTTAACCAGCGGCAACTCTTGGCATTGTTTTCTTCACAGCAAAGAAAAACATAAAAATTTAACTTCATGTGTTGTGAACACAACTCTCGTTACCATGGTGTTCACAACAAAGAAAAGGAACTTTACGTGCTGTAAACACAACAGTAACTAGAAGCGTGGTCAGTAAACACCGAGTTAATGAAGCATAGATCACCTGGAGTATGACGAGAGCATTCTCAGCACTGAGATCATCCGAGGGTAGACCTTCTGTTTTCCACTGCAGCAACTCGCGTTCACTCGCAAGGAACCTTCATAAAATTAGAAATGTTGCGTTTGATTGGTACGAGTAAGTAACCATTCGTAGGTGTCTTCCTAATGCCACTTTATAAGAGCAAACTGAGACGATTTGTATTATTGTGTAGGCATGCATACTGTAGGTGTCTTCTTCATGGTCTTATACACGCAGTGTACAAATAAGTCCATACTATGATGCTGATGTTATAATGTATTGATATTATAGGTCATTTTAATAAAAAACTTGAGAAAAGAGTGTTCTGAGGAGCAAGTGACTTGATCGCATTGCAGCCTGAGTCTTGCATGGAGCTCTCGAACGTCTGGGCTTCAAGTTGATGAATAATTATCATTATATTCCTGGTTTAATATTATTATTAAAAATTACAAAAATTTCAAATCTAAACGTATTTGAATGGTAGGGAAATAATAACATTAATCGAGCCATCCATCTTCAAACAGATTACGATGTGTAGTGTGTAGATTTTTGTTTAGTATTTAATGCGAAGAAAGTGAATGTATTTGTGCTTGTCAGAAAAATAATCTAAATGCTGCTTCGAGAAATTATGCAAATGATTGAGCCGAGTTGGTGTAAAAGTTTTTCGAATTTTTCAGAGTAATATTTTAGAATTTTAAACGAATGAAAATGTTTTCAGAGGGCATGTGGAAGACAATAATGATGGATTCGGCCCTGTGCTATAGCTGGAAGTATGATTTCACAATATAATGACAAAATTTAATGAAAATGTTAACAAATGGTTTTCAGGTTAGTGATCTCCATATTGCTCCATTATAAATCAACTGTTGCTCCAGCATTGAATGCAGCTCTTCGTTCTTAGATTTCAGAATGAAATTCTAGACGATTTCTTATCCAAGGATTGATTTTCAATTGCCATTCAGCATCTCACTTCTTAAAGTTGAAGCCGATCAGCTTTCCGTTTTCAGATTTCAGAATAAAATTCTTGGCTATTCCCTATTTTTAAGATCGAAGTTCTTCGTCCCCAGCATTCATGAAGAAATTTTTGACAACTATCTAGTGATTAATTTAATACACACGATCTCCTGATACATGGACCACCTGAGGTCCGAAGAGGACTAAGTAAGTAATACACGATCTCACTTCGTTAGATCAAAGCTCTGGAGACCAAGCATAGCCGTCCAAGCGTCCATGACGCTCTTCCTGACATCCTCGGAGGCTTCACTGAGGTACGTGATGAAGGCTGCTGCCAGTAAGCACTGTTTCGATAACGACGACTCGCTCTCCTCCAGTTCTGATACCTGCGAACGACATGATAGTTGTGGTGTAGGCTGTTACTTATTAATATCATTCTAGATCCATTTACTAATGTACTGGCTGTTTAGTAGTATGTTAACCTTGGAAGTCTATAGAACATGAGCCTTTTAAATGTATTTTAATTTCTCGAGACAAGCTCTCATAACTGTAATCGCGAATAGGGGACATGACCATTAGAACACTCAGGTGCTGTTTTACACCACTAATTTGACTAGAAACAGTGGTACGGTTCATTGAAAAATTTATAGTAAATATATCAAAATATAGTTTGAGGGGAATAATTATTACACTGCCTGATAACTCCAGCGTCAGTATTTAGTTACCTGACTACTCCAGCGTGGGTATTTAGTTTCCTGATTACTCCAGCGTCGGTATTTAGTTACCTGATAACTCCAGCGTCGGTATTTAGTTACCTGACTACTCCAGCGTGGGTATTTAGTTTCCTGATTACTCCAGCGTCGGTATTTAGTTACCTGATAACTCCAGCGTGGGTATTTAGTTACCTGATAACTCCAGCGTGGGTATTTAGTTACCTGACTACTCTAGCGTGGGTATTTAATTACCTGACTACTCCAGCGTCGGTATTTAGTTACCTGACTACTCCAGCGTGGGTATTTAGTTACCTGATTACTCCAGCGTGGGTATTTAGAATAGAATAGAATAGAATAAGGCAATAGGAACGAGCCGTTTGGCCCATTCTTGGTTCAATACCGAAGTGCCATGCCGTCTAAAAATAAATCCATCAGTCATGCACGTACACCTTAACCACGTAAGTCAATTTAGTCGTGTGCACACATATCACTCACGCACAGGCGTTTATGTCACGAGCATTTATCTCAATCATACATTAACCTTAAGGAGTTAGGGACATAGTTAGTAGGATGTAGTACTGGGGGGGTTCGTAATCCAAAATTTATGAGACAATTTTTGAATGTGTTCACAGTGCCAGCAGAAACTGTGTTTTCTGGCAGCTGGTTCCAAGTTGCAGCAATTTTAACGGGAAAGAAGTTCATAGCTTGAGATGTCTTGAAGTTTCTCAGTAATAGTTTTTGACCGTTATTTCTGGTTCTTACGTTACCGTCTCTTTCGAAGAGCCCTTCCAGGGTTACATTGTTGAGGCCATTGAGATACTTAAAGGTCTCAATAAGTTGTCCTCGCAGTCT
>VCRD01000770.1:62488-106260 GCA_006783055.1 Trinorchestia longiramus
ACACACACACATATATATATATATATATATATATATATATATATATATATATATATCTAATAATCCATTTTGATATGATATTATAAACTAGTGAATAAATTTCACATGTCAGTTAACATTTGCGAAATATTAAAATAACTCTTTTCTCATGGCAAGAGGGACACATCTGTTCGATTAGGAGTGGAAGGATTAAAATCCGTAATGTACTATAGGGAGATGTGAAGCAAAATCTTAGTTCTCTTAATTCAATCTACAGTCAAAAATTGAAACTCTCTTTCGGTTCACATAACTTTGCATTTAGACTTTCCCTCTTGAGTCGACATTGAAAAAGTGAAGTGTCATTTGTTTCACCATGTACATATATTTAACGTTCATTGCGTGATGTGAATGTTTACGTATACCCGTAGGTACCGCTGTTATATCATCTACTATTCGTAGAATACCTACCACTTAAGGATTTTATGATAAGACATCTTTAAAAACCAATGCCGTTTTATTTCTTATGTACCAACTGTATTGGCAATATACGTTTTTGTTTTGTTTTTTGTTATGTTTGTGTGAGTGTGTCAGTTGAATTAGCTCTAACCCCTACAGGATCTAAACAGTGAATCTACGAGTAAGAGATTGTATAAGCGTCTAAGTTAAAAGATTCAATAGGACTGATACTACAAGCAGCAGAATTTAATATCGATTTTTGTTTGATGTATGTTAGATACAGCTACAACTCATCCTCGTTATAGATGAGAAATTTCATGAAACATTGTAGAGTTATACTGTACCCTCAACAAGTGGTCGTCAATTGTACCTAAATCTGGAATTTCTGCTGTACCTGTAGCTAATGGTTCTTTGCTGCACCTGCAACAATTATTGTAGTATTGTAACTACAACAAAGTTGCTGTGAATTAGCTGCAGTATAGTAGCTTGGTGCAGTACCTGCAACATGGTGGTGTGGTGCAGTACCTGCAACATGGTGGTGTGGTGCAGTACCTGCAACGTGGTGGTGTTGTGCAGTACCTGCAACATGGTAGTGTGGTGCCATCCTTCCATCCACAGCACAGCGCACTGTTTGTACAACGCTGGATTGCTCTCACATCGCACCGAGAATTCGGTGCTGCTGTTGTCCAATAGTAACGCGATGTGCAGATTGCGCCGAACTCCTATTGGTCGAGTGAAAACAGACGACGTAAGTGTGTATAACTGATACCACGAAATATTGTACTTCATCCTTGTATTTACACGAGAGGTTCAAACGTTCAAGATATACACTGTATTTTAGCTCTGCTAAATTGCGATCTTTCCATCAGGCTTCATAAGCATGAAATCGATTACTTGTTAACAAAAGAAGCTCGACTGAAATATTGGGGAGAAAAAAATAACTCACTGTCAGAGAAGTAGGCGAACTGGGAGCCTCTGAAGCCTTCATGAGCAGCCTGGTCCTTGAGGGGCAGTAGTAAAGGCTCCAGTTCCTCCGGCTTGTACAAACCAGGAACCTCACGAACAAAACAAGCATAATCTTACGAAGGTCCTTTTCGAACGTCTTTTTTATTCTAAGTTATTCACGACAAGCGTTGAGTTTCATTATTCCTTTAAAAATGTACGTTTATTAATATGAACATAAACGAAACAAAACTTGTAAAAGGTTTGCTACTAGTTTAAGCGAAATCTATCGATGCAGTTTATCGAGCATGCAAACGAACCATTGTAATAAATGATGTTTTTAGAATTTTTGCAGAAGTAAGGTTTGAAGAATTATATGAACATTTTTCTAATAATTTCATAAATTCTTCTGTCTGGTGTTTAATGTCAATCAATCCATTGTTTCTTACAGCAACAGTTGTATAGAAAAGGAATTAATGTGCTGCATTTGACATAAGAAGCATAATTATTATTCGTAAAAATTATATTGCTCGCTGCTAGTACCTGCCCAAGCGTCGTAAACTTCTCGCTTAACCCTTTTAGTACATTAGAGTCAAAATAGGAATATGATAATAATAATACTAATAATAATAACAATAATTATAATATGTTTTTACATCAGAGACTCATCAGCCCCTAGTGATTTTTTCTAAGAACCATTACACCATCTACATTTTCTTGCCTAAAGGCTTAAATACTCCTTTTCTAAAACCTCACAATTAAAATTTCCTAATGGAACTGTTTGACAATCACCTTTCAGCGTACACAATGACATCGACCAAGTTTTGATTAAAACTGGTAAATAAGGTTAAACATTCTGCAAATTAGGTTAAAAACTCGGTACATCATGTAAGGGTTAAGCCATTTCCAACGTGGGACAAAAGTGAGAAGGTGATGAGCATCCATACCTCACCAGCCATGAGCAGAGAGTTTACAGTCTCTAGGATGTCTGAAGAGACAAGATGGTGATCCTCTATAAGCAGCACCACTTGCTCCCCCGCCACCCCTGCACCTTCCATAGCCTGTTCACGGGCAAGATACAAATAATAATTACAATGTAACACCACCTAGAAATAAATAAACACAGAAGTTATATGTCTACAATCATTACTACTATGGTGGCATTATTGGGCATGGGATTGGGTATCACGGTATGGGACTTGAGTATCAACCCAAGAATGAGCAAAACGGCTCGTTTTTATTGCCTTATTCTATTACCATTTAATTTATCCCAATGATCCATTTCTCATGCCCTCAGGAGTGTTCTGAATCGAACGGTACAGACTACCTAAGTCTGCCTCTACCTAAAGTCCTAAACCGAAGAAATTTCCCTACTTGTAATTATAATATGTTTTTACATCAGAGACTCATCAGCCCCAAGTGATTTTTCCTAGGAAACTCGACCACGGTGTAGCCACCGTGGTCGAGTGGTCTACGACCTGTTTCATGTATCAGGTCTCTGCCTCGTGCAGAAAGACTGCGGGTTCGAAACCCGGCCATGAACACGAGTTATTTCTCGTTGTTTCTTCGAGCCGTGAGCTCGCACATATCGGTAAGGCTTACTGGGTAAACAGTCAACACGCCCATGGACACGCCCATCAAACCTCCCGGGATCGTCGCATGGAGCTCACCATCACCCTTACTCTTAGAATGTTAACCTTAAGAATTTGAAAAACCAATGTACTAATGTCTATGTACTGTGTACTCGATTGGAAATAAAGTTGTTTGTTTGTGTGTTTGTTTGTTCACCTGCTTGATGTCGTTGCGGAAGTTACTGATGCTGTACCCGACGGTGATGGCTGGAGACACAAGCTTCATGGAGTGCCAGTTGGCCATGACTGTGAGAGCTGTCCTTCGGCCCACACCTGACCGCCCTGCCATCAACAGGGAGCCCCCTGGGGCTGTCAACACGCGGTCCACTCGAGCCATCGTTTCCAGCACCTGTGATGTTGAGGAAACTGTGATTCAAATTTTCAATAAATGGCCCATCATTTGCCACTTCAAGACGACCAGCACGACGAAAATTTACTTTAGAGGAATATTTAAGGTGAATCGCTCGGCAATTCCTCGAAGAGCGGTACCACCAAAAGTTGCTTAACAAAGATGTTGGCGTTTAAACCCAGGAAAAGTATAATGAAGATGGATTTTCGCAGGGATCTACACAGTTTCAGATCCTGCAATAAACACGGGGCTGACTGACCTCCTGGAAGATGAGCAGGTCGACGAGGTCTCTGTTGTCGCGTGTGTACTGAGCGAGAGCCTTGGTGACCACACCAGCCCATGCAGCCTCGTCGAGGAGGCCGAGCAGATGGCCGTTGGGAGGTAGCGGTGCTCCGGCTGTTGGCTGTAGAATACTTTGCTGCATCACATATTATATGTATGCCATGTAAGGCTATCATATGTACCATGTGAAGTTATCATCTATCCCATGTGAGGCCATTATGTACTATGTGAGGCCATCGTATATACCATGTAAGGCCATCGTATGTACCATAAATACCATAAATACCACGTGATGTTATCATATATATAATGTGAGGCTATCCTATACACTATGTAAGGCTATTATCAACATCATATGAGACCATCATCTGTATCACATTAGGCTGTCATCTATTTTATACCATATAAGGTTTTACGGATGGCTAAAAACTTTACGAACATCTGCGTCTTTGAAATTTCACAAGCAGTGAAAATATGGAAAATAATAGATTTTAGTACTACATTCGGACCCTCAAAAGCCTACTAATACAGGGTGGCCCATAAGTAAAGTACATTTTTAAAATTATTATAGATACTAGATCCACACGTGAAAAATCACGGTTTTTACTAAATTTTTCATTTTAATTTGCCAGTGGACGCGGGCTTTGCGAAAAAGTTTTCCCATTGATGGATGTGCCTTTGGTATCCACAATACAATGCTTACAATACATGTATACCCTACGAAATTTCCTCTGATCCTGAATCCGTAAGAGCGTCTATTATACAGGGTGGTCAATGAGTAAGGTACCTTTTTAAAACTATTTTCAAGAAAATCACAATTCCGAAAACAATAACTCAATTTCCAAAATCGTTGGCCTTATACTAAGTGGTAGCCAGGTTATTGGTCAAACCAATTTAAAACATTTCTTTTCGCATTATCAATTAAAAATATCAAAGCATCATGATGAATTTAAACAGAAAAAGGTCAAAAGAAAATTTCTATTTGTATAAATAAACCAATTGTGCAATCTGGATACCATAATACAAGTGAAAGGGAATTGAATTGCCTCAGAAAAATAATGCAATAGAATAATTTCTTGTATTTTTTAAGCTTTATCCTTGCTGCTATTAAAGCTATCGATTAGAAGAGTGTGACACACGGACAGACGGACGGACGCGGCTCTTATTATAGTATGGATTGAAAAAACTACAAATGGTAAAGAGGTTTGGTTAATTCAGAATGAATGAGGAGATTTCAAAGTTTTCTAACAGTGTATCAAGTCTACCGACAATCGCAACATATTGCCGAAAAAATTCATAAAATCCACCTCCCAAAATGAATCGCTACGCAATGGAACGAGAAAAAATAGTGGAACTTTACTTCCGCTGGAATTGTTCGGTTACTGTAGTTAAGAGGAATTACAGGAATATTGATGGTATTAAAAGAAGTCCTTCAAAGAAGTGCGTAAAAAACTGGTATTGAAATTTAGAGAAACTGGGAGAACAGCAGACAGACAACGTTATGGCAGGCCACGGACCATACGAACTGGTGCTTCAATTCAGCTCGTTGCAACGAGTGTTGCTGATCGGCCAAAAACGTCAATTAGGAGATGTTCAATTCAGCTGAGAATGTCACGTACCTCACTGCAACGTATTGTGGTAACAAGATCTAAAGTATCATCAATAAAAAATTCAATTAACTCAAGAACTCCATCCTACGGGTTACCAAAGGCGATTAGGGTTTTGCAAATAGATTTCAGCAGCTTGCAGAAAATGAAAACTTTGTAAAGAATTTAATAATCACTGATAAGGCACATTTTCATCTCGGTGGTTTTGTTAATGAGCAAAATTGCAGATTCTGGGCTTCAGTAAATCCAAAAGAAATTCATGAACGTCCCCTTCACTCAGCTAAAGTAACAGCATGGTGTGGCATCACGTCTTCTAGGATCACTAGTGCAATGCCCGTTAACAATTTTTTTCCAAACGAATCAGTTTTGGGCTTGGGAAGAGAATCAGTTTTCTATCGGACGAACAACGTCTTTCTTGCTGTCGAAGTCTTGCTGCTTCTCTCTTACGGTTGGACACGTTTCTATCCGTGTTGGCCTTTTTTGCCGGAATTTTATTCTGAAATATCCTCTATTATCTATTTGAAGCTTTTCAAAGAAATCACAATTCCGAAAACAATAACTCAATTTCCAAAATCTTTGGCCTTATACTAAGTGGTAGCCAGGTTACTGGTCAAACTAATTTAAAACATTTCTTTTCGCATTATCAATTAAAATAGAGTGTCCACTCACGGTTATTATCCTAGCATGCATTTCGGTGTGACTCATTTTTTCGCAGCAGTGTACCTGTGTCAACAAAAATGATGGCAAAAAATATTTATAAATCTTTCTTGAGAGAATCTTTCTTTCGTTCTTCTTTTTCGCTCTCGATTCAGTCTTTTTTTTCGTTCCAGTGGAGTTTCCATGCTTAAGCTTATTTCAAAGGTAACTTATTTTTCTTGTGACAGTAATAAACACTTAGAATACAGTATTTTTGAGCCGCTATATACCGCCGAACTCGGTATCCACGATACGGACTTGAGAAGGGGTCACACGGACGGACGGACGCGGCTCTTATTATTATAGTGATTGGACCATATTTTTTTGAAAATGCCAATGGTGATGCAATTTGTGTTAATGGAAACCTGTATAAACACATAATTCAAGAATATTAGATACCTGAAATTGGAGATAATAACACAGAGATTACATTTTTCCAACAAGGTGGAGCTACAACGCACAGAGCGAAAGAAATAATGCAAATGTTAAAAGCAATTTTTCCAAACAGAATAATATCTCGTTTTGGTTATATACCACGGCCACTTCGATCTCTAGTTCTAAGTGCTCCTGATTTCTTTCTCTGGGGATACTTTAAAATAAAATGTTGACATTTAAATGCCTGATACTTTACAGCAATTGAAACTAAACATCATTCAAGAGATCGACAACATTTCACCAGAAACATTAAAAAAAGTAATAAACAGCACAGTTGAAAAAGCACGCCATTGTTTGACTAATAATGGAGGTCTTTTAAAAGATATTGTATTTCATAGTTGAATGTATTTTATTGTTTCATTTATAAATTCATTTAAAACTTTGAAATTTCTTCTTTCATTCTCAATTAACTAAATCTCTTTACCATTTTTAGTTTTATAGCTATAATAATTTTAAATAGGTACCTTACTTATGCGCCACCCTGTATTACTAATTAATACTTGGCTATTTTCTTTCATGGTGTGTTATTGAAAAATTAAATAGTAGTCTACTCACAGCTGCAACTCCAGCTGTGGTGAAGAAAGTGTTATCGTTCATCATATCGGAGAGGTCAGTATTCCAGTCGTTCTGCAAGCAGGTGAGTACAATGCGATCAAACTTTTCCAAGTCCTCCTCTTCTGCTAGCTTGTCACGAAACATACGACAAGCTTCGTATAACCAAACCTGGAAATTACATAAAAAGAATTAGAACGAGGTAGATGTAATGCATAATTTTCCATGAAAGTTCTAGCTTGTTAATGACTACTAGTTGTCATATTGGAGATAATTTTCGGCTCGTCTTGCTTCAATATTTTGTTCCACAATTTAAGAAGGAAATCCCTCACCTCCGTTCTCACTGAAGGCAAATTTGATGTTTTCTGAAAATTATAATGATAAATTCTTCCGCTTGCATTGTAATAATTAAAACTGATATTTTGCTCCCATAAAAAGGGACGGTGTTTCAAGAAAAAGGTATATGAAAGGAGAAGCTCATCAGTTTCCTTCTTTCCGAACTAGAGGCATAACACCACATCAGACTGCAATATGATCAGTTCATTAACCTATATATCATCAGTATCTTATGACAATAAAGCTATTACAAACAACAATAGCCTCAATAATAACCCCTTTACCGGTGGAGATGCTCGTACTCGTGTTCGTCAAACATGTTTTTCCAGAGCTCAGACTCGTATAATTGTCTCCGTGAAAACGTGTAAAATTTTTACTATAATTGCAATCATGGAAAATAAATAAAAATGAAATGCAGGTTCTATATGAAATCCGCATTAAAATATTATAATAACTCGAAATAAAAAACTAATGAAAATGAAACCCTTCTCCATAAACAATGGTTGGTGAAGGGCTTAAATAAAATAAGGTCGATATTGTGAGGTGTTCCTGTATGACCTGAACGCACCCTGAGCAGCGGCAGGAGGGAGGAGTCGTCCTGAGGTAAGGTGTAGCGTAGGAGCCCCAGCACCCACCTCGTCAGGTCACGTGGGGTGAACAGGTAGTGAGAGAAGTCGTCAACAGAAAAGCTGCTGCTCACCTGTAACCAACGTCTCTTTCATTGAACGTAGTTCGTGGAACCTCTGAAATGGGATTGTGGATGTGGTGCTGCTTAGTTGTAACCGTCTCTTTCATTGAACGTAGTTCGTGGAACCTCTGAAATGGGATTGTGGATGTGGTGCTGCTTTGTTGAAACCAACGTCTCTTTCATGGAACCTCTGAAATGTGATTGTGGATGTGGTGCTACTTAGTTGAAACCAACGTCTCTTTTATGGAACATAGTTTGTGGAATCTCTGAATTTTAAATGTGATAGAAGTGCTGCTTAGCTGTAACCAACACCTTTTTTAATTGCTCTTGGAATCTGGAAAACTCTGCAATGTGCATATGCTAGGGGTGTTACTGAAGTATAACCGACATATCTTTCACTGAACATGGAATTTCTAACATATCAATGTGATGGAAGGCATCTTAACAATAGTACGATGAAATGCAGAGGTGTGTGTTAAACGAAGAGGTTTGAATAAATGAATGAAGTGAGTAGCTCTCAGTGGCGTACAACATAAGAATTCTGAATGTGCCAGAGACACAAATAATAGCGAATGTAAGCAGGTGCCAGTGAATTGGCAAAATTTCACAACAAATATTCTCTTTAGAAGGATCTACGCACTAGAGAAATAGCTCAAATAACGCTACGTGCCCTAGTGAACCAGGAAACTATAACTATATTGTGCTTCTTAGTTTTAATTTCTGCCAAAAATTCGTACCAGATGCTCGCAAGCACTTTATTTATTTCAATTTTCTACTATCCCTTACATTTTCTTCATCCGTGTTTTTTTTCCAAAACACTCCTCGTCAAACTCATATTTTCTCTCATTTAACAGGAATTAGCAACAACAGTGAAGCCAACATAGCTGGGACACATGTCCAAATAACATAGGTGTAATGGATGGTATGAAGGTGGGTAAGTGATACAGTGACCGATTCTCAAACAACTTCACAAAGTTAGAAGAATCTTATTAATTCACAGTAGATATATCACGTCAAAAACAGGTTATTTTTTGTTACAACATTCGTAGCCGAATGTAGCAACAGCCGTAGCATTTTCAAAGGATCATTCACACGTATTGCCTGCAACAGGAATCGAAACAACTCGTTATAAGATAATAATAAACGAGCAAGGCTATTGCAGTTTGGTAAGAACCTTTGAGTGTGCTGTTAAATTCATTAGCTGAGCAGAAAAGATAATGAAATTCATTAAAAAAAAACTCTTTATCAATTTTCAGAGCCCTATCAAAATAACTTTCAGTTATCGTAAGCTAAAAATGCCTGACCTGCGTAAATTTTCATAAGTGGGTGCAAACTCAATGCAATTCAAGAATGTTCTTTCATTTTCTTAGTCTCTAAAACCATGACATCCAGGGGTCAAATGCTACTCTTATTCTTATAAGACCCAAACAATGCTTTATACAGGGTGCGGCAACATAATTTCCTTTTTTAGAAAAGAACTTTCTTCGAAAAAAGGAAGTTATGTTGTCGCACCCTGTAGAAGAGACTCCTAAAGAACAAGCGGACCTGGTCGTAGACATGGACCATGGAGGCAGCGAGTAGGGGAGCTTTGTTCTGCCACACAGGGTGCTCCGGAGCCACCACCCGTACCACCGCCGCGCAGTAGCTGCTGTATATGCTCACCAACTGCTCCCGCTCTGGGTACCTGTGAATACGAGTTTTAATGATTTAAAAACTCTTAAACACGAATTTTCATAATATAAAAGAGCTTAAGCATGAATCTTAGAGCTAAAGCATGAATCTGTTGAGTCATCACAGCTCATATCTCTGAAACCTTCCTGCCTGCCGATGCTAGAAGTTTGCATATACTTTACAGTATGGACCACAAAAAAGTAAGCCCAACTTTAAATGTCAATTTCTTCACAGCGAATGAAGATATTTTAGGTCTGTTATTTGCATTAAGTGCAGAGAAATGTTCTCCATAAAAATGTCATGATATATCCCGCCCAGGTATGTGCTGGACTCGAAAAGTCATTTTCTAACCTCGTTGAGGCACACTGATGCACCATGCGTTACGCTACATGCACAATATTACAACTGTACGATGTGACAGCCTCTTATGCGAGCGAAAACTTACATACAAGACATACATAAATTTCTGCACACAGACAAAGACATGTGCTGAACTCGTAACGTGATTTTCTCACCCCATTGACGCGATCCTGACGACTGAAGTGAAGCGTGTGGACAACTTGTGGCGCCCTAGAGCAGACCCTCCTGTCAAGCTGCCTACCACCTGCACGCCCTCCAGCCCAACCCACTCCAAGCTGCTGTCGTAGAAGCCACCGTGCGTCACAAGCTGAACGTAAATTTCGTGTTAATACTAAAGTTAGCTCTAAGCAGCACTTACTCTCTGTATACTGTATACACTATACCAGACATGTCAAACTCAGTTTGGCTCTGGGGCCGGATCCAGACTTTCTGTTCTCAGGTGGGCCGGATCAGTAAATGAATGTCAACTCCAACTATTTAGCTTTGTTTTTCAGTACTATGCTTTATCAATCAGCCTACATTTGTAGCCTACCCTACATATTATAATCAAGTGAACATACGGCCCGCGGGCCGGGTCCGGCCCGCGGGCCGTGTGTTTGACATGCCTGCACTATACAGTAGAGTGTCATAGTATACTGTACTCATTCACTAATTTTCCTCTTAATTAAAATGGTTTGAAATTGCTTTACAGACTTGAAAAAAATTCGTCGTTAATAAATGAACACGCATCACTGGCATAACTAGGAAAAATATAACTACATCAGTTTCAAACAGGTCCACAAATTTTGCGTGAAATTTATCATCAAATAATTATTATCATCAGCATTATCATTTTTAAAGTCTCGGTTCAACTACTGCAGCGGCAATAAGAGTGATCTATGGCAGGAAATGATACACCAGGACTGGAGTGATGACACTGGACGGAAATCTATGTTAGGAAATGAGATATCAGGACTGGAGTGATGACACTGGACGGGATCAATGGCAGGAAATGATACACCAGGATTGGAGTGATGACACTGGACGGGATCTATGGCAGGAAATGATACACCAGGACTGGAGTGATGACAGGGTTAGTACCTGCTGCAGGAAGGTGATGAGCTGGCAGGTACCCCACTTGTCTGGCTTAGGAAGGTTTAAGTCTTTCAGGTACAGGATGAGTCGCTCGCAGTCCTTGGGTCGGTATACCCTGCCAGTGTTGGTCGATATCACCATGCACATCTAGTGAGGTAAGTCTTCTTATAGGGATATGAAAACATCATAATTCCTACCAATGTATGTACGTCATGTGACGCGGTAGTTCAGAGTGATAGAAGCAGTCCAAGCTAAAACCATAACAATATTTTCTTTGTCTCTCAGGAATTGATTGACAGTATGCAGTCATGACTACCAGGAATTGATTGAAAGTATGCGGAGTCATGACTACCAGGAATTGATTGACAGTATGCGGAGTCATGACTACCAGGAATTGATTGACAGTATGCGGAGTCATGACTACAAAAAATGGATTGACAGTATACAGAGTTATGACTACCAGGAATTGATTGATATTATACGAATTTCTAACTGTGATTGAAAAGCGAATTAATCATGCGTAATGATGAGCTTCGAGCTGTATGGAAAAATTATGCATGAAAATTCGATAGACAAGATTAGGATAAGGCACACTAATGCACGATGCGTTGCGCTACATGTATAATATTATAACTGTACGATGTGCCACTTTTCCTTGAGTGAGAAAGTACATGGAAAGAAAATAAGGGAAGCACTTAACACGAAAAAAACTCGATTATCGAGGTGTTTATTACGTACTGGAGTACAGTACTTTTCCTTCTTACGAGGGTATTCTTTCCTTTGTTAGCCAGACAACTTTTGGTCAATGAGCGGTATTGTTACCTTGTAAAAATATGCATATACTGTACTGTAGTATTGAAAAATCTGAGCTCGCTGGAGAGCGTACCGTAACACCATTGTTGTATTTGACTAGTGCAGCTTGCAACACTTACGAGAAAACCTTCTTAGGGCACCATGTACTGCAACTAAATACGAAGCACTGCTAAAAAAACTCATTTTGTAGGTATAGTAAAGGAATTGACAGAAGTCTGCTTAGAAGACTAATTCTGTCCCACCATTTTTATTACGATTACACGAAGCCAAGTGTTCAGCTGACTCACATCCCCCAATTTCGACTACCTAGAGTCAAGTGTTCAGCTGACTCACATCTCTAATTTCAAACACGTAAAAGTTGTGCCCTATGCTCGCCTGCCACGATACCTGCGTGAGCTTCTGCAAGATGTGGTGAGGTGCTGTGTAGGCGCTGCAGTGCACAACCGCCACCTGGGTGCCTCTCAGCTGGGAGAAACAGTGATGCAGCAGCTTGCTGAAATGATTTATCAGTACATTATTTTATCACATGCAGTGATGCAGCAGCTTGCTGAAATGATTTATCAGTACATTATTTTATCACATACAGTGATACAGCAGCTTGCTGAAATGATTCATCAGTACATTATTTTATCACATGCAGTGATGCAGCAGCTTGCTGAAATGATTCATCAGTACATTATTGATCACATGCATTAAATACATAGACTGAACTATGAATTTGCTCATGCCGGCCGTTGACTTTAGTCTCAGAAAGCTCTATAAATCGATCATATATTGTGAAACTAAAGAATTAGGAATAAAAGTGAATCAAATATGCAGAATAACTTCATATATGATGACAACAATTTGAATTTTTCTCATAAGAGATATCACGAGTGCGTAAAGAGTGAACAAATACATGAGTTGTTTTAAGCACAACATTGATGATTTACGTGAATCAAACCAATATTTTTAACTGAGTCATATCTTCTATATAGTTCAGCAAGAAAAGAACTCAGTGAGACTTACCTTTTACCACAACCTTCAGGACCGATGAGAATGAAAGGTTGCTGGGTTTCGGGCTGAAGCCACGGGAAGATATAATCTAGAATTCGCTTTGAGTCAGCAGTGAGCACGAGAGGAGGCTCTGAGTTGTCTATGACGACCTCAGTGTTAGTGTCAGTAGTATAGCTCTCCAGGCGGTCTCGTGCTTCATCATACTTGACGTTGAGAGGACGACTGCTGTCAGGCAGATGCTCACCGACCCAACTGTACACCTCCCGAGCAAAGTCAGCACGAGTAGTTTCGAGCAAGTTACCTCCAAGTCCGCGTATTAACGCCACTGCAAAGTGGGTCCTACTTGTAATGTTGGTCATGTGAGACAAGCCGTTGAAAACCCACCCTACGAGCGTTGTGTCGACCTGGGACTCATTCTGCTTCATCACCCACTCCAATCCTCGGAAGAAATAGTCTTTTATGTACTGGGCGAGGTAGTCCTGGTCATTTTCTCTTTCATTGAGCCAAGAATCCACCACCAACTCGACATTAGTGTCTTCTTCGCTAAGGAATATCATGCCCATCCGAGATATAGTGGCTGGAGAAGCACAACTCAAATCATGAGTTTCGAAGAGGAAATTCACATTCGGTCCAAATTGTATTCTTTCTCCAGAGGGCATCGTTAGCAAACGGTTATCGTCCAGCACTGAATTGAGGGACTCTATCCATTCAGGGTCAATATCACCATCACAAACGATCCAAGATTTCACTTCCACAGGTTCCTTCACAACAAGCCTAGCAGAAGCAGTTAAGACACCGTCTGACCACTCTCGAGTGTCATGATCAATGTGTCCTAGCAGCTGGTGTCTCGTCATGGCTTTCGGATTCATGACATAAGTCTTAATGTTTTGTCCCATCTTAGTAAGGGCTTTGAAGAGCATTCTCCAGAGAGTTGTCTTACCAGATCCAGATGGTCCAACAACCACAACCCCCATCCTCTGTTGCAGCTGCTCGTACAGTTCCAGGCACTTCTTAGTCTGGCGTTCGTTTGGCACGAGGCTGTTTTCCGAGAAGGTTTCTTTGATCACTTCAGCCAGAGACTCAAACCCAACACCTCTGAAGGGAACGTTGGTGAACACGTCGTAGACCAGCTCATCAAATCTGAAGTAAAAAACCTCTTGTGAAATGATATCATGGCTGTTATATTTCGCTGAAAAATATCGTATTTTAGTGAGCATGTATTATCGAAAACTAAAAACTATTACGAATGCCAACCACTGTCGTTTATTCTTAACCCAACAGTTCATCGAAAGTTTATTTAGGCCTCAGAAAGAACTATTAATTCTCAAAGGTCTTCGTATGCCCCAGAAAGAACACTACCCATTCAAAAATGGGCATCATATTTACCAAGGAACAAAAGGAATATTCATAAAATGAAAAAGAAACAGAATAAGATTTATGAACAGTACGCAACAATGTTAAAATCGTAATGATAAACATGTAATACAGTTTTCGTAGAAATTAGTAATAAATGATGCAGTTCTATTACCTCAATGCTTTCTCAAAATTCAGAACGATTTAGCGTTCTGAAATAACGAAATGATCACAGATATAATCATTTCCATGAAATCTCTACTTTTTCCAAAAAAATAAAAACGACATGACGTGAAAATGAACAGTTTCTGCGAGAAAACTGTTCTCTAAATTACAACTCTATCATTAATTTCGTAAATTAGATTCGTTATTACTACACAAAGGAATGCAATTTGAATCGAAAAATGATCAATCCAAGAAACTTGTACATATCTGGGCTTTCTAATTTTTTTATAAACGATATGCATTAAGAATATTATTGAAAGCGGAGCTCCTTTTCAAACCTACAATGACTTGAAAGTTTAAAATTTTGCTACCTCACATCTAATGGTACCAAATAAATAACATTTCTTCTCAGGGCACGAATTTAAAAAGGTTAACAATTTCCTGCTTAAACTTTTATCCACGATTTATTCTAAGTTTTACGATCATCATTTTATTATACTGGGTGTCCCACAACATCCAAAAAATTTGATGTGGGGTATGTAGTAATTTTACACATAAAACAATTGTTAACAGACATCATCAGTAAATTAGATTTTACTTATTGAACTAAAGAACTCAATTCAATTTTTTTGATCATTTTTTCAGTCCGCAAGTTGGATGTTCCAATTAGAAAAGAAAAATCACCTTGTGCTGGAAATCTGATTACAAGTTCATTGATAAAATAAAAAACATCAAAATGCATTATAAAATATACGCGTGAAATGAATACTGTAAATCTAAAATGTCCTGTTTCCCTATTCTGTACACCACCTTCTGGTTAGCATCAGGACTGTAGCGTATAAAATTCAACCATTCAACTCTGACAACTGCATTTCAAAAAGTCGAACTCCTACTCGTTGGCAGTAACTTTTACTCGACTCCGACCCCTTGACTCCGGTTCCGCCTCCACGGCCCTAATTGTTGTTGTTTCTCCTAAGCTGCTGTCAGTTCAAGTAACCAGCACCGCAGCCCTAGTTTCAAGACTCAGTCCCACCTGACGGAGTCTGCAAAGGTGAGTTTGGAGAGCGTGTTGAGCCGCAGCGCCTGCACCACCAGTTCAGCCTCGATTTCTGCCGTCACTTCTTCTTTCGCCTCAGATCTGCCAAAATAAAGAGTGCAATCTTTTTACTTACTCTGCAGATGATGAATCCTTGAAAAGAAGAGCTAATACTACTATGCCCTTGTGAATGTTTTGATTTGTATTAATATACCCATCCTACCTAGTCCTTCTTATAGTTTCAATAATAGTAAACGCTCTATACTAGTTTTTCATCGTCCCATACATAAGCTATTGTAACGATACTTTCTTTACAGCCAGCTGTCAGGTAAATTAAGGCCAGTTTATCGTTTTGCGAATATTAAAATTGTCAAGAACAGCTCCACACGTACGTAAAATCTTGCTCTATTCAGAACCATGAGTAATTCAGTAGGACTTCTTCCTATTACGGCCATCAAAACTAAAAAGTTCGTATGGTAGAGGCAGGTCAAAGGTATAACCACCTACAGAAATTTGAAACAGGATAAACAAAAATTAACACAAGGTGAACTATAGATAATACAGGATCAACCACAAATAAAAAGAGATCCCCAAAATAGAAGACAGGTTAAGCAGACAAAGCAACATAAAGAATAGATAAAAAGGTAACAAAAGGAAAAAGAGATATATAAGAGATTAATGCCAATAAGTAAAAAAGAAAGTTTCAACCAAAATATATTAGCAGTGTAAAAATATAAGAAAGGTGAGTTCCAGATGCAATACGATGAACTAAGTTGGAGGTAAATAAATGATCGGTTCTCTCCACTAAAACATTGGAGTTGTACAGTAGAGCGTCATTAAACAGCTCGAACAATCACTCATCCCTGAGGGGTACATGACAAGCCTTCAGTTTAATCCATTTGTTTAAGTCACAGAACTCAGTATGATGTATGAGAAATACAAGTACCGTATTTGACAGCATATAAGACGCACTTTTTTTCCAAAATTTTCGCTCAAAAAATCGCCCTGCGTCTTGTACATCGTAGGTGAAGTTTAAGACCTCCAGTAGGCCTAGGCTAATCTTCTCTCTGACGCTCACTAACCCAGCTTACGCTCAGTACTTCGTCTTATATGCCGTCTTCGTCGTCGCGTCTTATCTGCCGTCTTCGTCGTCACGTCTTGTGTGCCGTCTTCGTCGTCACGTCTTGTGTGCCGTCTTCGTCGTCGCGTCTTATCTGCCGTCTTCGTCGTCACGTCTTGTGTGCCGTCTTCGTCGTCACGTCTTATATGCCGTCTTCGTCGTTGCGTCTTATATGCCGTCAAATACGACATATGTACGATGATCTATGAGAAATACATCAGCATGATGTATGAGAAATACATCAGCATGATGTATGAGAAATACATCAACATGATGTATGAGAAATACATCAACATGATGTATGAGAAATACATTAACATTATGTATGAGAAACATAAAGCTGTTGTAGCTCCGTCATAATAAAAAACGGGTACGACAATTGATGCGTAAAATGACATCAGTTTTATAGTGAAGCAGAGTAGAAAAATTTGATGGAGTTATTTATCGGGGAGATTTGTTGTGTCACAGGCAAGTGTTCTTATGGTAAGAGTAAATTAATTATTATATCTGCCACTCTGAATAAAATTTTCACCCTATATGTGAGTGTTCTCTTATTCTACACTGCAATTTCTCAGCAGTCGGGAGGAAAATTCACGATCTAATCAATAGTGAAATTGTATCCTGACAGAGTAAACGAATATACGCATAAAAATTTTGATGAAAGTGAATGAATGAAAATATTTTACGAGCCATAGTTGTTTCTTCAGTTATATCTACGAAATATTTTAAATGATTCTACTACTGTGTTAAATGAATCACAGTTTATACATCAACTATAAGTGTAGCTGAAATTATTCGGGCATAGGCGGGAGAATTGATAATTTTGAAACAATAATGTCAAATCAAAAAAATACCTGAGCTGCTGCAGCAGATTACCGGAGCCTTTCAAAACAGTTTTGAGAGCGCGTAGTCCCCAGTCGTAATGTTGCTGCTGCGTCAGCAGTTCCTGTGTAGCCAACCACTCCATATTATTCATTTCAACGTAATGCTGCTTTAATTTAACCCTTTTGGTACCATGATGCACATATCAGAACCTTTTCAACATATTTAACATCAAATTTTTAAAAAAATGCTTTGTGATGTTTTACGGTCACTGCATTGTCCTGATCAAACTGTAGCTTGCACTGCCCTACCAGCGTTTGCACAGACACACGTGTTGCTCTGCATCGTAATAGGCGAAAAATAACTGCTGCTACCAGAGATGCCGTCGGGACCGAAAGGGTTAAAGCAGTTTTACTTCTCTGTTGTTTTAATTTAATGTTGTTTAAATTTGAAGCTCTTCAAACTCGTAAACAGAAACAACAACAATTTCAAACTAACGCCGTGATAGACAAAAGATTTATCGCAATCGGCAAAAAAAGAATCATGAAAAACTGAGCTTCATTTGAAGAGCAGTGACCTTTGAGAGCGTGAAGACGGCAACAAGCTTCCGGCCGATGCTCCTGGCGCTCTTAAAGCCTTCAGAGTAAAGGATGACCTCAGCAATAAGGTCGTTGTCAGGTCGGGACATGGCTACAGGTCTGAAGAGCTGCTTCAGGTTGTCTGGGAGCTTCTGACGCCCTCCGTAGCCTTTGCCAGCAGGGTTCATTGTGATGAAAATTCCGGAGTTCAAGTCCACAGGGATCTGGAGGGTGAGAAGCGTCCAAGGGATGCATCAGTTTTGAAAATATTCCTTCTATGCCTGATATGGAGTAAGCTGGATGAAGGTACAATCACCATCTTACTTACTCGATATTCGACTGTAAGTCATATATCGAGCATGCTGTCATATACGTCTGTACATTATATACATAATCTATAGTACATGTATGATCCAACTATTACCATAGGAACACATTACAGCAAAAAGAATTAAATCATGATTGTGTTTTACATTACAGTTTTATGTACATATTTCATGTTGCAGAGGTTTGACAAATACCCTACCTAATACATCGGTTATTTTCTTAGCTTCGACTTGCTTTCATTTAAACGTGGTGCCAGTTGGTCGTAATTGTGTTCAATCACAAGTCAGATGGTACTTCTATATGATATAGATCAGTAGGAACTTGTGAACCACACTAGGGTTGGGTGGTAGACCATGCAAGTACCTACTGTGTTTCTCTAGTAGCGCGGTGGCTGAGGCTTTATTCTTGAAGGTCGAGTGGATAGTTTCTGCATTAACAAAAGTACCTCTTTCTCCAGCAGTGTGGAGGTAGAGGCCTTATTCTTGAAGGTCGAGTGGATAGTTTCTGCATTAATAAAAGTACCTCTTTCTCCAGTAGTGTGGTGGTGGAGGCCCTATTCTTGATAGCAGCCTGGATGGTTTGGATCTGCATGGACACCGCGGATAGCACCGCCTCTTCCAGTCTGTTGAACTCATCGAAACAGCCCCAAGCACCACACTTCACCAGACCTGGTAGTTTGTAACTAGTCATTAGTTCTGTTTAGATGACTTGAAATCATCGATGCTGTTCAAATGACTTCAAATTATAGATGTTCTTCAGATGATATTTGATCAAAAGTGAAAGCTTCAATAACTTATCACCATAAAAGATCTAATTTTTCTTTATATCTATTTACGAGGGTTGCATGTTGTTACAATGTCCGATGGGTTATAAAAAAGGCAAATTTACATGACATAATAATGTTATGACCAAAAGTACTGCAGGGTCTTACTTATTTCTCCACATAACCGCCTAAGTAAGTATGCTTTTTTATGTAAGTTTGCCTCTTTTAATAACCAATCGGAGGTTAAAAAAACGTCCTTCGTATGTATGCCAAACGTTGCTCAGAAAAACATAAGACACTCACGTAATTCACCCTCGAAAGTTCTCCCCATATCCTGACGTAGATAACACACTCCAGTAACTCACCCACAAAAATCCTGCCCATATCCTAACGTCGACAACGCGTTCACGTGTCACCCACGAAAATCCAGCTCATATCCTGAATTGCAGAACGTATTCGCGTAACTCACCCACAAAAATCCTGCCCATGCTCTTGACGTCGATGCCCTCGTCACAGTTGAAGACCAGCACCTGGCGGCCGAAGAGACCTCCCAGAGCCTTCACGGACTCAGTCTTGCCAGTGCCTGCTGGCCCATACGGGTTGCCTCCTAGACCCATGTGCATGCCCTGCACAACAAGAATGTGTTAACTCTTTACCCACCACTTCTATTCCTGAAGAAATGCAATACAATTACACGCTGTTCATTGCTTCATCATATTGCCAGCAGCGTCTAAACAAGCAGAACCGTAACATGTTTCGAGAGTCCTGTAACTGTTGAGTGCAGTGTTGGATTAATTAACACATTAGGTTCTGTTACGGTCACCTGGTGAACTGACGCAGGTTCTGCACACTTTTCTAAAGAAGATTTCAGGGTCCATTCGAACAGTAAAAGGACGTTCCTACTCAGTTATTGTCCTCCTCTACGATTTAAATATGTAACTCCTTCAGTCTTTTTCCAGTAAATTGAAGATACTTTAAAAGATGTTGTTTTTTGGGAATTTCACACATAGATTGATAATTCTCACTTAGGGTTATGAAGTCCAACATAAAGGACAAACTATTTTGCATAGATCATTGAACGGTAAGTTACTGTCGCTCTTGGTATTATTGTTCTACTGAAAATAGAAATATAACTAGTAAGGTAACATTACTTCTTTTTTTCATACCTTTTTGTTGCACAAAAAAAGAAGTTATAGTGTTGCACACTGTAGTTGGTACATTTCACGAAATCTTTTTAGACCTTACCTGCTCGAAACAAATTGACAAAAAAATTGAGAAGATTCAAGAAATTGAACAGCTTTGAACCGCAACAATGAATGACTCAACGGCTTTGGTTCAGAAATCAGAAATGTGGACAATGCTTTACTTCATGTGATTCAGCCATGAATACTATAAGAGTTCAATAAGTAATGTAATTTTAATAAGCAGTGAGCGATACTCTGTTGTTTTGCATTATGTAAGACAGGAATCTAAAAGTTTGATTCAAAGTTAACATAAACCCAACACTCGAAAGCACTTTCGGCGAGAAGCAAGCAATGGCTATAATCATGCACAAGAAGGACTTTAACATGCTTTATAGAAATTAACACATTTAAAAAAATCATTCAATGAAACAGATTTTTTTGTTTAGCTATTTCTAGAATTAGGTCGCTACACGGCACGCTGTCCAGGAAAAAAAATACATAGGAATTGACAGTGTTAGATTCAGCCCTGGAGCACAGAACATGGGCTTAGTTTGCCCGAGGCTAGTGACGTCTATATCCATGTTCAGTGCTCCAGGGTAAAGAGAACTGTTAAGAGTCAGTGATTTCCGGAAGCAGTGCTCGTGAAGAATACGCTAAAGGATGGAGACTCAGATATTCAAATAAAGAAAAGTTTAAAAGAAAGTAAATAAAGTGTAAGTCCGACGCAAGATGCTAAATAAGGATAAATCGTACTATGCAATAATGCTGTGCCAATCATCACTGACAACATCGTGCAATGACTTACAAAGACTGGACCGAATTGAAAAAAAGGCTTTCAGACAACTCGTAGTCAATGATAAAAACATGCACATGTGTTTAACAGATGCGTTTACTCAAGACTCACCTGAGTTAGTGTGAGGTAACATTTATCAGTGAGGGGCGTGTGTACGAGCTTGGGTACGTTTCCTTGGTACTCGTACGTGTAGTCAAATTCTGCATCTACCATGCGGATCTTGGCTGTCCCTTCTGGCCCCATGTAGAACCTGGCATCACAAAATCAAGCTAAAATACGCTCTCTAACTCCATGTAGAACCTGGCATCACAAAATCAAGCTAAAATACGCTCTCTAACTCCATGTAGAACCTGGCATCACAAAATCAAGCTAAAATACGCTCTATAACTCCATGTAGAACCTGGCATCACAAAATCAAGCTAAAATACGCTATATAACTTCATGTAGAACCGGGCATCACAAAATCAAGCTAAAATGCGCTCTATAACTCCATGTAGAACCTAGCATCTCAAAATCAAGCTAAAATGCGCTGCATAACTCTGCATAGAACATGGCATCACAAAATCAAGCAAAAATGCGCTCTATAACTCCATGTAGAACCTGGCATCACAAAATCAAGCTAAAATACCCTGCATAACTCTGTACAGAACTTGACAGTCTACTGTACAGGGTGATTCAAAAAGATGGGTTTTATCAGTTGTATTTTCTAATATTACAATGGGACACAGAGTCACCAAAGGTTCAGTAGATTATCTAACTTTGTTAGCTACTTCATTTCTTCTCAATATGCCATCTATCTACTGTCCTTTAATGTAACACGCGCTTTTTCATGGGTAGTGCGTTAAGAAGATATACAGGTTTCAAATCAGGTCCATCTTTTCGTAACATCCTATATTATATGTATAGCATTAGCAAACTCTCAATTATATATGCAAATTTTACTTAATGGTACTTGAACGAAACTACTGGTGTTGTTAATGAGAAACGTATCTCGTTGGAAACCTAAAATAAATTTTCAACAAATGAAAAGATTTTTGAGTACTGTGAGCGATTTTACTTTTCCTGGGTATTAGGCTATTCTCTTTGACTTTAAATGCTCTCATGATTTTACAGCAAGGGGAAAGTTCCATGACTACTCATAAGCGATAAACAACGTGTCCAGATTCAGTGCAATAAACGAACATTCTATCAAAGATTTTTTGTGTCAGAAGTCAGGACTTGGGGTCATTGTTTTCTGTACTACCAACTCCCTACAGAATATACAACTTGGATATTATACAACTTGAAACCACTTTCTCCCCGAAATAGTACCAAAAAACGTTCGGAACTAAACACTGAACAAAACAATAGTCGTAATGAAGGTTAAGTGCAGACTTCACTACACGAAAAAATCCGAGGAAAATGCATACGAATGTTGATGATCTCCTAACTACATACATATTTGAGCCTAACTACAAATTTTAGACTAATTACGAGAACGAGAACTGCATGAAAATACATGATAATGTTGATGCATTTGTTGCAAAAAAGTTGAGACTAGCTACAAAATTGAGAATTGGAATAAAATCCATGAGAATGTTGATGCATTTGTTGCAAAAAAGTTGAGACTAGCTACAAAATCCATGAGAATGTTGATATCCACTTAATCACAAAGTTGAGACTAACTAGAAAATTCAGAACTGGAATAAAATACATGAAAATGTAGATATTTTCCTAAGTGCAAAGTTGAAACTAAGTACAAACCTCATAACTGGAATAAAATACATGAAAATATTAATACTTTCCCAAGCAAAAAGTTGAGAGAAATTACTGACCGCAGCTGCTGCTGCCAAGTCCACTCGCTGAGAGAGGTGGTGTTGGCTGCCATGAGCTTGTCCACCACTTCAATGTTGTGGATTGTGTCAAGAATGAGAGCCTTGAGTTTCAGACCGAGCACATGCATCTCACGGTCATCATCATCTCCTGTCATCTCTACGCTCGTGTACGACTCCAGTTTTGCCTGTGATACAATAAATGCATTGTAAGATTTAGAGTACTTTTTCAGTGGGGCTCCCGCTTCCTACTGTATGTATCAGATCTATTTTGAAATATGTTTTAGTAGTTCTTAAATGTACATGTGAAGTATTTCAATGGTAATGTAAAAATGTTGTCAATAATAGTCATCTTTGATTTTTAATGTTTCAGTACTGATATATTATAATATAAAAATATGAAAAAGAAATTTTATTTTATAATTCAGTACTCATTACATATACATCGGATTTTCAATTTTTAATGATAATATCTTAAGACTAGTGATGATGCTCCCGTTCTCTGTACTGCAACTTGAAGTAGAGGCTTGTAGTGTTTCTTCAATGAGCTTAATGAAGGTCTAGTCATAGTCTGGGTTTCCTGCGTCGCAGCAGGCAGGACGTGTATTTCGTCAACCGATGATCAGGCATAAAAATACTCGGAGGGCTACAGAATTTGAATGAAGGTCTTCAGCATTGTAAGACAGGTATAGCTATATTGTGTACATTATTTACCCACATTCTACCTACACTTCACAAGGAGGAGCAGTGGATATTGAGAACATTCATTCATAGTTGAAATGCATATGCTCCTGATCCCATGGACCATTCACTCAAAAATTTACGGAAGAATAAATGGCATGCGTTCAACAAAAAACTTTTGTAGCTTTGGTAACGGGTAGAAAGTCGGCAGCACAGGCGTCCTGTCGTTGAAAATATATTAATGATGTATTAATCGTACATTTACGCACAGCAGTTAACGCGTTAGAGTTATCGTGTTATTTCTTGGAAGGAACTATTTATGGAAAATAAATGATATTAGAGAAATACTTAGTGATCACCTGAAGTTCCTTGTTGTAGTTGCTAAGACCGCCTTCCTTGATTGCTTCCTCACACCGCTCAGTGAACAGGATAGCATCGGCCAGACACAAGACCTGCTCACAAGTTTAGAATATTAATTGTAAAACTACAATTAAATGAAATACACGAAGAAGGTTACATCTCATTTGAAGGAAAGGAATCGAAGATGAAAGAATTTTGTTTACGTTTACTTTCACTCTCACAAATTGACTTCTATGAAGACGGAGACACTTGTAATGCATAAACAGCTATTGGATTTCAAAGGACAGGTTGAGTATCCAGGACGTGCTAGAAGTGTTTCAGTAGCAACAATGAACATCTCGAAGACACGATGAATATTAGAGCATAAAATTAACATGTAGAGTGTTGAAAACTTTCATCATCAAGGCTAATTGCAGGTTTCTCTTGCAGAAGAGCTAGAGCAAATTAAATGAGAAGGGAGTCACTACTCCTGTCTTCAAGCAAAGACAATAAAACGACGACTCATTTGCCCAGGATAGCGTCATGACCTGTCCATAGCGTCATCACCTGTTCAGGGTAGCGTCATGACCTGTCCATAGCGTCATCACCTGTTCAGGGTAGCGTCATGACCTGTCCATAGCGTCATCACCTGTTCAGGGTAGCGTCATGATCTGTCCATAGCGTCATCACCTGTTCAGGATAGCGTCATCACCTGAGCAGGGTAGCGTAGAGGATCCATGTTGCCCTGGGAACTGGCCTCACTCAGGCACTCCTTCAGGAGGGTGCTCAGGGTGCTCTTCATGCGGTCGCTCAGCTGCGCCAGCCACTCCTGAAGCAGACAACACACAACTTTCCTGTGACTGCACTCCGTCCCTCCATGTCTCTCACAGAATATAATATAATATAATACAATATTAAATGATATTAAATAATATAATATAATATAATATAATATAATATAATATAATATAATATAATATAATATAATATAATATAATATAATATTATATAATATAATATAACATTATACCAGTTTCGAATGAGAAGCGAAGTTGCGGTTTTTCATCACTAATGAGCAACATTGAAGCAGACATGGTGCAGACGTACCTCGACATGGGAGGAGATGGGCACCTTTTGGTCCAGGGGCACCACCTCACCCTCCAGGCTCTTCATGCCCGTGATGGCTGAGTTGTCATCGTCGAAGTCTACAGAGTGGATCCCAGCGAACAACTTCTTCAGATGCGACTGAACAGAACAAGATCCGTACATTGTAGCTTCACTTTGTAGATTACATTGGGAGGTGTGCGGGTTTACAGACATGTCAGTGAATGTTACTGATTATAAATGCATGGTATTAGTAAGAACTAACCTAGACCTTCATTTGGATATGTGTGTTCTAGGGACCTAGATGTGCATGTAGGTGTGTACATATGTATGTAGGCCCGTATGTACTGTTAGTATTTGTAGCACGTAAATTACATGTCGATATTGAAGATGCGCTCTAAGTAGGATATTTAATAGACAATAATTGCATAAATCACCTGGATGACCTCCACGTTCGTGGATTGGCCGAGAATTTCAAGCAAATCGTCGTCGCCGATGAAGTAGAAGCGAGGGAACGCGGACCTCTTCTCCTCCAAGAACTCGTTCAGGCTTTTTTGACACCTTTGCAAATGAATTAAAGTCATATAAAAAACATCAATTCTCATATGTCTCACCAGCTACCTAAAAAAATAAACTGCTATCAGTTTTATGACGAAAACAAGATATTGACGTTCCTTTGTTCTCATTGAGCACCTAACTCATTAGACACATTTTAAGAAAAGATGATGGTGCAAATGTTCTTCATTTCTTCACTCACAATTTGTAGTAAATAAAGGTTACCATGAGTTGTATGGTAAAAACCATGTGGGGACGTTCAGTCGATCCCTTTGAGCACGCAACACATTTTAGGAAAAAACACTTACCGGGCCAGTTGATCCTGCAGGTTGGTGAGGGTGGTGCGGATATTCTTGACTCTGCACAGTGACACGACACGGCTGTCTCTGGCCACGTCAGCCATGATGGTTTTGAAGTCTGCGTCCACCTGTCTAAAGCGTCCTTGTTCCTGTGGTAAAGCTCCGCGTCCGAAGATAGGCTCCAAGTACACCCACTTCCGCTGCGTGTGTGGGTCACGAACAAATGTTCAGTGTGACTGCAGTTAGCATAGATAATATTGTGTTAATCCATATTTGATTAAATGTCCAATGACCTGCCGTGATTTAAGTGCGCTGTAGGACGAAAAGACGAAAAAGATTCCAGCTTAACGTTAGCGACTTCTAAAGACTTGTTTCGTGTAAGTCGTAATGTGTGCTTTTACTCATTCTAGTTAGAAAAGTAATGTAATTTGCACTAATGTTAAAAAAATATTGAAGCAGAAATGGACTAGCCATTGTTATTGACAAAATAAGCACACTCTTACCTAAAATGGAATAGAAAAATATCCCGGGTGCCCAAATGAATAAAAATGAATAAAAACATATTCCTGAACAACTTACCATACAGTTCTCTTATGACGTCCGCTTTGATTTTTATCAAAGGGATATCAAGACCAAAGACACAAGTTTCAGAGTCAGCTCGGTATACCTGAAGGTACTCACCTGGATGTGGTTCAAATTGGCTAGGTACTCATCGAGGTCTGCAAGGCGCTGTTCCCACACACGGGCTCTGTCTGCGTATCCTCCGAAGTAGGAGGAATCCTTCAAGCTCTGCAGGAGTGACTGGTGGTCTCCTACCTGCGCAACACAAGAGCTTTTAGTGCTTTTCATAGAGATTGCATATACGTACATAACAGGAGGAGTTAAACACAGTAAATGGATATAAAACAGATATTTATATTGTCTATATAGTGTTGACTCGATTATTGAGCGAAGTGCGTGTACGTGACTGAATTGACTTACGTGGTTTAGGTGTACGTGCATGATTGACGCCTTTACTTTGGACGTTTTGTTTAAGTTCAAAGTTTGTTTATTACTGCAAAAATAATCAAAAACATCTAAGAGGCACTTTATATACGACGAAGTTTAATTTACGGTTTATTTTAGAAAAAACAGGCTATCGTTCCTTAGCTGAGGAACAGACTGTTATTACTTTGAAGAGGGACAGACTATCTGTATATTGATGAAGTACAAGCAGTCGCAACAAACTGACAATCGCACGTACCCAGGTAACAAAAGTATACAGATAAAACCAACACACTTTGTTGATGATATCCTTCCATTCCTTGATGAGGGAGACGTTGTCGTTCTTGGAGTCGGTGTGCTGGACGAGGGTGAATTTGGCCTCCACCTCCCACAAGTCCAGTTCCCCCAGAGCCTGTCGCACCACCACCTCCCCTGCAGCCCTGTTGTTCAGTTCCTTCAGTGCATCTGCGTGCTGCACCAGCGAGTCCCGGCACTGCAGCACAGATGATACCGAGGGTAGAATGTCAATCAAGTATGATACCACTGCAGCTTGTTCAAGGGTTTATCTGTATAAATAAACAGCTCTAAAGGAAAAACGAGACGGCTTGAAATGTGATGAATTGTGTCTCATTTGTTTGGAGATGTTACGTAGAATAGAATGTCAATCAACTATGATAACACTGCAGCTTGTTCTAGGGTTTATCTGTATAAATAAACAGCTCCAAGGGAAGAATGGAACGGCTTGAAATATAATGTATTATCGAAATTTTCACTTTCGATAGGATTAATGTAGTTTCCGAACTACTATATTCAGACAAAGAACTAGGGATAAGTAGAAAAAGAACCTATATAGTGAGAGCCGGATGGAAAAGGGCATTACTATTGAAAGGGCATTATTGTTGAAGGAGGAGGATTGTGCTTGATTTTTGGAAGAGTTTCAGTGCCGTCGCGTTCAGAGGTTCCATCCGGTCCCAAACCGCCCAATTGTCCGTATTACACTTGTTCAGACTACAAGTTTCGCTGCAGTGTGAAGCTAAGTCGTCGGGCTGGGTGCTGTGGTGGAAGCTGTTCCTGCTCCATCGTCGGCAGACGTGATGTTCTACTTCTTCCTTTCTTTCCCCTGCCTATATTTTGTGTTTTTGAATAGCATTTCTTTCATTTTGTTTTATTGTGCAATCTAGCACCAATTGTCTGACGCGTACTCCATGTTTTAAATAACTGGTTCAACCAAAACTCTAAATAAATACCATAAAATTAGACTGTTGTCTAACTTTAAATTAAAATTACTTAAATAAGAGTGAATTTGTCTGATCATGAGGGTCTGAAAAGACTCTCAACTCCGAATTCTACTCTATAAATTAGAATTTCCTCTTCCTTTCTAAACGTAAAAACTACTACTATCCTTTACTATCTATGTGGAGTACGCTTCTCTAACTATTTTCAACTATCTTTAAATTCTAACGCCCCTAGCAGTTTCCGATGGAAACACTGAAAGAGCACGTATCTTTTAGGTTTGTATCAAGCATTTGAAAGTTAACTGAAATATCACCATACTGAAATTCTTCTTGCTAAGTCCATCATTACAGAGTAATTGATTCGTTAATTTCAACAGTACAAATACATTCGGGGTTGCTACCAGCTTTGGGACAGCGACGGGCGAACTCTTTCCAGTGCATGAGTCCTCGCTGTCAATGGTAGGTTGCTTGCCGACTGTTAGGTCCCTGAACTACATTTGGTATTAATATCAACAGTTACCCGGTATTCTGAAAAATTTCATAAGAATCTATTATTTAGCGGCAGGAAGAAGTGGGAGTCCAAGGTCGTGCGTCTGCAGTCTTGGAGCACGGATCATCGGTGCCCTTTGCCACTGGTGTTCTGCAGACGCTACCTAAGATTAAGATTGAGTGCCGTTCGGCTGGTGAGAGCTGACATTCCGGCTCTAGACCCCAGGGACCGACGGACTCGAGCGTGGGGGTGATGAGACTAACCGTTCTCTCCAGTTGTGTATTTATGTTCTGGCTCTATATGACCTCAATTAAACGTCACCTTATTATTCTTGAAGAGACGCCAGGTTTATTGGAGGGACGGCTTAAAGCCCTAACCATTTTTTTTTGTTGACGGTCAAGTCGTCAAAATTAAATAATTAAATTACTTAAATTTAAAAATATTAAATTGCTCCTTGATTTAAAGTAAATAAATAAGATTAAATAACCTTGACTTTTTACCCATGAAGTGTCGTGAACCTTTGTGGCGTGCAAAATTCGCGACAGTATTGCGTCTCATTTATTTGGAGTATAGGACTGTGAAGTATTGCTGCACTGCTACAGATATGTCATGTGGAGTACAGTGTGTACAGTGCAGTGGTAAACTACCACAGCACCACAGCATCTTCTGAGGTTTCTCTGCAATATGGGTAGATGGAAGAATTGGGATGTTATAAATTGCGTTTCAATTGTTTGAATTATAAGAGTATGAAGTATTGCATCAGTGGATCTGATGTGTGCAGTACAGTGTCTAGAGCTCAGTGTTACGTGATGATGGTCAATTATAATTCAAAAAGCATGTCCTGGAGTTTCTCTGTGATATTGATAGGTGAATTTGTCGGGGTCTTATAATGCTAGGAAGGATTTAATTTGTAGGAAAAAATAATGATGAAATTTAAATACAAACATGATATAAATACTACAACTATTAATTAACATTGCTTTGAACTACTATTTGACTTTAAACGATTTAAGTTTATGCGGAATGTATTTCTAATGTGTTTGAACAGTTAACAGCAGAATATAGTTAATTGAAATCCACAATTCGTTTGTATAATTTTGTCAAAACTCTGTTTATTTAATCCTCTTTCCCAAGAACGTAAATGTTCTAACGCATAAAATATCGTATTTTAGAAATTTTGACTCACCATCCCACGTGAATAAGACGCCTGAAAATGTGTTTCATCATGCATAATAGAATGAACAAAAATATCTCACTTTCATGATATCTCCGAAGGTGAGTTGCTCGATGGGTATTGACTGCGGCAGTCCGATCATTGTGTACATCTCCATCCAGTGTTTCTCTGAGAACACTTCACCCCTGACGTACTTGAGCACGGGCATCATAGCGTGGTACTTCTCTAGCTCCTGAAGAAGGCGTACGCGAACCATGCTTGCCTCTCCAGTTTGCTGCTTCTCACCTGAGTTACAGTGACATGGGAATTAAAAACGAGAATAAACTTAGTTTCATTTCAATTGAAAATACTTCGACGGGTGAAAAGCTCAAAACATAATGCAACGACGTAAAAAATAGCAGGATTTAGCAGGATTGTACTGAATCAACTGAAAACTTAAACGATAATTTGCTGTAGGCCATTCGATCAACAACACTCGATTGTAAATCCTTCTCTCTTGGTTACACTGATGCATAAATAGATAGATATTATTATTGCCTTCATAACAGTTCTTGACTGAAGATGCGCCTCGTCTGAGTAGCAATGATACATACATAGGTATTACTATTGCATCTAAAGCAAACAACACTGCATCTATACTTAAATAAGAGCCGCGTCCGTCCGTCCGTCTGTCCGTGTGTCACACTCTTCTAATCGATAGCTTTGATAGTAGCAAGGATAAAGTTTAAGAAATACAAGAAATCATTCTAGTGCATTATTTTTGTGTGGCAATTCAATTTACTTTCACTTGCATTATGGTATTCAGAATACACAATCGGTTTATTTTTACAAATAGAAATTTTCTTTGGACCTTTTTCTGTTGAAATTCATCATGATGCTTTGATATTTTTAATTGATAATGCAAAAAGAAATGTTTTAAATTAGTTTGACCAGTAACCTGGTTAACACAGTACAAGGCCAACGATTTTGGAAATTGAGTTCGTGTCACGCTCTTAAGAATAGATTAGCACTAGCGGTCTTGGTTTCAGTTCACTGGTAAATTAATACACTCATTTTCGCTGTACAAGTGCACTATAATGTCTCTTTAAAAAAAATTAGAGAGATCCGGAGCCTTATATACTCGAGTCCGTATCGTGGATACCGAGTTGGGCGCTATATTGCGGCTCAAAAATACTGTATGCTAAGTGTTTATTACTGTCATAAGAAAAATAAGTTACCTGTGAAATAAGTTTAAGCATGGAAACTCCACTCAAACGAAAAAAAGACTGAATCGAGAGCGAAAAAGAAGAGCGCGAGAAAGATTATCTCAAGAAAGATTTATAAATACTAGTTACTATAAAAGGTTGTAGCGTGTGTAGCGATAATTTTTTAATTTATTGAGTGAATGATTACACAAAACAATCATTGCGCTCATAAATAAACGAATACATAGAGTTATTTACTCTATATCATGAAATTCTATTACTACACTGCATAAATATGTATTTACTTCCATACACAGAACCTTATATGTGGTTTCCATTATATTCATCAACAAAGCATTACACTGATATAAGGCCACAGTAATGTTTAAGTCTTAAGCATTAATTTACTTATTTAAGTAAACAATGCAGAATTGATAAAATACGATCAAAAGCAGAAGCAAAATTTCACACCTTACTCGAATTAAAAGTTGAAAGTCAATTTTTCATTATCAAGAGTTGCAACATATTGTTTTTATCAATGAATCAAATGCTGTTCTCTGTACGGAACATTATTCATATTAAATGTATCAATACGGCTTTAGTTCACTCGTAGTCGGTGCTGATTTCATACTACACTCGTAGCTGAAATTTAAACTCCATTCCTATAATAACAGTTTGAACACCAGACTCATAACTCTGATCGTTAATTTTTTTTCGGTATAATGACATGTCATTTCCATTTATCTTACACCTTTACCAGTCTCCGCAACCTGCTTATAATGGTGTCATGTACGTGGCGAACCTTACCAATAGAGACAAATTTTAGTGTTTCTATGAATAAATAAGCCTAATGCTGTCAAAATCCATTCATCTTCTAAGTTGACAGGACACAAAGCACTCCAAGCCTTTGCTTATAAAAGTTAGTTAAATTCAAGTTTTAAATTCCGTAGACTTTAACATTGAAACCATAGTCCCAGAAGTCATGACTTCGTCGAGTATAAGGCACTACAAGTTGAGGTTTTTATTATGTCCGTTAAAAGATCGGTGTACTTTTCAAAACTAATTATTCGGAAACCTAGTCAATAAATATTATGATGGCTTAATTCACTAACACCACTTCAAGAAATGCGTGTCGCTCAAGTTGGAGTACATGAAAGAAAAAGTCATGCCCTAGTTATTTTACCAATGTTGATGAAAAAATCTCTAGACTTACCTTTAAGAGCTGTAGTTTCTGAGCTTCATTCTAATGTTATAAAATATTGCACGTATTTCTTATGGCTAAAGAGAAAATCGATAGAGTTTAAGCATTCATTTTATGTATTCCAAGAGCCGGTGTTGTAGTTGAGAGTCCCTATACGTACACTTAAATCTTCCATAAATGGCATAGAGAAGAACAGCTAAGATTAAGTGCATTACGGCCTGCTGGAAGGCTTAAAAAACTATAAGAACAAAAACCTTGTTACATAATTAACTACGCCACCGTAAAAGTAGATACTTAAATCCTTGTTTTAAACTCCGTAGACTTTTATAAAATTTATTCGTTTTTTGATTACTTTTCTACCTTGCGTAAGCTATCTCTGCAATACTTCCTGCGGTTAAAATATTGCTAGCAGTGACTCTGAAGTATTAAAATTTTCGTCATGTAGTTTTGAGCACCGATTTATGGAGTATTTGCAAATTCAGAATTAAAACTTTAATTGAAAAACTGCAGAAAGTTTATTCATTTTAATTTTTTAACCGTTAGTGTAGTTAAGTTTAGTGAATTTGGGTATTTCATTTCATTTTAATTTTTTCTGCAATACAAATATTCCGATATCCACTCTACTCAATATTTTTGCATCAGATTATTGCACCACGTTTATAATAGGTGTTGTTTTTGTTTTGTTTTAATATTATGTTTCCAAACTTGATAATGCATCTATATTTTAAATGAGATTATACATTCTTGCATAATGTTTGGCAAATTTCTTTGAAAATAAACCAATACTCGAAATGTCTGTGTATCTAAAAATCCGTATGTAACACTAGAAACAACTAGTTGTTTCTCAGGGTAACTCAATGTTGTTGTTAAGAGTAATTTAATATAGGTATTATTACCGTTGTATGGTGGTTGCTCACAATGGCAAAGCTCCTCCATCAACACAATGTACTCTGCTGATAGTTAAATAACATTTAAGTTATTATGATAACATTTACAACTCACTCCAGCTGGTGAGGAACTCCTCAAACTTGTAGGTTTTGCTTCTGAAGACAATCCACTCTTGGTTGCGGAACTCTTCCATGCTTGTCCTGAACTCGTCGAACTGTCCCCACACTTGTTCATGTTTCTCCAGGTCACTCTCAATCTCATCCAGCTCAGGAAAGTCTGGCTCCGGCAGAGAGAAGTGCTCGAAGTCCCGTCTATTGATAAATAAAATCAGTTAGGTAGCTCTCAATTTCGTATATTTCTAAAAAAGTGGCTGGTAAGTCATTAACATGAGCATGCACGGTGAAAAGTTTGAAGCCATTGCTCTGAAATCCACAGTAATCATGAAGTCATGAAAGGTTTTTTGTGAGTTTTGATGTGAAAAAATACCTAAGAGAGTCTCGAGTTTCCATCAACAAGTCCCACTCTTCTCTCTTCTCCTTTATCTTGGTGATGGCGCTCTCCAGAGCGGCTGCATCGCCATCCATCTGGTCCTCAGTGGGCCTGAACTGGCGCCATCGAGCTCCGAATTTTGAGATGTCATCGTTAAAATTGTTCGTTTGCGACTCCAGGTTATTCTTGATAGACTCCACCTATAGTAGATAAACCAAGTGGAATGAGTTGATGTTGGTATTTTGCATGTATATGTACTAGAATGATGTACTTTAAGTGTTCTCAAAATGTTTTGCAGCAATTTGGGTACTCTGAACTTGAACAGACCGAAAAGTTTGCTATTGGATCACAAATCCATAATTTTTCTTTTAAGCTTTCCGAAAGTTATTTAACAAAATTGTATATAGTACGTCAGATGAGTAGTTTAAATAAATCTAATGCAGATGAAAATACATAAATTCTGCTATGATAATCAGTAAAACAACGATGCCTCAGTTTTGAAAGAATGCATTCAGTTGAAACTCGCCTGCTTTGTGATAATTTGTTCGTGGTTTTCCATCCTCGTGACGAAGTTGTCCCAGAGCGTCGACACTATCGATAGCTTCTCGACCTTCTCCTTGGTCCAGATGGCCAGGGTCTTGTTCTTCTTCTCGGCCTGGGCAAAGAGCACCATCATTTCCTCTGTCTTGCGTCCGTGTTCCTTGTACTTCTGTTGGGCGTCTGCGATCTCATCAACAGTTTGTGGCTGGCGTTTTAGGTCCTGCAGAAAATACAAGACACGAATAAAGAGAATAAGATATAGTGGTGAGCATAAAAGACGTAAATGTTTTGTTTCATTAGTCACTAAGACAAATTTTTGAAGATGTTCACTACAGGTATTATAACATTCGGTGTAGAAAAAAGTAGTTCACACAACGGCTAAACGCTGCTACGAAATATAGTCTCATAACTTTCCCTGTGCATAGTACAGTGCAGTGGATATAAACTGACAAGCGATTCATACAATAGTTCGAAACTGCTTCACTGTGCAAACCGCTTATCGATAAAAAATATAACGCAAAATTTGGAAGGCCCTTTTCGGTCAATCGCAATTCCGTGGAAAGCACAGCCATTTTGTTGTTCAGTTGTCGAAGTGGCGAAAACTAAGAAACCGTTCCTTTTGATAAGATCGAACTTTCCTCATGAACGACTACCAACCTGATCTGATAGCAAAAATTTCCAGGGACATTATTTCTTAATAATTTAATAAATTTTTGAAATTTTTCACAGTTTTGCTCTCAGACTAATGAAACTAGGTTGTGTTGCGTGCATCCTGTGCTTCAAGTTAACCTGTATGGCATCGTTGGCGAAGTGCTCGATGGTGTTTGTGTCACGAATCACAGATGCCGACAAAGTTTGAACAAGGAGATCCCAGTAACGACGGTTCAAGATCTCTAGTTCAACTCTCAGAGGCTGGAAACCCAGCAACATGCATTCGATCTTCTCTTCTGTGCCAGGAATTTTGCCGATTTCCTGACCATTCGCTTTTGATCGCTTGAACAACCTGTGAGAAAGTGAAGAGGAATGCTGGTATGATTTACATATCTATAAAGTGCTCTAAATTATGACCTCAAAAATTTCTCCAGCTAAACTAATTCTATTAATTTTTTAAGTATCATTACTTCCCCTCTGCAGACATTTACATTTAACATCAACACAGTAAAACAACAAATGCCTCTCTATTGCATAGCACTACATCGCGCAGAAAATCTCTACTGTTTCATTAAGCACTTTGCCAGTGCAGTAATTAAAGAAACAGAATGTAGCAAAAATTTCTGAAAGCAATTCCGTACGCTGAAATTTGTTTCGACTAATTATTATTCTAATTTATATATCTAAGCCTTATATTTTTCAGAAGAAGATGCATACTAAGGCCATGCTTAGAAAAACAACAATAGGCCCAACCTGATTATATATAAGTGATCGAGATAGATATCCTTATGCAACACACCAAATTTTGGCTCAGGCAGAATAATTATCGACAGAGATGGGGATGTGGGGACCCAAAAAAACGTTTTCCTTCACCATATTACTGATCGAATGCATATATGTAAGCATTTTATTGTGTGAGGTGGTCATAAAGGTAATTTGAGACTAAATAGAAACATCAAATCTGCATGCTAGGCTTCTAACCGTGAATGGAATCAATGTATCAGAATAACGAAACTAGGAAAGGTTTATCGCTCTCTCTGTCCTTCAACTACAGTAAATATTAGTAATATCATCGTGATCCTAACTCGATACTCTGCCCCCTGAAACATGGAACAGCTGAGCTAGTCAACACGAAACTCCCCTGTCCCAGTCGTCTGCAGTTTGACATTCTTTTTCGATAACCTCCTCAATGTCACCGGCTCCCAGTGCCACGAGATCCACAAAGCGATCTTTGACTGCTTCCAGGCGAGCGAAGAGCTGAGTGGCGCGCTGGAATAGCTGGCCAAAGCGATGTGCGTTCCGTGTTACGATGACGGGGAAGATTGGGTTCTCGTTCACCTCGCTCACTCCCTGGAAAGTAATCAGTTCATACTACTTGAAATTGCACCTCATACGGGAACACTTCATGCAGATAAAGTAAGATTTTGCAGCCCCAACGTCATTCCAATCCTAATTTTGCTGAAAAAGAAGCATTTGTTTAGTATTTCATCAGGGAATTTTTAAAGCTTAACAGTTACTTCCAGTGGTAATGTCATATTTAGGTTCCAGGTATAATAGTAAGCATAGTTTGCAGCAATATTTTTGTATGTATCATACTGAAAAACCTTCTTTAGGAATTGAAAATTATCTCATAAAATAGTAGACGAAAGTGACGGGATAACGTATATAAATATTACCATTTTATTGAGATTTAGTTTATAAACTGAGTTTTTTATAGAAAAAAGAACAAATTTGAAGGAAATGATGAATAATTTTCCAAGATTCTTACCTTGAATACATTTGGAATGCCCAAGAAGCGTTTCAATTGACTGTAGTACTTCATGCTGATCTCTTCCATGGGAGGCACAAACTGAAGCCTCTGCTGCCTGCAACAACAACAACAAAACTGGGATTAAAAGAGACAAAAAACGCATCAAAAGCCCCGGAAGTTTCATTATCTGAAGCATTAACAAGCTTGAAGCACCGTGTCATTCATTATAAAGGATTGACTTCACCAAATGTTACTGATCGATGAAGGACCAAGAGTGTAGAGTCGGAGTCAGGCTGAAATTACTGCTAAAGAGTAGGAGAGTCGGAGTCAAGCAGAAATTACTGCTAAAAAGTAGGAGTCGGAGTCAAGCAGAAATTACTGCTAAAAAGTAGGAGTTGGAGTCAGGCAGAAATTACTGCTAAAGAGTAGGAGAGTCGGAGTCAGGCAGAAATTACTGCTAAAGAGTAGGAGAGTCGGAGTCAGACAGAAATTACTGCTAAAGAGTAAAAGTCGGAGTAAGGCAAAAATTACTGCTGAAGAGTAGGAGAGTCGGAGTCAGGCAGAAATTAGTGTTGAAGGATAGGAATCAGAGTTTGAATTTAAAAAAAATTGAGGAGTTGGAATGGAGGGACTGAATTTTAAGGTTGTTTATCATGCTAGGAACTAAGCTAAAATAATTATTTGGATTAAAATCGTGTGTCAGGGAAGAATCTAGTCGTGTGCCAGAATATTTCATTTTTAATCGAGCTTGGTAAATAGCCAAATAAAAATTTTACAGGTCTTCTCAAATTTCACTTCATTTTAGATAAGTTAGACGTTATATTTTGACATCCCGTGATGAGGCATCATGCAGTTCGGTAATTCAAGGTTCAAACAAAGACTACCGCCCATTATCTGCAGTCAGTCTTACATCTGCAGATAATTCAAATTTTAGAACCACCACGAGGACAGTAGCAGGCGATTGTACGATTTAATTAACTCGAAAAAGATTACTGACACGTAAAATTACTCTCAGTAGATTGTATCTCCTGTGTGTAAAATGAAAGTAAACTACTGAAATTAAATTTTCGTTGTAAAATTTTTGTTATGAAGAAAGTTTGAGAGAAGATTTTTCTGAGGCTGGTGAATCTTTTGTCAAAACGTTCCTTATGTTGTTTTAGTTGTAACTTGTTTCATCAGGATGTTCATCAATTCTTCCTGCAAGAATGTAATGGCTAAATGCATTCTTAATGGGTGAACTAATCAACTAATTCTCTCTACGCCACACAAGTTCATCGTTATGGTATCACTAAACGATAACACTTTTTAATAGGATTTCCAGTTTAGGATTTTCGCGTACTAGAAGGATACTGTTCAGGAAAAGAGGAATCTATTTCTTATTCTACATCATACCCACCTGTAGGTGAGTTCCACCTTGATCTCCGGCAGATGGGAGTTGAGCGCCTCGATGCCCAGCTGGTACTGATGTTCGAGCGCCTTGTACAGCTGGCGATCCCAGTGTGCACACCATGACTTCTGATCCTTGAAGCCCTTCTCTGACAGCTGGTGCATGATCGAGCGCATCTCTTTGAGCAGCTCCTTCCATTTGTCCTGCCTACGCAGCAGGTCTGTGTTCATTAACGTCAGCACCTGCATGGATGATGAAGTGTCAGTGTCACGTAATTTTCAATTGAAAATTTCAATTTTCAAGCGCCAGCGCAGTGAAATGTCAGTGTCATGCACGTTTCGTAAGCGGCAGCGTCGTGTAAGTTTCACGAGCTGACAAAGGTTGTTGTCAGGAGGCAAATGCTTGCATGAGGTAGCAATTAAAAATGAAGATAATTAGAAGTCATCGTATTGGTGCACTGTTAGCAAATTCATTTCATTACAGGAACTAACGAAAAGGGTGGTACGAGAGTTTTTTATACCTAAAATTTGAACATTTTGATGCTAATTTATATTCAAGAAAATTTCAAAGCTTAAGCTCTTCTCATTTACTAAATGGCACAGGAAAAGAAAGTTGTTTTTTTCGTGTCCAATACCCAATACTCTGTAGTAGATGAGTCTTACGAGTAAATTCCCTATTTAAGCCATTTACTTACACATGTCTTTAAAAATTCCTACAAGATGTACGGGTAGCAGTAATTACAAGACATTGTTCAAATAGCATTGATGACGTAAAAGTATATATAATAGTAAGCTTTACGTATTCACCCTAAGTCAGAAATGTGACCGAAGTCTGAGAGGAATATATCCCTTAGAAGGAAAATTCCCTCTTAAGCACACAATTAGCGTGCTAGCATCCTCAAAATAATATCTAAACTATAAATCTCATCACAGCCAATTGATCATGAACTCAAAAGCTTATTAGCGCAAATAAACAAGTTCAATAATGTGAAAAGTAAAATTCTCTGCTTGAAAGTAACTCTGCTTATTTTTTGGTTTTCTGGTGTTTTGGTTCAAGTGTTGCGAACGCACCCTCTGTTTGATCATTAGGTGACACTTGGCCAGTTCCTTGTTCTCCCTAGCGAGGCGGTGGGTTGCCGCCTTCAGAGACTTGATGTAGTCGTCCAGCTCGGCTGTGTTGCTCCAAGTGACGCCGTTTTGCTTATTTACGAGCGCTGTGAAGGCTTTGGCAGCTTCCAGCATCATGGGGCGCTGAGACGGTATCATTTGATCTCCTATCGTGTTGTGGAAGTTTGCTATCTGCGCAATGGAAATACGATTGTGCTTATTTTTAGTAATATGGGGGAAATTGTGGGAGTATCACCATTACTATCACGGACATTTTTCGACAACTGTCTCAACAATCAAGTATATTTTTGTTTTAATTTATCAAGGGGATATTAAAATCTGTGAGAATTTGCTCAAATGAAAATAGATGTGAGTTCATAATTAAAAATGAGTGTTAAGGATGTGTGTAGCATTAGCTACCACTTTAACTCCAATATTTAGACGTCATGGAACTTAGGTAGCAACCAAAGAATAGACCAATCGGCTTGTTTCAGTTGACATATTCTATTCTCTTCCAATTCTATTTTAATTTGTTTTGTAAGATTCAAAATCTGTGAGGACCTGCAAAAATGTAAATAGATGTACGATGGTTTTTAGAAATGATTGATAAAAGTATTGCCAGTTAACTTCATCTACAACCTCGGATATTTTTGTTTTAATTTGTCATTGGGAAGTAGGAATTTGTGAGAATCTGTTTGGACTGTTATTGGAGGAAATGATGGTTTAGATAAAAATATCATTTAATCTGGATACTTGCCCAAAGAAATTATTAATTTTCTTATCGTCCCCTAGATCAGTAATACTTATACTAATCATATTTACATCGTGATTCCGATCATTAACTATTGGATACCGAAAAGGAGATACTTACTAGCCAAAGTCTGATTGAACAGCCGAATATTTATTTTAAATACTACGGACTCATAAAAAAAATAACTTTGGAGTCCAAAGTAGATTTTTGGGTCTACCCGATAAAAACTCTTCAAATTCATAGGAAATCATAACTTCGATTGTTACGTACCTTATGAGATTATCGAACATTTACTAACGTTTCATATTGAAGAATACATTACCTCTTCGAGAGCCTTGGCTTGTCGTAGAAACTTTTCTGCGTGCTTGGCGGTACTGACGATCTCAGGGTGAATTCTGTTGCCCATGAGCGAGAGGTGCATGACCTCCTGTATGAGGCCCACCAGGCGCTTGTTGTAGCTCACCTGCAGGAGACGTCCTGCCCCAAATGAGAGGACCTGCCCCTCCGTCGCTAGACTGCCGGTACATCACCAGCATCGTCACATCATTATATCTCTCACATCATTACATCACTCACATCATTACATCACTCACATCATTACTTCACTCACATCATTACTTCATTCACATCATTACATCATTCACATTATTACATCACTCACATCATCACATCATTACATCATTTACATCATTCACATCATTACATCACTCACATCATTACATCATTAAATCATTACATCACTCATATCATTACATCATTATATCATTACCAGGGTAATAGGATGAGTAACTCTCACTGACACATCATTATCAGGGTAATGTGGAGAGTAGCCTTCACTGACCCACATTATTACCACGGTGGGTAATCTTTATCGACTCACATCATTGTCGTTATTTTAATGACATGTTTTCACAAAACTCTCATTCTCTTAGCTTCTTCTGTCCTGTTTGCTGATTGGTCGATGAACCAAGCCTCGTCGCGGTACTCGTTTGTAGTGGAGCCATGCGATTCACTACAGTTCTCTTTACGCTGCTCAAGTTCCTCGCTATGGCATCACTTAACGATTATACTTTTTAAAAGGATTTAGGTTTATTGCGTACTAGAAGGATACTGTTCAGAAAAATGAGAAATCTATTTCTTATTCTTCATCTTATTTTCTGAATTTTATATGGAGAGAAAAGGACAGAAATAAGTGAAACATAGAGATCAAGAAGGGAGAAAAGAACAATTTGGAACACGAGATGAAGTAACAGGCATAAGAATAACAAAGATATTGACGACACGGATGAGAAAAAAATAAGAGAAAGGTAGGAAAAAAGAGAAGAAGAACACTGTGCGTGAGACAAAAAGAACAAGCTTATGTAAAACAAATTAATGGATGTCAAGAATGAGGCTATGAATAATTATGCTGAGAACAAAGCTCAAAATAATCAGGATATATTAAAGAATGAAAGAACAACATGCGTGAGACCAACAAAGATAAGAACAAAACTGATATTCTCGCTAAGAAAACAAAAGATAGGAAAGCGTACAAAAACAAGAAGTTCGATCACAAGGAGGTAAGGATGTGCAAGGCAAGAAAGAAAAAAATGAAGACGAGGAGAACACGAAGACAAGAAGTAACACCTACTGGGCGGCAGTAACGATCCTCGCCCCACTGACTCTGATACAAATACGATGACAAGCTACTTCAGGCATCGTTAATTTCATCATTAATTGTTTCAGTATGACATAGTAACGAATTGATAGTACACTTTACGGATATGATTGTAAAATGTACTCACGATAACAGAAGCTTTCATCCATTCAGGGTCGCGTAAGTTTGTTCTGGAAAACTGGCCAGTTACCTGAGCTCCTGCGTTTTGATCCTCTGCAGCATCTCCCTGGACCAGGTGTCAAACTGGTCGCTGTGGTAGTCGTCCATTTCTTGGCATAGGTCGTCAATTCTTCTGACGAGGTCATCGTAGCCAGATAGCTCGCTTAACAACTCCGTTGCCGTTTTTTCTGAGATGGATGAACGACAGGAGTTAAATAATAATTAATATAGCATATGCTTATCATCGGGACTGTTTCAGAAGTACATTTATGAGGAAAATGTACTGGTTTGATAAGAAATATGAAATACCTTAAGCGCTCTGCATATCTACACATCCCTGCGTTTTTGGTTATGTATGACTGATTTTATACATAAATGCTCATCATTTTATACCTCAGTCTTCCTACCTTATGATTCATTACATAATTTTTTGCAAACAGTCAGATGAATGACTCAGAAAGTGAGAACTTCTAGATATCTGAAGAAGACCAATTGTTAGAGTTCGGTTAGCAGGAACATCTGGGAGGTAAAGAGTAGTTGCGTTTGGCGGATTACAAACAAGTGACACTGGCGAAGCTAATGGCAAATGATACACATGATGACAAATGTCTTTGGGGATAGTGGGATGAAATTAAAGTTTACTGACGGAAACGGCAAAACATGAGACGTTAAAATTATCTTACATCTGTTGCAGAACCTGGGGCATGGGAACTTAATACACACCGTAACAATGAAGGCTAATTGGTGGACCACAGCAAGACAGAAGCCTCACTAGGATACTATTCTAGGAAGTACGACTACAAAAATTTTTTTACTAAAATTTTACTCTAAGGTTCAAAAGGAAGACCAATTATTCACTCACTGATGTCCAATATTCTCGCCTTGAGAGGCTTCACCCAGTAGATGTTGCTGACCATTTCTGGTACGTCGGGCAGCCGACGAGGTCCTTTTACTGAGGTCGTAGAGAAGTCGGAGCCTGTTTTCTGAATGTAAGCACTAAGTTGGCCGAGGAGCAACTCGCGTTCAGCAATGAGCTCTCTCTTCATGCTGTCTCTTTTAATAAGCTCTTTGTACCGTTTGAACTCCTGCATTAGTTGGTAAGCACCAGACTTAATGCGACTGAGCTGTTCTCGTAGTTTACCAGAAATCCTCTGTTCTGCAGGTTTCAAAGAGTTCTCAAACTGCCTAACTGCAGCCTGCCACAGGGGCTCAGTGTACGGGTTGTAATGAACTGGCTTGAGTCCCACGAAAGGTTTAAAGGCGTCGTCGGTATTGAGTTCTTCCTGTTCTTTTGGAGTAAGGAGGCGAGTGAGTTGTCGATGTAGCATTCGAAGGTTGAGGATTTGCATGAGTCGTGCGGAAACGCTCTTACAGTAGTCTGGTACTAGAGGAGGACCTTCCCACTTAACTTCAGACGCCTTCCAAAACATGCCCGTCAGTTTCTGGCACATGTCTACCCAGGCGTCACACACCGCCATGCCCTCCTGAAGGTTCTTCTCCACTTGGCTGAACTGTCCTTTCCAGAAGTCTTCCTCGCCCAACCGACTCTGATAAAAAATACAATAACAAGGTACTTCAGGCATCGGTAATTTTATCATTAATTGTTTCAGTAAGATAAAATAACGAATTGATCGTACACCTTACGAATACAATTGTAGAATGTGCTCACTTACGACAGCAGAAGCTTTTATCCATTCAGGGTTGCGTAAGTTTGTTCTGGAAAACTGACCAAGATTAAAACAAAAGACTCAGCGCCATTAGAGGATGCAAAACCAGAGCTCCAGCTTTATCTGACGAAATAAAATCAAGGGCAAAGATCTTACTCCGTTACCAAAATCAAAGAAACAGTAATGAATGTTGCAAAAAAAATCAAGAAAATGAGATGGGAAATGAGATGAGAAGGCAGTTGAAAAATGTAACGAAGGATTTGGCGGTGGTGTGCAGCTGGTGGGTTGTGTGGACTGTGTGGGCTGACTTGCAAACATCAGGAGTGGGTTGAGTGGGCTGTGCGGGCTGACTTGTAAACATCAGGAGTGGACTGTGTGGACTGGCCTGCATACACGAGAAGTGGGTTGAGTGGGCTGACCTGCATACATGAGGAGTGGGTTGTGTGGGCTGTGCGGGCTGACTTGCAAACATCAGGAGTGGGCTGTGTGGACTGGCCTGCATACATGAGGAGTGGGTTGAGTGGGCTGACCTGCATACATGAGGAATGGGTTGTGTGGAGTGACTTGCATACATCAGGAGTGGGCTGTGGGGGCTGACTTGCATACACCAGGAGTGGGTTGTGTGGGTTGTGTGGGTTGTGTGGGTTGAGTGGGCTGTGTGG
>VCRD01000770.1:106296-155332 GCA_006783055.1 Trinorchestia longiramus
GTGTGGGTTGTGTGGGTTGTGTGGGCTGTGTGGGCTGTGTGGGCTGTGTGGGCTGTATAGGCTCACCTGAACGTATCTCGCCACTTGGTTAGCAGCGGTGTTGAGGAGGTGGGCCATACGCTGCTGGGGGAAGTCTTGTTGCCAGAGATCGTCCAGGGCGTTCTGGCAGTTCTCGAGGACTTCTTCTGCCTCCGCCAGCATCACTGACTCCAACACACTAGCAAACCCACCATCAGTAAGTTTCATATTGAAATATCTACAACTTAGAAGTCGATATTCTTCGATTTTTCGCCAGTATTACTCAAGTTTGGGCTGCATATTTACACATTTAAAACTAAATAGTCGAAATTATTTGCAGGAATAGTATTAAGTCGTATGCATGGTCACGTTTCATGTTTAAATGTATAATACCAAGCCGTTGAGAGTTTTTTGCCTTTTTCTGATTATTACTCACATTTACGTTTCATGTCTGAATATTTGCATCTAAGTAACCAAGATTTTTTGTTGCTTCATGAGTAGCACTTAATATTCAAAAGAAGTACTCAATATTCATTGGAAATTCGCATCTTTGATTGTCGTGAGAAAATGTTCGGCCAATAAACTTTGAAAGTTTAAATAAAAACAGAAGAAATTACCACAATTAAAGTATTTGACTGGTGTATTGAGTCTGTATATAAACATAACCACGTTTGCTTCTACGAATGTGATTACTGAAATTTTTGCTAGATGTTCAGTAGTGCAGCGTGTGGAGATCATGTGTTTCCAGTACGTAAGGTGTATCTTTTGTGTGCTGAAATTTTCTTCTAACATCTACATGATAACTATTGCATTAAGTTGAAATGCTGAAAAGTACGTTCCTGATTTTTTAACGTCCTAGTTTGTCAATTACGTGGCAAATTTTTGAATAATGAAAACTCCATAACCAGCAGCTGGATGATTGCAAGGTAAACTAATGGAGATTCTCGACAAACATTATTGACACAAAACATGGACTACACCGGCCACCTATGGTTATCGTAAACATTTTGCTGATGAAAATAAGCATTGGAATTTTTCCTTATCACGACGTCATCAGGCGCTTAAGCTATTAGTTTATTTTTATATATATATATATATATTTTAACGCTGACCCACCTGAAATCTTTTCCGAGAGGCTCGAGAATTTCATAGAATTCTTTTGCCATCTCTTTGTCATGGCGGCTCTTCGCTTTGATGGACGCATCTTTCCAGTACTGGACCTCGTCCTTCACTGACAGAATTCCTGAAATTTTGTGAGAATTTCAATGGTAAAAGCGACCCTTCACTTTTCCTGAATGTTCAGAATCACTGAAGCGTTATGAAAAGATTTATCGACTTATGACTGAAGCGATTTTTCTTATTATTATTTACAATTTTTGAGATTTTGTGAGCAAGATTTATTCCTTTTCCATTCCACATAACATTCCTGATGTTTTACGAGGAGATTAATCGACTAAAGCGGTCATCCTTCATCCTATACAAAATTCTAAAGGTTTTGCGAGAAGATTCCACGACTGAAACGAATATCTTTCAGCCCACATAAAATCTTAAGGTTTTGTGAGAAGATTTAAGGACTAAACGATCACCTCTTATTGCACACAGAACTTTCATACATTTCTGCAGTACTCAAGATAAGCATTTCCCAACGAGCTTGCAGTTGATAGCCGTCGATCTTCAGACGATACATTGTTGGCTAGTAAATGACCTGCAGGAAACATAGTTTCAGGAAGAACTGCTTTCTAAGAAAGTGCGAATGAAAAACTATCTACCCTGAATCAATTCTAGTTAAGCTCATAAGATATGACATATAATATTGTGAATACAGAACAACATTATTGCTACAATTTCTACAAAATGACTAACTAGTATCATCTAACCCTAGGAGGAGCAGGATCGATGTGGGCGAAAACAAATCTACGGAGTTGACACCCAAAATTCAACTTACTTTTTATCGCTTTTGAATCTCGAATGGATTATTTATTGTCCTACAAATACCCAATAAAGTTACATATTCTACCATTTTAGAAAACCTTGTCATACATCTTCCTCCCATTTTAATGAATTTCCTTCGATGTATTATAAAATAATTTCTGAAATACCTCCAATATTACTATTATCAGTCATGGTGTTCGTCTGTAAGGTAAAGTATGACTGTGGGTGACCTGCAAGTGAGGTGCTAGTGAGGCCATCGCTGCTTCCACCCACAGCACGGCGTACCATGCTGCCCAGACCCTCTGACAGCTCAGTCATCAGCTTCTGCAGCTTGGGGTCCAGCTCTCCTGTAGCTGACGAGTCCTGCGTGTAGTAATTCCGTGTTTAAGGTGCACGCAGTGTCAGCAATACAGTGCACGCAGTGTCAGCAAAACACTGCATGTAAATATATCAAGTGTACGCACTCACGGTAAACATTCGACTGTTCCTCTTTTTAATTCTATGTCATGAATATTAAACTACGTTTCATGGAAAACTTTTCCATTTTACAAGGCGCCTTCAAGCATAAAACTTTTCAATGACGTCAGAACGCAGGCTTGTAGTAAAAAAATAATGATTCTAAAAAAGTATACATGTACGCAAGGTGAAGGATACAATTTCAAAGAGGATTAAAATTAGTTTTTTTGGTTTTAATCCACTGCTATTGAGGAGAATTCGGAAGAAAATGTTCTCCCTCAAGTCGGGAACAGTTGGTCCAACCAATTTTTAATGCTGGACGAAAACAGTTGGTGTGAGGGGAAAAAGTCTTAAAAATTAAGCCATACATTATATCATCATTGTTATACATTATAATTTGAAAAAGCAAGAAACTCGGATAGAGAATTAATTTCCTAAATCTTTTCTGGAATATTAATGTCAAAACGTTTTCACCGCTGTGCACCAACTTTTTCCGACCAGAGGCAGTATTTAGAGAAGAGTACCGAGCATGTATTAAAACTATCACTAATCCTGAGGAATAGTTGCCTCACAATTATTGATGAAAATACCTTAACTTAGAACATAATTTTATGCAAAAAAAAATTAAATTAAAAAGTTGACATACCAAGTTTTGAGAATCGAATTTTTGCGTTCTTTTTAGAAGGCTGGCGTCAAGGAAAATTACAAAGACTGGTATTAAGGAAAAAATAGAAATTTTTATGGAGAAATATTACACTTAATAGTATAGAAGAAAATTACAAAAGTTTGTATCAAAGAAAATGACAAAGATTAGATGTAAAGAAAATTGCATTATGTGCTATTTAAGAAAATGACAGGCTGGTATTAAGGAAAATTGAAAACTCAGGTATTAAGATACAAGATTAAGGTATGTATCAGGTATTAAGATACATATACGGTAACAGAGAATATTACGCATCATTGATTCTTGCACTCAACAAAATTATCCTAAAAAAATTAAAATTGCATAACCGTAAAAAGTACGAGCTCTCTAACAAATTATATCAAAAAATGAGCTTGCATTACCATGAAACTATCTGAAGAGTGAGCTCTGTTGAAGAAGTATACAATTAATCGAGTTTTTATTTTTGTCAGATTCTATCATCCCCGGATGTACTACAGATTTCCTTCCTTCAAGTCAAGTTTCCCAGTCTCTTGGATCAATAGAAACGCTTGAAACACACGATGTTGAACATAGATCATCACTCACCTCCAGCAGCATGGGCGCGTAGAGCGTCTGTAGGGCGTGATAGAGAGAAGACACCGGCGAAGACAACATCGAGGAGACAAGTAAGACGTCGTGATAGTTCTTTTCAGTGATCACCGTGGGCTCAGTCTTGAAGAACACTATCACTTTTTCGTTCCCAGAGAAAGAATTGACCTGATAACAGATGAAACTCTGAATTAGAGGAGGAAGGTGTAAGTTTGCACCATTGATTCCTTCACGGGTTTTCTTATGTTTGCTTTTTGAAGGGGTAGTTGCCTGTGAATAACTTGAAACCTTGCTTTTAACTTGAAAATACAGGGTGCAACATCGAGGCCCAAAATAACTAGTTTTGATTTTTCAACGTAATCACATCGAGACCCAAAATAACCATTTTTGATCTTTCAACATAATCACCGAAATAACCAACTTTGATCTCTCAACGGCATCACATTGAGACCCAAAATATCCAATTTTGATCTCTCAGAGCCCAGAGTTATGACCTGCTTCCACCTAGAGAGCGTCACCTTGTTGGAGAGGACAAGCCTGTCCTCTGCAGGAGGCAGGAAGGCGGCCAACAGAAGACACGCCCCGCTGTCCAGCAGGTCGTCCAGGTGACCGTCATCAGCCACCATAGCGAGCCGTGGGTCCTCCAGCGGCAGCTCAAAGAAGTTGCCTGCCATGTTTTTGGTTGCTTGGTTACTAAACATTACATGGTTATTTTTTATCTAAATGTTGCTAGGTTCTTTGGTTACTAAACATTACAGGGTTATTTGTCATCTAAATGTTACTAGATTCTTTGGTTACTAAACATTACAGGGTTATTTGTTATCTAAATGTTGCTAGGTTCTTTGGTTACTAAACATTACAGGGTTATTTGTTATCTAAATGTTGCTAGGTTCTTTGGTTACTAAACATTACAGGGTTATTTGTTATCTAAATGTTGCTAGGTTCTTTGGTTACTAAACATTACAGGGTTATTTATTATCTAAATGTTGCTAGATTCTTTGGTTATTACCAGGGAGTTTGCTTACGAAATTATACCAGGTGCTAATTTAGTTAAAAATCATCTCTCAGTAGAAGTTTAATGAAGTAACTTGATCATAATTTAGTAATACTAAATTCCTTAAATTTAGTTAATGTACTTCAGAGGTCTTCGTGCGTAACTCCTATAATGTAAGAAGTGGTAGGAGCATGCAATTGACTTACGACAGAGTTGACTTTGAAAAGCAACAAATTGCTGGCAAAAAGAGAGACATTATGCTCTCTGTAACCGAGCTACAAGGTGCGGAAAGGATAAAGCATTTTTAGGTCTAATAAAAGCAAAATAGAGTGAAGAACAAAAAATGTGTAAACGGATAAAGAACAAAAACAAAATGATGTTCTTACATTTGTAAACGGAAACACAACTTTCGTTCTGTATTGTTTCACTTTTGTTAAAGCTAGAAATGTGTAAGACCATTTTGCTACACCGTGCATACTAGTTAAATTAAACACAACAGTTCAAATTAACGTACCTATGCTGGCCAAGACGAACTTTTTCCTCACGTCTGTCGTGTCCATTGCGTGAAGTTACGTTGCTTGAGTGTAATTTCAACGGAGTCGACCCAATATATTCCACGGCATGGGACTTGGGTACCAACCCAAGAATGGGCCAAACGGCTCGTTTCTATTGCCTTATTCTATTCTATTCCAGTGATCTAACGCCATTGATCCCAATATATCAGTGATCATACTTTGTTACCACATGATCCTGCTGATCTGAGATATGATCACCATAAATCGCGTTTATGTTCAAACATGTAGAACTTTCGATTGTTACAATGTGTTTCTATGCCAAATATGTACCATGTCCCTGAAAATCATTACAATCATTAAAAAATGAGAAAAATTATGGTATATAATGAGTTTAAAATTTTCAAGATTTTTCTGCCATGCCGATTCTTTAGTGACTTTAGCAATATCACGCTACTAGTTCAAGTTAAAAGTAAGAATCAGTTAGATCCTCACGTTAGGAGTAAAACTTGTTAGGTTATCGCGTTAACAGTAAGAATCAGTTAGATCATCATGTTGAAAGTAAAAACGTGTTAGATTATCACGTTAGAAGTCAGAACCTCTTACATCATCACGTTAGAAACAAGACCCTCTGAGATCATCACATCAGAAAGAAGAACTTGCTATATCATCATGTTAAAAGTAGGAACTTGTTAGATCATCACGTTAAAAACAAGAACCCATGAAAATATGACAAAGACTAACACTCGAATGCAAACACATTTAAAGTTTTCTAACATACATGTGAGCGCAAAATGTACAGTTTACATCAAATCGTATTTTTTTCGGATACCAAATATAACTTTTGCAAAAAGAAATTTCCACTTTTACCTAAACTGAAACGCCATGACAAAATGCACCGTTTGCATGCAGTCCAATATAGCCATGCGTACGAGGCATTTGTTCATGGAAGGTTATACTATACATTTAAATGATGATAATTATCAGTATATGATAATACAACTTTCTAAAGTATACACGCTCACAGAACCATATTTCCTTTTCCTATGCCGTGTTTGTTTTCTATTATACTTCTGAGTATAATAGAAGTAATATTATATTTCTATTATACCTTCCGAAATAAATGATAGAACTAAAAACGGTCTCACGCGCTAAATACTTTGCTTTGCATCCCCATATAATCTGTCACCACTTTTAATTTATGGTTTCCTTTTGATGTTAAAGTTAGGTTAGGTTAGGGCAGCTTTGCACCAGTGCCTCCAGAATAAAAGGATTGTTGTTGTTTTGTGACAAATAAATGACATTTCAGAAGCAAAAGCTGTATTTTTTTAACCTTTAGTAAACCCAAAAAAGTGGTGACAGATAACCAACAAGTACCATACCAGCCTTCTCATATACAACGGATAGTTCCACCGCCGTTTTATTACGTAAAATCAAAGTCTTACCAATATTAGCTTCTTTTCTCCCAGGTTCTTCGAAACGAATTCACCTATACATTTTCTGAACTGGATTCACCATTTCATTTATTAATAACATTACACCACTTTCTGAACTTGATCTATTTCATTCATTAATGAACATTACACTACTTTCTAAACTTGATCCATCATTTCATTGATTAATGAACATCACACCCGTTTTCTCCACTTGATCCATCATTTCATTGATTAATGAACATCACACCCGTTTTCTCAACTTGATCCATCATTTCATTGATTAATGAACATCACACCCGTTTTCTCAACTGCATTCACCATTTCATTTATTAATGAACATCACATTCGTTTTCGCTAAATTTCAGCAGCAATCGTGGCTGTAAGCCCACGGTCTCTGGACACACTAATTCTGCACGGCGCTTTCACATACTAATCCAGCACCCTCATCTCCACGGCAACCATCCCAAACATTCCGGCATTACTTGGAAGCTCCGTTCTATAGCTCGGGCGGTGAGCTGGAAGTGGTGCACTATTTGTTTATTGATTTTACTGCTTAGATTGCTTGACGGGTACCAAATAGCAGGGTCAGCCTTGACCAACTTAAAGCTGGTACGAATCTATGCTATAATAAAAGCTGCATCCATCTGTCCCTGTGTCTTCTAATCGATAGCTTCGATAGCAACAAGGATAAAGCTTATAAATTACAAGAAATCATTCTATTGCATTATTTTTCTGTGGCAATTCAATTCCTTTTCACTTGCATTATGGTATCCAGAATACACAATCGCTTTATTTTTACAAATAGAAATTTTCTTCGGACCTTTTTCTATTGAAATTCATCACAATGTTTTGATATTTTTAATTGATAATGCGAAAAGAAATGTTTTAAATTAGTTTGACCAGGAACCTGGCTACCACTTAGTATAGGGCCAAAGATTTTGAAAATTGAGTTATTGTTTTCGGAATTGTGATTTTCATGAAAAGCTTCTAAGAAATAATAGAGGATATTTCAGAATAAATTCCGGCAAAAAAGGCTAACATGGATAGAAACGTGTCCAACCGTAAGAGAGAAGCAGCAAGACTTCGACAGCAAGAAAGACGCCGAAGACTATCGGACGAACAACTCGAAATGGCAAGACGAAGCAATGCTGCTCGCATGGCAAAGTTAACGGGTACACTTTGCACTAGAGTCTAGACAATACAATGCATTGTATTGTCGGTACCAAAAGCACCGGATCACTATAAAACACGCCATTTTAACTGTTATTAGCTTTCTTCTCCCACTCGGCCCTGTTATTGGTAGATAAAATAGAAAATGGAAGTTCTGTATACATTCATGAAAAATATTCAGATTTTGATAATACTGCGGGTAAAAATGAAAATGCATTTTACTTCATAGATCCTGAATTTTGCGGGTGCACATTGCACTAGTATACTTATATTCTTAAATCTCATGTCCGTATACATACATACTCGAGTCATCAAGCTTATCTTTATTTATTGGCAATGGTTCTAAATTTGTAATTAATATTCACTGAAAATGAACATTTATTTGTGTGATCTCAATTTTCCAGACAATTCACTTCCTCAGCGTCGCAACTTTTATCTTTTAACCTTCAATCTTTCTGGATTCAGTCTGGAAAAACAGAGATACGATGTAATAGAGAAAAAGCTTTTGCTTCTGCAACTCTGAGATTCAATAAAAATATTACAAAAATACGCATTCTTCTTTTCCATGAGATTTCAGAACTGCTAGTTTTTTCCCTTTTAGAAGCTTGTACAGTTTTTCATGAAGTAACGTACCATTTTTATTCTTCGTAAACGGCTTTGAGTTTAAGCACAACTAGTGTCTTTCTACTTTGGAAAAGTACTATGAAACCTTAGTTCCCTGATACTCCGTATAACATAGTTATAAACTGATATCTTTTCAATAGGTAAGGCTGAAGAAACCGAAGGTTAATATAGTATCATGAATCTTTTGTACTATCTCACTTCCTTCAAAAATAAATGCTTAACAAATCGCAACCGTTCCCACTCACTTACATAGAAGACAAAGTATTTGACAGAAGCTAATTCTAGCCAATGATATTCTGAAATCATTGTTTGCCGCTCTGAAAATTTCTCGTTTCCCAATAAGCATGAAAATCTTACATAATAGATAACTGATCAATCAGCACATATCTCACAACTAATAGCAGGGACTGATTTTCAATGAGGGTAGCTTTCTGAAGCTCTCTGAAGCCATGCTTTCACCAGTTGTTCTGCGTCGGAGCAAATTTTCTGTTTTTGCCCTAATTTGAAAACTCAAACTCCAAGACCATATATTAAAAAGCCTATTAAATATTCATTGCAAGATTGTTGTTACAAATAACTTCCCAAGTGTCACGAAATTATTTAGATGCATTGAAAGTTCTACGAGCTATCTCTTCTTTGCTTTCCACTGTCGTTTTTTACTCTGTCGTCTTAAGGTTTCTTCCCGGCATTTTCTGCGTACTAAGCAGTTTCTTCTAACGCACAACATCGTAACGCACAACAATATCTTCTTTAAATTTACTTAGCAACAGCTCAATCCCCGACTCCTTGCTTTCTTACCGGCATTTCAAAATGTTGAATGCTCCTAAATTTCGTGCTGTTAGTGAACACACTCGGATCAATACTTGATCACGAGGCCATAATAGAAGATAATTAGGCAAATTTATCATATATTGTCCCCTCATGTCGTTGAAATAAGTTAAATTGTTGGTGGAAGCAATCTTTATAAATGGTATTGTAAAAATGGCCGAAATTTTGGGAAGTGAACACTTTCAGTTTAGAAATAATAGCGTTTACATATGTAAAAATATGGTTTCCTAGTAACATTATTTAACGATGGGTTAAATGAACTATTAAAAATGTATTCATATTTTTTATTGGCTGTATGCCATCTTCATAGTTAATATCAATCAAACTTTAAAACTATATTCATTTATCCTTATATTCTTTTCTAATTGAATACCAATCGCAAGGACTTCAGACTAATTGTGCACAAATTTATGTTTAGTTATTGTTCTTAGTATTGTAAACTATTTCTGTTTAAAGTTTTCAGTGTGAGAAACTATTGAAGTTTCTTCCAGCGTGTGATATTAAACCTAATATTTCAATTGAGAATGAAAGCAGTTCAAAGAGCATACGAATCGCTCTTTTCTTTCAATCTGTGTGATTTGTTTCCGTAGTTCCTGCCTGTTTGATTATTTTGCTAAGTTAATTTTTACAGAGCCTTTTGCGTGACATTTGGTTGTTTCTTTGACAATTAGACTCAAAATTCGATGAAGCTGAGTAAGCTTACATTGTCGAGAATTTGATTCCCTCCAACGCTCAAAATACGATGTCATCAGCATTTCGAGATCAGGAAGTCATTGAGTGTTATTGGTAATCACATGGGACTTAAAGTGCTTGTATTTACATATCATGAGAACCCCGTGTCTTTTTCTTCTAGGTTGTATTTGTCTGGGGTCTCGAAAGCTAGTCCTTGTAGCCTCAGGTCAGAAGGTAAGATCAATTTTTCTTTTCTTTACAGTCTGCACAACCTGCAAAAGAGAGAGAATTTCAAATATTTAACAGAGGATGGGGAGATATTCTGCCATTCAAGATTCCATGAATATTTCAATATCAACAATATTTCACCTTCACAAATTCTATTCTCCTAGTTATTTGTATACTACATTCAAGATCTACTGTTAGTTGCTAAGGTATGCCCGACCCTGTGCCGTAAATTAGTTGATGTAACTGTACTGAAAGTCCAGCCTGGTGTCGTTCAATCAAGCTTGCAATATCATTTACATGGGTCTTTGTCCAAAGTTCGGGGAAAAAGTTAATGGTCTTGTACCCTTTTATACAATATTCTTACATTCGTTGTATTTTCTGTGTTTAAATTGTTGTTTTAGTGAACATGACCATTTATTAAAATAAATAACACATTCTCTTCATTCTTCATCATTAGGCTCATGCCAATTATCATCCCAAATTATTTTGCGGTATATTTAGAGAATATTTCAAAATTTTATATTGAACCACTGTTGTTACTATGTACCATTGCCTGCTGTTAATTAATTGAATTTACCCATATATGACACATATGGATTGCTGTCTGTGCCTCGTAAACCGAATAGTGAAATAACCACTATACTCATAAATAACTTGATGAAGTTAATTTTCATTCAAAATATAGTTTGACGACTGATATTTTTTTCGATACCATTTAAAATTCCTTTCCGGTTTTCATCTGCGTGTGCGGTTTAGCTTGGCGAACATTTATGGTCCTGCTGTGAGTGGAGTGCGGTGTCCGGAATTTGCTCCAGAGAAACAATTAACAAGACTTTTTCTATCTGTGTGCTGAAGAGTTCAATACTTGTCGATGCATTGATATGCAACGGATGAAGGGGCAAGCTAATCAAGGTGTGGACCCATTTGACGACTCAAATGTCTTAATGTATAAGTTTTAAGTGTTGAGTTTCACATCTAGATTGACAAATTGTATCTCTTCCTACTTCAAACCTTTGGTGCGTAAAATGTAGGCCAATTAAACAGCCTAACTTGGAAGCTTGAAACTTTATACTAAGTAATTTAATGATAAATTGCCCTCATGCACACTATCGAAATATAAATATTTAAATTATTTGTATTGTAATAAGGGTGTATTAAATTAAATGGTACAATAATAAATTGTCAATGAAAATTGATTGTCAATGTAAAAAGTGCATACTGAAATTAAATTTCAAAGGAAGGAAGCTTTGTTACATGATCAGATTGTTTGTTTGGGATTAGAATTCAGGAAAATTTTGTGTGATATTAATGCAGAATTAATGTATCTATATTATCATGATGGGCAATTCATGTTTTGTATAGGATTCATGTTAATATCTTGTAATTTATTACATGATGTGCAAATTTTGACAATATTGTTCATTTTCTAGTTCCTTTGTGTAATTTGTGTTGTTCTCTACTGCACATTGTATGAGGAAAACCTGATGTCTTCAATGAGTTTGGATATTATGAAGAAGAATCAAGAAACCTTCCTGATGTATTTAAAAAGATATATTTTTCTTTAATAGAGATTATTATTATTGGGTGACATTTAATATTAGCTTTAGTTAAACTATTGAACAAAGAAATTAAAATTAGGTTAGTATAATGATGGTATTATGCTCTGTAGACTATCAGAGGATGCTACCTTGCTCTGTAGACTGCAAGAGGAAGTTACAATGCTCTGTAGACTGCAAGAGGAAGTTACAATGCTCTGTAGACTGCCAGAGGAAGCTACAATGCTTTGTAGACTGCCAGAGGAAGCTACTATGCTCTGTAGACTGGCAGAGGAAGCTACTATGCTCTGTAGACTGGCAGAGGAAGCTACTATGCTCTGTAGACTGCCAGAGGATGCTACCTTGCTCTGTAGACTGCCAGAGGAAGTTACAATGCTCTGTAGACTGCCAGAGGAAGCTACTATGCTCTATAGACTGCCAGAGGAAGCTACTGTGCTCTATAGACTGCCAGAGGAAGCTACTATGCTCTGTAGACTGCCAGAGGAAGTTACAATGCTCTGTAGACTGCCAGAGGAAGCTACTATGCTCTATAGACTGTCAGAGGAAGCTACTATGCTCTATAGACTGTCAGAGGAAGCTACTATGCTCTATAGACTGCCAGAGGAAGCTACTATGCTCTGTAGACTGTCAGAGGATGCTTAGTAGTTTATTTATGCAATTTTCAAATGCCAAAATTGTAGAAAAGTTTCTATTGTTACAACATTAAAATGACAAGATCATCTAAAGCTATTTTGAGTTAATTAACTATAAAATTGAATATTGGTATAAAGTCTATTGTTATTTATTATTATTTTGCCCAATTAAAAGAGTATATATATATATTTGTCCAGTTGCTTAATCCTTTTACACCAACCTTTTTCCTAGCTTCCCATTTGTAAAATATATGATTAGTCTGGGACATATATGCCCAGTCAGGATTAAAGGGTTAATAACCTCAGTAAGAGGAGCAACAGCACTTCTGTTCTTGACTATTTACTCCAATAAAAATACTAGGATCATGCAGGAATAAATATTTGTCTAGCAGCCTAAATATTTTGATAGACAGCATGTGAAGTGATTTATACCTTTTTTTGCTTTGGTAGCAAATATTGTAGCCCCTAGTCGTCATTTTATAAATAAACTCTGATAAATTATGGACACTTTTGCTTCTCTTTAATGTTATACAGAACTGTTTCATTTTTATTGATCAGCTTGAAAGTCATTTAAAATAAACCATGTAGTAAAGTGTGTCTGTTATTTACTGAAGAATATCCATGCATGTTGCCATTTTTTTTATTCATGGGATTTAAAATTTTCAAGTGGTGAACTAATATTGAAGGAAATACTAAACTTTTAATCAAAGCTAATTTAAAATATAAACCATTTCACCCTGTATGGCACACATGTGTACCAGTTGCATTTTACCCTTGAAATATACTCCAGGGTGAAAGGGTTAAGAAGTATCTAAATGTACAGTTTTGTTTGATGTGAGGATTTTGTTGTAAGTACTGATACATATTAATTCTCAGCTATTTGAAATGCTGCCTGTGTTTGTTAGTTTAAAATGTGTATGTGCATGCTCAAATTTGAATGTTGGTAGCCTGATTGAATGAAAATATTTTTGTGAATAATTCAGATATTGTTTTCAGTGCCACATGTCCAGAAAGATCCTGCCTCTCGAGTACCTCTGCAGCAAAGTTTTGCTTCCTTCCCCTCCTACTCGAGCCCTCTGACGTCTGTTCCTGCTCCGACTGATCCCTATTTCTCAAATTTTTACATGACTTCTTATCAAGTAAGTTACAATGATTGAAGATCTTACTTATTTATTTGTCTTTACCTATAAAAGTACAGGGTGTTGCAACATAACTTCCTTTTTTTTTAAAGGAACCTTCTTTGAATAAAGGAAGTTGTGTTGCCATACCCTGTGCAATGCTAGAGTTATGCCATTGTTTTGTTGTTCAGGTTGTGGAGAAAGATGCAAAATTCATTATTTTTTTGTCAAGTTCATAATGGTTGATTTATTCAAATAGATCTGCACTAATCTAATAGAGCAAGGGATGTTAGTAATTTTTTGAGACATGCTGACCAATTTGGCTGTATAATTCCTTCATATTGCTTTAAAATTTAGATGTCAAGATGTTTGAGGTTTGTGATGTTATTGCAACAGTTTGTCATTGTGAAAAATTGTTATTTTGTGCCTGGGATAATCAATGGTATCTTTAAAATTTAATTAATCAATTATTTATTTTACCAAGTAATTTTTTTGGTGTGTTGCTAAGTTCACCAGTGCTAAAATTAACATTAATAGAATCTGCAAACTCCATTTGAAGTGTGTTTAGCTTTGCAAGAGAAATCTAGCATAGATCTTTAGAAAATCATGAATATCTTTATGTTAAAGTGTAGAAGATTAGATCTAAGTGTGAAGAAATATTCATTCCAAAGTGCAGTTCAGGGTTAAACACTGCTTGGAGGCATTTAGAGAGCAGGTGTTAGAAATGCATGCTTTGAATGATGGTATTGGGTAGAAGGATGCTGTGGTCTGGACTGGTGGAGTGACAGCATGGGTGGAGTAGAATGAGTTAGAGTTGGTTATAAAGAATGTGGGAAGTAAATAAGTGGTAGTTGATTAAAAAAAAGGGAAAAGTATCTTGGATGTCTGTTAGGACTTGAATAAATAAAGTGAGAAAGGTACTAGGTCACAGATTTATGTGTGTATAGAGATTTGCAAACTTTGAGCCAAGAACAAAGTATGAGCATGTGTGCAAGCCCACAAATCCTTTATGTAATGAATGCAAGTCCTCATGATAAAGACTGCTAATTTTCTTGCTCATAATGCGACCTGTGGTACTTTTCTTGAACAGTTTGGGTTTGGGATGGGGGTTTGCTATAAGGTTTTACTCCTTATTTCAATCTAGAAACTAACCTTATAATTATTAAATGATTTCTTTCATATATCTTATGGAAGACTATATTAAGCCCATCATAAACATCCACAAAAGTAACCAGCAACTGCTAAATAAAGTGAGCAGGTGTTCCACATCTAATCTCATACTAAGAATGACCGTCATGTGTTTATATATTTACTAGATCCACATGTGAAATATCATGGTTTTTACTAAATTTTTCATTTTAATTTGCCAGTGGACGTGGGCTTTGCAAAAGAGTTTCCCCATAAATGGATGTGCCTCTGGTATCCACAATACAATGCTTACAATACATGTATACCATACAAAATTTTCTCTTATCTATATCCATAGGAGCGTCCAAAAAAATGTACAGAAAATGGTCCAAAGAAAATTTCTATTTGTAAAAATAAACCGATTGTGTATTCTGGATACCATAATGCAAGTGAAGGGGAATTGAACTGCCACAAAAAAATAATGTAATAGAATGATTTCTTGTATTTCTTGAGCTTTATCCTTGTTGCTATCGATTAGAAGAGTGTGACGGACGGACGGAGGTGGCTCTTATTATAGTATAGATTTATTTATTTATATGTTTGCTGTCATACTCTTAAGAATAGATAGGAAGAAATTAGCACTGGCAGTCTTGGTTTCAGTTCACTGGTAAATTAATACTCATTTTCGATGTACAAGTGCAGTATAATGTCACTTTCAAAAAAAATTAGAGATCCATAGCCTTAAATACTCAAGTGGTGATAAATAAATAGGTGTTTTACTCATTCTTTACATTGAAGATCAACATTATGGAAAAGAGTATAACTACTCTTCCATTTAGAAGGATGTTAGTATACTTGTATCACAGTTATTTGTTGTAAGACTGTTTGAAAAGACAGAAAAGGCTACATATATATCAAAATTACTGATGGATGCTCTGAATTTTTGAAGGCCCAGTCTTATGGAGTTGGCTCTGAGAATACTTGGAGCAATGGCAGTGATCACCTGCAAACAACATTTCTCAACACCTATGCTGGACATGGCATGCCGGGCTATGACCTGCACAATCACAACCAAGGTAATATATGCAATCTTATTACGCCTATGTAATATCATCAATAGGGATGTATGTTCTACTGCTTTGTTTTTTCTTTGCAGATTGTCAATCAACAGCCTTGTGCTTTGCTGCATGCCATGTTATGCCTTTGAACTGCACAACTCTTGATTTCTACTGTGCGTATATTGAGCCAAATCCCTACGTTATTGTTACATAAAAAAGTACTATAATAGAAGAGTTACTTTTCTGCCACTCTTGGCATATGCTTATTAGCAATGGAGAAGTTATCAATTTTTGACAGGATTGAAAAATCATGAGTAATTTTGACAGGTAATGAGAATGATCATAGAAAGTACAGAAAAAATACTACCCACTGAAAAATGACAATGAGATTTGTAAGTTGGAATTATATTATTCAGGTTGAGGGGAAATTTACAGTTGAAATTCACTAGGATATTATTTAATGAATGAGGTAGAAAAGGCTTATATTGCCATTGACAAATATTTATGGAGACCAAGCTTTGACAATAAATATGTATATGAGAATTGCATTCATTGAAGGGCTAAATTAATGAAGGTGTGGAGGTAATTTTTGGAGACATAAAATGTATCATAGGAGTGAATATTCGCATCTGTATTAAATTCTTTTTACTAAACTGGTTCTTTGTAAGACACCAGAAAGACTGAAAATGAGAATGTATGGAGTGGTTCAAAAGTTACTTCACCATTTTAAGCAATTATTATGCAAAAACTATAGAAGATACTAAGTTTTAGTGAATTGTGCTTGAAAAAAGAATACTGTTGTGTTATATATTTATGTTGCAAGCTGGCCCTAATAAGATTTATGGATTTGAATGATAACACGTTAGAAACTCCTAAAAATGGCTAAGTACACAGCAGAAGAAAGAGTAGCAATTATGGAATGTTATTTTGAAAATGGATCATTAGTTGGAGTAAGGAGGAGTTTCATGAAAAGATTTAACAAGAGTCCATCTGAACTCCGTGTTTTTGCTTTGGTAGCGTAACTTAAAGTCACAGGATCTGTTACTGACAAAGCTTGAACTGGAAGACTGAAGTCATCCCACAGTGAAGAAGCTGTTCACTATGTGAGTCTTAGTGTTTTTGTAAACTATTGTCCATCTTGAACACAGGGTTTGGATGGATTCGTGTTCAATTTTCTCATGGAGCTCCTTACTCCAACTAATGATCCATCGTTTTAAAAACCACATTCTGCAATTGCAGTTCTCTATCTATTTAGCCATTTTTAGAAGTTTCTAAAGTATATTATTGTTTGAACCAATGAATTTTATTATGGTCAGCCTGTATCATGAGTACAAAACACTATAGCATTCTTCTTTCAATTGCTATTTACTGGAACTTTGAAACTTTTATAGTTTTTGTGTAATAAATGTTTAAAATGGTCTAGTATCTTTTGGACCAGCCTTTACTACCTGCCTTTCCCTTGTTCATTGACTTGAGTAAAGTTTGTGTCATCACTTGCTCAATCCAAGCTCAGAGCCGTCTCATATTAAATGCCGAGAGATTTAAAACAGGACACAGCAGACTCAAACTTGCCATTATCAATTGAAGCATCGCTACTGTGAACCACGCTCTCATCTTTAATTCCTGAAAGACAGAAATGCTGTGTCGAACAACAACAAACGCATTACTGTATGTTCTTCAGTGTGTGTTAATGTTTCGTTGTATTGCTGTGAGTACTGTCCTCTTGAAAATATTTAAATTCATGAGCTGATGTATATTCCCTTATTTAGGTATAACAACACATCTTGCCTTTTTCTTTTTGAAGCAGAGCCATTGTGTGTGAAGATCATATTGCTTCAAAATTTCAGGTTACTCGCTTCTGATTCATAAAATTCCTGTATTGCAGCATTGCTTGTTTAGTTGTCTTGTGTGGTAGTGAGAGGAACTCTGAGTTTGTGATGAGCTATGATTGCTTGCTTTGTTAAAGGAATGTTGGGGGCTGCTGCCCAGAGCAACTTGAGTGGCAACACTTGTGGTCCAGGCCCCTCTACCAGTGTGCTGCAGTCAGGCTTCAACCCTGACTATCACCACGCCGGTACCGCTCCATTCCTACCTATTTTCTGCCTTGTACTTACTTTATGGTACCTTCCTGTTCTTACTTTCTGTCTTTTACTCATTTTCTGTCCCCTACTTGTGTTTCTGAACCCTACTTGTGTTTCTGAACCCTACTTGTGTTTCTGTCCCCTACTTGTGTTTCTGTCCCCTACTTGTGTTTCTGTCCCCTACTTGTGTTTCTGTCCCCTACTTGTGTTTCTGTCCCCTACTTGTGTTTCTGAACCCTACTTGTGTTTCTGAACCCTACTTGTGTTTCTGAACCCTACTTGTGTTTCTGAACCCTACTTGTGTTTCTGCCCCCTACTTGTGTTTCTGCCTCCTACTTGTGTTTCTGCCACCTAGTTTCATTTCTGCCTCCTAGTTCATTATCTGAAGTACAGCAATATGTGGGTGCCTTTCTTTGATGTGGTCAAGTCTTCTGTTTACTCTGCCGAATCTTCCTACTCGTGATTGTGTTCTTCAGTAGGTTTTATGTTGCAATCCAGCATTCTTGTTAAGTACTTTCTTTTCATTCTAGATCGTAAAAACAGAAGCCTGTAATAGGGAAATAACCTGCTGGGCAAGCAACAACAACATAGGGAAATGCCTGGCACTTGGTAATGCTTTAACACGTTGACTCCGAAGTGGTACATATGTGGACCACTTAGGTTAGGTTCTGTAATTTTTTCAGATCCTTATAGTGACTATGCGTACAAAGTGAAGATTTACACCGGTCAGGCAATCGGAGGCAACGTGTTAATGCAAAATTATGCATGTTGCAGCTGGGACTATTTCTTTCCCAGTTCACAATTCAAAGCGTGAAAGTCCTAGCCAGTTGACCATATTTAGTTTAAGAATCCTAGCCAGTTGACCATATTTAGTTTAAGAATCCTAGCCAGTTGACCTTATTTAACGGGGACATGCTAGCTTGTTGACCTTATTTAACGGGGACGTGCTAGCTTGTTGACCTTATTTAACGGGGACATGCTAGCTTGTTGACCTTATTTAACGGGGACGTGCTAGCTTGTTGACCTTATTTAACGGGGACGTGCTAGCTTGTTGACCTTATTTAACGGGGACGTGCTAGCTTGTTGACCTTATTTAACGGGGACGTGCTGGCTTACGTCCTCACCACGCCTGGAGTTCAGAACTGTGCAATGTTCAGTTGGTATTGACGTGTCCAGATGCGCTTGAATTTCACAGTTTCCAAGGTTTCATAATATTTATGTATATACATGGGTCAGTTAGATTTAAAAACCTGGTTTGCTGGCAATGGATGGCTTAGGGTGTGACTTTCTGTTATTGCTATGAATTTAGCCTCAAAGATATTTAGGAGTATCTGGCATTGCATACAGTTTTAAGTAGTCACTTCAAATTAAATATAGCTTGATCATACGGCTAATTGAATGTCAAGTTATATATGGTTGGAGGATGCTTGTATTCTTGAGTTGTGTCCGTGTGTTGCAGGGATGCAAACCACTAAAGCTGTGAGATTTGCATTAACTATCATTATCAAAACTTGAAAATATGTTGACATTACCTATTTCACGGCTGAAATTTTTTTTATATCTGCTTCTGGAGCCCAAGGTCTTGCTGAACTGCATTCCTCATAAATACTACTTAAGACTAGTTGCTGAACTGCATTCCTCATAAGTACCACTTAAGACTAGTTGCTGAACTGCATTCCTCATAAGTACCACTTAAGACTAGTTGCTCTATATCATATTTTACGAACAATTGTATGCCTGTGCATGCCTTTGAGGTGATCTCTTTTTAGAGGTACTAATTTCGTATCACAAAAGGGCAAGCGTTTTCAAGGAAAAGGTTTTTCAAGTTATGGTAGTCGCCTAATTTCAAGGCACGAATTTTGTTTGCATATCGAAATGAGCCTCTGCAATCATATAAATGTTGTAAAGAAAAAGCATAATATTTATCTCTCATCTCTTACTGAATGAACTTTTTGGCCAATGCATGAGTTGCCTCAAACTCTTGTGATAAGAGTGTTAAAATTGAACGACTGACTGCCCTCCTATCTGATGTTATTTCTCTCTTTAATCTCCAACAACGACGTCTGTTTTGTATGAACAGTTAATATCAGTACCTAAAATTATTCTTATTTGAAATGATTTTGAGGTAAATTTTAGCTTTGATGTCACGCGTACAATATGAATTGTAGTGTCTGATTATATAAATTCGGTCTTAAATTATAGCACATAAAATTTTTGAAATGCGAGTTTTCAATTCTATTTGAATTAAACAAGTAGGGAGCATCTTTCAAAAACGTTGCGTCCTTTGTTAGTAAAATATGTACAGCTGGTGTTCCCTTCTTCCTCATTAATGTCTCATAAACATGTTATGCCTTATATAAAATTTCAATGGTAATTTTTCAGGTAACAATGCCAACTGTTGGGCTGCCGAGAGTCATCAGCAGAAAAGTAGCAAATCTGGGAGCCACAACTACGACGATGTGAATCGCAGCACTTCTCTAAACTGCGACTCCGAGAACAACTTAAACAAGAGAGATGGCTCATTGGAACAGAGTGTCCGTGCACTCTCCCTCAGTGACAAGAATGCTGCAGAATCTAGCACATCCGAGGCTGGTCAGCAGCCAGCCACTCACGACACGTCATCTGAAGGCCTCACTCTTGTGTCACAGCCTAAGAAGAGCATGTCATGGGCAAACATTGCTTCTCAGCCAGCAAAGCAACCGCCGGCTCGTCGAAAGGAGAAAACCGTGTTAAGTTCTCGTCACATGGACATTGGTACTTGGGACAACAAAAATGGTTCAGGGGCCAAACCTTCTGCTCCAATTCCAGCTCCACGGCCTGCATGGGAGCCTCCTCGTACTAGTGCTCGCACCACCACTACCTACACTAGCCCTGCTCCACCACCCAGCCAGCCGCCAGTGGTGCCTCAGCAAGATGTGTCACCACCTCCTTTCCTCCAGCAGATTCAACAACAACAGCAACAGCAGCAAAGCCACCAGCAACCGCAGCACCAACAACCGCAGCAACACCAACAACCGCAGCAACACCAACAACCGCCGCAGCAACACCAACAACCGCCGCAGCAACACCAACAACCGCCGCAGCAACACCAACAACCGCCGCAGCAACACCAACAACCGCCGCAGCAACACCAACAACCGCCGCAGCAGCAGCAACACCAGCTGCACCATCACCAACAGCAACCTCAGCAACACCAACAACAACCTCAGCAACACCAACAGCAACCTCAGCAACACCAACAGCAACCTCAGCAACACCAACAGCAACCTCAGCAACACCAACAGCAACCTCAGCAACACCAGCCGCAGCAGCAGCATCAACACCAGCCGCAGCAGCAGCATCAACACCAGCCACAGCATCAACACCAACCTCAGCACCACCAGCAGCAGCACCACCACCATCCGCAGCAGCATCAGCAACAATATTCACAGCAACAACCTCAACACAACGTACAGCAGCAACAGTATCCCATGATGCATCACCAAATGTCGCCACATGGCAACATGCAGTTGTCCCCGAATGCGCCCAAGCAGCAACAGCTGCCTCCACTGCAACAGCATGGACAGGCAGTGCAAGGCTCTCATCACCAGCAAATGCAGGCCCAGCAGCAGCAGCAGCAGCATGCCTCCGACCAGCAGCAGCACGCCTCGCAAGTATCACCTCAGGAGTCTGTGCAGCACGAGCAGCAGCACTTCCCTCAATCTGGAGGGTACGACAACATCTCTGGCTCACCTGACCGGCCAATAATGAAGCCCCCAGTCCAAGGGGCTTCCAGAGAACCTCCCCCACTGAGCGACAGTCCTAGCCTTGAGGAAAGCACTTCTCCAGTTTTGGAGGACCTTCAACAGCGCAACAAATACAACCCGCCGGAACTAGACCTGGACACTAACAATGCTCGTTTCTTCGTTATCAAGTCTTACTCCGAAGATGACGTGCACCGCTCGATCAAGTATGAAATTTGGTGCTCTACAGAGCATGGCAACAAGCGCCTTGACAAGGCCTTCAAAGAGCAGGCTGAAATCAAGGCCCCGATCTACCTGCTGTTCTCTGTGAATGGCACCGGTCATTTTTGCGGCGTTGCGGAAATGCTCAGCTCTGTGGACTACTCGTCTTCAGCTTCTGTGTGGGCACAGGACAAATGGAAAGGGCAGTTTAAGGTGAAGTGGATTTACGTCAAAGATATCCCCAACACACAGTTACGCCACATTAAGCTCGAGAACAACGAGAACAAGCCTGTCACAAAGTCTCGGGACACACAGGAAGTGCCGCATGAGAAGGGCAAACAGGTAATTGAAACGGCAATTACAGCATCTTCTAAGAAATTACACTTTTCCTTCTTTATGAAAAGGTATTGTTATAACTTTCAACCGCAATGCGCCCGAACATGTTGATGTCTAATGGGGTTTCAGCTTGGGTAAGATGCTTGGCTGTAACTGGATGTGCAGTTGAAACCCCAGGGGCTCAGCTGCTTTCCGCTTCTGAACGGGATTTGACCATTTGGCTATCTTTTGGTAGAACAACGGATTGAATGCTGTTACCTACTTTTTCGTAAATGATGAGAGGCTCAAAATGAACGAGGAATACCTTTTGACATTGTTTAGGCTAACAAGTAGTATGGAAATGGTTCCTGTAAATTTCTCTTGTCCTGCAGGTCCTGCAAATTCTTCATTCGTTTCGTCACTCGTCGAGCATTTTCGACGACTTCACACACTACGAGCGACGCCAGGAGGAGATCAAGAGCAAGCGCAGCTACATGGTCAGCTTCTGAATCTTTTTGTAACTCCATGGTTTTGAATTAATCGTTTACTTAAAAATATATGTCGATCGATGACTGCTTTTACGACTCCTTGGATGCTCCATTTTAAAATTTAAGTATAAATTTCAGGTCGATATTTCTTGTGATGGTACGGTATCTTTCTTTTATGTTGTTAAAAGGAACTGTGCCACTCGAAACAATTCACATATTTTACATTAAATTTTTACTAAGTTATATTGTGTCTCCTTGATCGAGAATATTGGGTAAACCAGAAATCTAACTTCAACCGATAATTGTACTTGGTTTTACTTTTGCTTAAATTGTATATTTCCTATTCATGTTGGGATATTTATACCCCGATTACTGTTTTATTTAACTCAAATCCCACTGCAAGAGTAATAAACTTACTTCTTGTGGAGAACGAAACGCGTTTTGTGTCGGTTTTTATAACTGTGATTTTTCAGGATGGTTCTTCGGATGACGGTCGTCCTGCCGAGTACCGTGATTATCGTAACAACGATCAACCTTACTACGGAGGACACCACTACGGCGGTAGAGGGGGCCGTGGCCGCGGCTACAACTACAACTACCATCATCCTCAGCAATACGGCAACTACCATAACGGCGGTGGTGGTGGTGGTGGCAGAGGCTATGGTAGAGGACACTATGGCCACCATGGTGGCTATGGCCGAGGGCATCAAAGCTACGGTGGTGGTTATGATGGAGGTCACCACAACGACCGCTATCCTTCGCCCCATTACCGAGGGGGCCATCATTACGGGGGACCTCGAGGGGACGGTCCTCGTAACTGAAGCGATGGCACGGCTATTCTCATGCTCTTCCTTCCCACGCTTTGGTCTGGCAACATATCGGCCTGCCTGAAGATTTGCTTCCTCGAAATCTGACGCGTTCTGTGTTTTGAAGTTATTTGAGACTCACAGAGGGCTCAAAACCTCCGGTGAAGAAGCTACTATGAATGTGGTGGCATTGCAGCCTGAAGGACTGTTTCTTTTTCAAGATGTCAGCTCATGTCTGGATCTTTAGCCCATACTCAAGCAGTGAAATATGGAACTGAGGGGTCAAGTGGGAGACGCACTTCTTTCTGAACTTTTTGGCGCATTTCGCCAGGATTGGACTTTTTATCCCCTGAACTTGCAAGTTTGTGTGAAAATGAATTTGAAATATTTGACGTCTTCGAAAAACAGCATGATGGTGGCGTGCGTTGCTCTTCGATACGAGAAGTTTAGATGATTGATTTTTAATTTTGTAAGTCTTAAATATTTGACGTATCCGTTCTGCGTGGTTTCCTTGAAAACTCTCGACAGTGATTAAAAAAGTGCGTGTGCTGTTGCTGCCTACGTGAGACACTATAAATGTTCATTGGCGTCGATTTTTCCTGGACAAACTTGATGAAAATAATCTATTTACGCCAAGGAAAGAACTGTGTGACAATAGTTTCCTTCTGTGGGGTCAGGATGAAAATAAAAGTGTGTCTTAATTGTTATCACTCGCTCACCTATTCCATCCTACTTTGATTACTTCACTCTTGACACGTCTAGTAGAAATAAAGAGGACTTTGCACGTCGTGTCAGTTTATTGTGAGTGTTATATTCTTTCGTCTCTATTATGCGGATAAAATAAGTGTGGAGAAAAACAGTGAATACTTGGTTTATGTGAAGCAACGAGACACTGTCGGTTACTTGACTGGAATAAGTAAGCAAGACTGAACCCTTGCGTGTTCGACTGACTCGCTTTGTCTACGTTGGTGAGGTGTAGTCCAAGAATCTAAATTCCAGAGACAATCCCTGGTATGTCAGATGTGACCACGCTCACTTTCCGACCTAAAAACATTTAGATTGTACATTAGGCTCTGTTGTTTAGCAACTTTCAGTGACTGGTTCGCACTTGCCAGTCAAGGTGGGTAATAATTTCAAGGCTGTACTGAAATGCCGCGTTGTTCAATCGGTTTCTAGGTTGATCAGTCCGTAGTTTACAGTGTTAGACGAACAGCTTTTGATGTTGTTGTTGAAGAAAATGCTGCTCCAAGTAGATTTACTCCTGTGTATTATAGACCAAGCGTAGCTCGCATTTTTCTCGCTATGGCGTGCATGTCCTTTGCTTCAAGGTGCCACACTCCTCAGCGCGCGTGATGATTGTGGTTAATCGTGGCAATTTGAGTCACTGAAGCACTAGCAAGCTTACGTATAGTACTTCTACGTGATGATCATCTGTGGTACACCGCTTCCTCAAACTTTCTCATGCCCTACTTTGTTCGTTATCCGCTGTTGTCTGCGAGTGAAGCTGAACTCAACCTTGTGGAGTACAATCAGTGTCCTACCGTTTACAGAAGTATCGAATGCAAATTTGAGTTGTGAGTTCCCACGGGAGAACTGGCAGTTTCAATGTGTTGTGGAACGTGATCATACAAGTTTACCGTTAATTTTAACCGAAAAGAAGTTTTACGGCTACAATTACGGCAGGTTTGAGAATACGTACCTTCACCACTCTATATTTCGTTTTACGAATGCCTCTAAAATGTCTCGTCATGTTGTGCTGACTATATTGTTGCTTTCATTTTTATTGATTCTCTTGCCATAGTCAAGTGGATCTATCCATTACAGACCGAGTTCCAATTTTACGACTTGGCTAGCAGTCGTCTGTTATTGTGTTTAGAAGTCGAATTAGAGAATTTTATTGCTGAATAAAATGAAAACTCCTTAGGCCAATTTTCTCATTTGTCTTGTTTTCAATGACCATAAACGCATTAACAGTCTTTTATCTGTTAATTTTAAATTGAAATAAAAATTTACTGTACTTCAGCCGAGGCAGAGCACTCGGGCATCTGAGCATGTAATCTTAAAACAAACTGTACATCAAGTTTTTGTTAAATAACCACGATTTTATTACTCTGTTCTGTAAGTTGATAATTCAAGTAGATGGAGTCCCATGCTTCGCAGGTGGAGATTTTATTTAGCCGGTCATTTTACACATTCTTCACAGATTTTCCTGCTTTAATGATGAGCCCTTGCGGTAACCTCCATTCTGATTTTAATACTTCACTATTTACTTGATGTTCTGCAATTGTTTTTCAGAAACTGTCACAACGGGATGCATTATTGTAGTAATTTAAAAAAATAAATATTTTCTTATTCACGAGGCAGAAATTTCTTCACTGCTTTGCAAAAGTTGCGGGGATGAAACTCTGAATTTGAGTCATTCCTTCTAACGTGGTGAGGTCAAGAATAGGTGATCGCGCAGTAAATATTTCACTTTACTTTCAGTGTTCATTGTACTCCTTGAGTCATAATGTTTTGGGCTCGCGTACAGAAGTTAATCTTTATTTTATGTATAAAATACACTGCTTCATTCGTTCGTGTCCCAAAAAATTGAAGTAAAGTTACTGCTGTACATTCCTTGACCGTATCTTTTACTGAAATTATCAGTTGATACTGTCATTATCTTCTTATAAATTGGTAGATGGGTCATATTTCTTACCTCATTGGTGGTTTGAAAATATAGCTTTTACTTGAAATATTATATTTTTTCAGGTTTAGCAGGACTTCCTCTCCCTCAGAAGTGGGGTTTGGATGAGGAGTTGACCTTCAAAGTATCACGGGAACTTAGTCGAATTCTTTGATAATAGGATTCATAAGCTCCTCTTGGAGGAGTATGTTGATGAGGTCTGTCCTCGTCAGAATGCCATTGAAGACCTACTGTTCCTCAGAAATGTCTTGAGGAATCTTGCAGCAGATGTAGCTCTTTTTAGAGCAGTCTAATGTTTGGTTTTTAAGACGTGATGAAGAGGAATTGAATTTTTTCTCATTCCTCTTACGTAGAGTAACGTTCGTGTCGTGTACTGGCCTCCATAACTGGTGTCGTCAATGCTATTCCGATCGAATTTGTTTGTCACTTCTTCAACGTGCCATCTGCCACTGTAGAAACATTTGACCTAAAGCAATACAAACCAGTTAATCTAAATGACACGTGAATATGCTATCTCTGTGCTTTCACTTAAAATTATTGAATGACAACTTTCCTTTTGGTCAGCCGTTTCAGCATTCTGCGTTTATTAGGTCGATTCATAAATAATTTTTGATGTTTTTAAGTAAATTAGAAGTGCTTTTTTTCATTTTAAAACGCTCATATTTTGGTTTAATAGTCTAAATTTAAGTAAAAATTCTCTTTCCATTTTTTTCAAGGCCATTTTATCACCTGCATTGCAGTAAAATTATAAAAATAACCCTTGAAATGGAAGATCTAAAGTTACATATTCGATATGTGATGTGGGAGTTTATACAGGAAAATGGTACAGCAGAAACTGTGTGTAAAATATGCAGCATTTATGCCCAGGATGTCATAACAGATCGACAAGTAAGAAATTGGTTTACGAAATTTCGTAAACCATTTCGTATTTTCGAATATTATAAAAAATATATAAATATTATATATTATAAATATTCGTATTTCGTATTTTCGATCCTCATCGAAACACTCGTGAGCATGCGAAAGAACTCAATACCTCACAGCCCACCATATGCCGCCACTTAAAAAAGTTGAGTTAGGTTAGCAAATTAACATCCAGCACTTGTCAACAGAAAAACGGTTATCCTTCTTCAGGGCAACGCAAGACCACATGTTGCAAAAGTGACGCAAGAAAAATTTTGTAACTCGGCTGGTCTGTACTACCCTATCCACCATATTCCCCTGACCTCGCCCCGACTGATTTACATCTCTTTAGGTCTTTACAGAATGCTCTTCAAGGTAGAAAATTTACTGAAGACAATCAAGTGTGAGTACATCCAAAGCTTTTTGAATCAAAAGTCTTCATTTTATTCGGATGGCCTTTAAAAGTTAATTGGCGAATGGGGAAAAGGTCATTGAAAATATTGGTGGATATACAATTGATTAAAACTTGTTAATTTGGTTTGTATTATGCGTTGAATTAAAGATCATAAAGCTGAAATTATTTATGAATCTACCTAATGCATTCAACAACTGCTTGAGATTCTCCGAGTGTCTTGCCTGGTTTTAACTTGAGTACATCATTGTTTTAGGACTTTACTCATAGTATGATCATAAATTGATGCGTGTGAGTTATGTATGCATTTCAGTTTGAACTCTAAACTTGTTTTAGAGATTATCTTCAAATCATCTTTGTGTTGGTAGCTCATCCTACTATCATGTCTGGTACATATTCCTATTTATATTTGGTTTGGCCTTCATTGGTGTTGATTTTTCTTGCATCCGCCGAGGATATCCAAATTGAACTTCATTTTAAGGCTGTGGTCTTCGTGTAGAGGGTTTTGCCAGTGTCATGACATTGAGTATGTTGTCGATATGTGCAATAACCGGTAAGTCCAGTCCGATTTCCACTCTACCTAATAGTATTCATTTTTTATGTCATTATGTGGTTAAATTTATTTTTCATTTGACTTCACTTCTTTGTTACTTCTGGGTTTTTTACGCGAAGGTGAAAGTTATCGATGAGACTTTAACTAGTAAAAGTAGCTTTCTAATATCCAGTACCATACCAAGTGGATTGAAAGACGTTCAGCATTTGGGCGAAATGGTCCTTATTTCCTTCGTTATAGGACGACCTCATTCTCCTGTGTCATAGCTCCTGTTGTGCACTTTTTCTATTCTAGAAATTTTCTGTGTGGGGCACCCATTTATAGTACTTATGTCTCCCGTTTAGCTTACATAGTATCCGCCTCCCGTGTGATCTGGTACATCCTGGTTTGGTTCTCGAGTATGAAGGTGAAATAAGTTAGTGCTGCGTCCAGCTGAATTGCGCGTGTGTTCGTAGAAATAAATATCCAAGTGGACGAAAGACGTCGCTCTCAGACAAGTACGCCAAGAAGCATGCGGGTTTGAGAATAAATAGAGGAACAATCTTCATATTTTTCTCCGTTACTCTTTTAGTGAGTTTACTACACAAAATAACGTCGTGTGTGCGTTTATTTGTGACGATCTTGTGTATTTTGGTAGTTTTTGAAGGATTTTTTCCACAAGCTAATTGTTGCTTCTTCAGTTCATGAAGCCGTAGATAATTTTACTCCGTCATTCTAAAAGCAGTCGATGTATTCTTTTTATTATTAGTATATTCTTCAATATTTTTAGTGTAGTCGGTTTGTTTAGATTTAGATTTTTCTATTTACGTTTCATTTCTGCACTGATTTCGTTTGCTTCTTTCCTATTGTGTTTATTCATTCTTATTATCGATATTTAAGCCATCAATTATGGAAAATTGAGTAGATGCTTCATAAAAAATAATCTTGCTTACGATGTGCTTGCTATCATATAGCAAGTTCTGTTAAGTTCAGTGTTAAGCATTTTCTAATGAATTATTATGGGTCCCTTTTGTGGACTGTGGTGCTGTATGGGCCATATTTCTAAGCATCTTAAGTTTTTCTTCTTTTTAACGTTACCTTCATGCCCAACACTACAATTACTGAGTTAACTCTTTGGTACTCGTGACTCTTGAAGTAGCTACATTTGGGTTCGTGTGATTTACTCAATGTTTGAAGGTAGTATTTTATTATGTGTATTTCATTAAGGAATCCTGATGTAATACATTGTTTTCGTTGAATTCACCGTGTGAACAAGACATGAAATTGAAGTTTGAAGGCAGCGAAAAACGATCTTTGAGTGCCGAGTAAAAATTATGCAGTTTTTCTCTTTTCTGTCACTAGAAAGATCCACAACAATTACTTACTGTCAACACCTGTTGGTCAAGTATAGGTTGCTGTGTACTGAAACTATAAAATAAAAACTTCATTATTTAAATATACGTTACGAGAGAGCACCTGTTGCCACTGCATCCAAAAATTACTGACGCACAAGTATTTGTCACAACATTAAACCGTCTGATTTGGCTACCAGTTATGACACCATCCTGACGACTTTGATACTCATTCCCATTTCCTCTAAGACGCGTGACTACAACTTGAATGACCATCTCTTGATACCGTGTATCACTGCTGAGATCGATAGTTAAACTAGGAATATTAATGAAAAATATTCTTTTAAAGCACAATAATTCGTTGCAAGTCTTTATTGCATTTATCTTTATAACAATTTCAAATCAGTCAAATATAAACCGTGGAACTTCCACGGGAACTGGCTAGTGATAATAATTGTCACACCATCGACTACTAGCACGCACTCCTGCCCTCTCTGTTGACTTACTTCAGCGTTCTCTCTCTATATCCGTCCATTCGTTATGACCACAGCATCTGTGTGACACTTAAAGAAAGCCTGGAGTAAAAAATAATACTGTGAAAAAGCAAGCTAATGAGGAAGACATAAACCCACCCTTAGAATGATGCACGCTCGGTGGAAATCCATGTCAAAAATTGTAAACTTTTCAGCTCCGTCTCCCCTTTTTTTAAATTTCTAACGATGGTCGTTCATTTATGACATTTGGTTGGGTATTAGTCAATTTTTTTCACTGTATAGTTTTTCATTTCTTGTGCCGATTATCCTTCGACTTGCATGAAAGCATGTTTGCTAGTTACTGCCGTTAAATTGCAGAAGTTTGCGTAGGTTTGATGAAATAAAATTATTTGTGGCAGTTGATCAGAAACTCAATTAGTTTCTGTGAACATATGTCGTTAACATTATAAACTTTTCTTTTAATGTACTCGGGAGGATTCCCGTACGTTTTAGATTGAAAATGGCAGGGAACTTGTAACTTCAAGTCAACGGGTTACTGTCGTCGGCAAAACTCTTCATGATAACTTTCGATACAGACGTGTCCACGCAGGAAATCGAGCAGGTGGACTTGAACTTGTTTTGCACTCTCTATTGGGCAAAACTCGATGTTTTTGTGGTGTTCACACTTCTTTGAAAGCTGTCCTGGGCAGTGTGGAATTACTATCAACATCTAGTGAATAAATTTCGCTACAATTCCAACAACCAGAAGTTATTTAATTTTTGCAGATGTTTTGGTTCCGTTGTCGAAGATATGGATGCTGTCTGCAAAATTGAAGTACCATTTCAACGGTTGATCATTCCACGCTTCACTACATCACCGAGGCTTGTGCCTGCCGACCAAGCCTAAGTTCGCATCTGACGCGTTGCTGATCACGAGCTGCCAATAAGTTCGTTCAAAGTTCACGTAAGAGCGTGCACCAATTATTGGTTGTTCTTTGGGGAAAAGATGATAATCTGTGTTGGCGAATGACATTTTTTCGGCTGTTGTTCGCCTAAAATCAACTATTTGTGGACGCGTCTAACGAAAGAAGTAATTGTTAATGTTTTCAAGATGGGTAGAGATTTTAAGTTTTGGTTTAAGTACCCATCTGAGAGAGCTATACTCAAGCAAACCTGGACCAAAATTAAGAGTAATATCCCATCATGAGCCTATATTTTTTATGCAGAATATTGTAATATAGAATGAAAGTTTTCTAAGAGATCTGGTTCAGAAATTTAGTATCAGGCCTTATAACTCTGTATGGCTTATTCCCGTCACTTCATTGTGTCATGGAACTCCCATTAGCGTTGAATAAAAACGTACAGTCTGATTACAATTCGGATTGAACTCCGGTGTCCCACACTATGAAAGGGTACACATGTCTATAACCAGATGTCTATTTTATTTTGCGCATCCGAACCTGAATCTGACTTCATGAACCAATTACCACATTGTGTAATCACATCCCTCCTCATTCTTCTCGTTTTTCCATTTGTGCTTCTCTGTGACCTCATTCTGAACGCGTTTTCTTCTTTACAATCTATAGCGTGGGTGTCGTACAGTACTACAGTCCATAATACTACTATGCCAAGTCATATTGGCGCTTACGATGTAGTTACAATACAGCAGCGTCAATGAAGTGTGACCTACAGTGTTCATTCAGCACTTGGGTGTTGCGCTGTATTATATTTATTTATTCTACCTTAGAGATTTGGCGCTACTAGGAGAGATAGGGATAATTCTTCTCCTGTACTTGAATTATGAGGTACGTCCTTTTGATATTTAATTTCCGTTTATTTCTGAGGATTAGCGTTCTTCTGAGGTATCTGTAGCAGGATCATCTGTGTATGTTACAGGAGTCTTGTTGGGACAGTATTTGAGTTGGATAGGCCTAATTCTTTGTTTATTTCTGATTTCTCTCGTGTGAGAGGCTGATGCATTAATATTTCATTTTCTGCGTCTTGGTATTCCTGACTTTCATAATTCTCACCTGTTTGAAGATGCACATGCTACTTGTTCTGCTAGTTGTAGCAGGCTGTACTTACAAAAATAAACTTGTTAGTTTTGTGTACCCCTTGAATTAGGCATCGTTTAACTCGGCAATAAATAGACGCCAACGCTGATTCAATTCTGAATATAACCGTGAAATATTTTTAACCAAATATCAGGAGGAGCTCTTAGTAAGAGAAGCCCAGTAACCCTTCTGCAAAATAAATCTAGAAATACCAGCATATTTCTTAGTAACTCGAATTGTTATACTAGATTCACAATACCTGACACATTTTCCAACATTACCTCCGTGCTTTACAAATAAGTACGGTCTGCAGCTTCGATCGCTTGTACTTTTTCAAATATGTATTTGCTTTGCTGCTCGTTAGGATTGGTTTGCCATGTACAAGTCACGTTTGGCACGATTGCGATAGCATGAATCGCTGCTACACTTTCCAGCGCCCCATGTTTGTTGATGTAAGTTGTTGTAGTTCTGTTTCTCCCATATTATATTTTTAATTAATGTCGTGGTGGTGTTTATGCTCTGGGAGTGTTGAGGGAGCTCTGTGTTCTATAATACATTATTTGCTGAATTTTTCTTCGTGCGTTTCACAAGGACGGGTTGCTGCTGCTGCTGATCTTGTTGCTGTCCGCTGCTCAGGCCAAGTCTATGCTTTGAGCTCGTCTTTTAGTGGAAGGTTCGGCCTTCTCATCGTTTTAAGCTTGTAGGGTTGCTTGTGATTTAATGCATGTTTTGGTTTTCTTCTTGGTGAGCTTCTATAACAAGTTGGTACACAGTAAACGTACTCTGGTAAAGTTCTCTTTATTGAACCCTTTTGGTCCAAACATTTCAGCTTTGTGAAATAATCTCCTGGATTTTACTCATAAGGAATACCCTTCAATGTCTCGGGTAGTTGATATTCCTCGGAGATAAGTTGAATTTCTTAATTCCTCTCGCAGTAATGTCTACTAATTCGCCTCTCGTAGAGGCTGCCATAGTGAAATGGTTTGCTCCCCCCCACAATAAGTGTTTGTACGCATCTTACAGCGTATGGTCTGCAATACTTGTTGCAGGAGGCTGTTGTAAACTTAGTTATGTGGTCAGGTTGACCTAACCTTTTTTTATTAATTTTTTCCTCGTTAGGAGAACCAATGTTACGAATGTAATGATCACCTTGTTTGAACGGCAAAAACGATAAAATCGGGTTGAGTATTGAAGTGAGGCTCTGCCGCTGCGGCAGCGCTATAGGGAGACTCAGGCTTCTGCATTTGTTGGGAAGAATTGAAAAAAGTCTGAAATCTTTACCATTACTGACTTAGTCAGTAGACTAGGCTTAAAGTACTCCTATTATGGTTTTAACCTTGTGTTTAATGAGTTTATTTTATCTTTTTTCGTATCAAAAGGTTGCCGACACATCGTGCAACCGAGTTCCAGCACATGGATCATCGATATTATTTTATGTACTTTTTTCTCCTGTGACAGGAATGGGCATAACCGTGGGAAGGCGGTCTTCTGTGTCTCTACTCTATTCACAAATAAGAATTACGCGAAAAAACGAAAACCTCGGTACTACTCGCAAATAATGGAAGCGAACGAACCACGGACGCAAGAGGTAAGAATTTATTTTTGTGCATGTCGCCAAAAGACGAGGTGAAATGAATGCTTCGCTGTTATATTTAAGAATTAATTTGAATGTATGTGGTTGGAGTGCAAGGGATTGTAAAGGGAATGAAATTGGTTGAATGTTAGTTCAACTCGCTTAACTTGAAGTACACAGTGAACTTGGAGACAAATTTGGTTGATGCCAAGTTCAATCTAATTACTTTGAACCAATCCGTGAAGGCAACAAATGGTGAGCGTTCATTTCATGAGGGAGCACCCAGACTGATGCATATTAAAACGAGGGTAAACTTGATACATTGTGTGGAAGGTGTAGAGGGAGTAAATAGGATGATAAGTAGAGAGCTTTGCTTTATTTTGGAAAGCAATTAGGTAAAGCTTATTTACAGACGTGCAAACCGTACACAACTCGAGTTTAGTGATCTTCCTTTTGAGTAAATCAGCTTGCACACGGGGGTGAAGCTTCCGTCTTTCTTATTTCAAAATCTTGATTAACAAACGTAATGTCACTCGTTTACTTACTTCAAAATCTATTTTCGCGTTCGAACATAAACCTTAGCTTCCATCGTAGCTGAGTCGTTAAGAGACTTGTGCTGTCTGATCCGTGGTTTGGAGGGTTCGCATCCAAACAAAACAAACAAACTTTATTTCCAATCGAGTACACAGACATTATTACATTGGTTTCACAAATTCTTAAGGTTAGCATTCTAAGAGTAAGGGTGATGGTGAAACTCCATGCGACGAAAATCCTGGGAGGTTGATGGACGTGTTCATGGGCGGGGGTTGAGTGCTTACCGATACGTGCGAGCTCACGGCGCGAAGAAACAACGAGAAACAACTCGTGGGCCGGGTTTCGAACCCGCAGTCTTTCTGCGTGAAGCAGAGACCTGATACACAACCCATGCCGTAGACCACTCGACTACGGTGGCTCGAAACGCAGCCCTCGATTCTTCTCTGCTTGTTATACAAGGACCAGACATGCTGACGTGCCTAAATTGTTTCCTTAAACTTGCATATCGTCGAAACTTATCGTTACAAGCCTCTACCTCCTGATACTGTGTTTTACTGCTGAGATCGCTTTTGTTGTGGCTGCGGTGGTTTAACTAGGAATATAATAATATCCTTACGAGCCTTTACTGTACATCATAAGGACGGGAACAGTCGCTTCAAGCATGATCTGTAGTCGTACAATGTTAGTATTTAGAATTGAAAATCTAATGTGTATTTCATGTATAATGAAATCAAATTGTTTTGATAATGACGTTCTCAGCGCTAATGCTTTGCATGTAAGATGATTTTTCAAATTTCTGTTTGATATTGTTCAATATTTTGTGAAGTTTTCTCAGCTTTTGCAGCAGTTTATTGTTGATATAAAAATCGGTACGTTAAAATTTTAGGATGAATCACCTAGCTTTTATGAACAGCTCCCCAAGTATTTGAGGAGAATGTAAAACCTGCGAGTGGTTGGTTATTTAGTTAAGTAAATCTTATGCATTGGACTGATATAAACTAAACTCTATTTGTGAACGTGTTCTGAGTTCAGACTTCATCTGGGAATGGCTGATTGTGGTGGCTGCTGCTGCATTTAACTCTGGTGTACTACATTGAACTTCATATCGTCGAGTATACTATGCGTATAATTTTTAAAACGCATACAGAATCTCCTTACCTTATGTGTGCAGATATTATCGAGTATTTATGGGCGTGTGTTGCACCACCAGTTGGTCGACTGATGAGCGAACTCGCTTGCGATGCCAGAAGACCCGGGTTCGAGGCGCGCTGCTCCGGTGGTCAGTTTGTGTATGACCATCGCTTGGCTAGAATCACGGCATGGGACTTGGGTATCAATCAACCAAAAAATGGGCCAGAAGGCTCGTTCCTATGGCCTCAGTCTATTCTATTCTATCTTGATTTCTCCAGTTTAAACTATATATTTGCTATGATATGGCATGAATTTTAAGAATGATTTTTATATGTAAAACATGTTCAAACTCACGTGTTTATTTTGTAACGCGAGGTGTCAGAAAGCAGCGATATTTGCTTCGAAATCCGGAGAGGGTTCTGTCTTCAAACAGATTCATTCTTGTTACCCTTCTGTTATCAGGCATAGGTCAAAAAACGTGAAATATTTTGGTAGCTCATACCTACTCCATGGTTTCATGCCCCATTTGCTTTATCTTTGGGTTTGCATATCTTTTACTCCAAATACTTAATTTGTCTTCCCTATATTAATCTGATGTCAGTATTTCATTATTCCTATCCCTAGTACGTTTGGTAGTTTTTTCTTAGATCTTTACGCGTGCTTTTTAATAATTCGTCACAAATTAGTAATACTTGTGTAATTGAATAGGTTCTTGTACTTTTTAAAGTATTCCAATATCTCAGAACACCAATACATAGGACTAAAAAACAATGAACGAATGATAATTTGTATTACATAAATATTGAAAAGAGATCAGGTTTTGTGAAACCGTCAGCAACTTAAATGCATGAGAAATTCATAGTGCCACTAGCTCTTCAAACGTCAGCGTAGTTTAAACCTGCTAACTTCAGAGGCATCAAAAAGTAATATTTCACGAAACAAGACGTACGGACACAATAAAATTCACGGACTCATAAGGACAGCAGAACAACGGTACTGACAGTTGCTAAACGAACCTTTCACAAATAAGGAGAGTGTTTATTTCTCGAGTGGAGGTAGGAATCTTTCCTCATGCCCCAGAAGGAATGACAGACATGATGACAGTTGGGTTATCACTTCGTTAGAATTTGATGATAGTCATGTTTAAACAATGAGAACCCACAGTGAAGAGCAGAACCAAATTTGCTTGTAATTTAGTAGTTACTTAACGCCTACGACAAAAACAAAAAATGTGAAGCCAGTTACCAGCAGAACACAATTGCTCGTACATAACTTAGCGATTACACAACGACTATGATATCCACTGAAAAACAGTTCACAACTTTGGTTATAAACTGCACACACAGGCTATAAATCGTTTAGATTGAACTCGGCAGCCACACCAGGCTCCAGAAAAACCAAGTTCTGTGTTCCAACGAATGAAGCTATATGTCAACACAAAAGTGATTATACAGCACTCCCAGTGTTCTATAAAAATTGAACAATACAAATTATTAGAAAATAAAAAACGCCGCGACGGTCGAAGAAGTTGATCAACGAACTCAAATACTAGAATCTGAGGCATTCAAGACATTTTCTTCCGCTTCTAACAAAAAGACACTGCAAACATGATATACATCACGCTAAGCAAAGTCAAATTTCAGTAATCCTCAGTGCTGATAACGTAAAACAAGTTAAGCTTCATGTAACCCTGATGCAAATCAATTGTTACAGCACAAAAGCAAATATCAAGCTTCAAAGAGAACATAACAATAAACCCATGATGACGTCACAAAAGGGGTTGAAGTTTCACCTCGAAAAATCAAGAGACAATGATAGCACAAAGTTTTAAGCTTCGGTAATCAACTAACAATGGTATACATGTTATTAAAACAAACCAGCGGCTACCTCCGCACTGAACACATACGAGCAGTAACTAGTACCTCTTGTGCATAACAACTCACGGGTTGCAACTAAACGATCGCGAGCTCCAATTGAAAGTACCCAGCCTAAGTACAAAACACACTACTACTACTACCGTCCAAATTTAATTGTACATACGTGGGAGGGTAAAGAAAATGTGAAGTAGCTTCAATGTGAAGATGGATACATCATTTGCTGTATATATGATGTAGCCATGGATACATTATTTGCTGTATAGATCATAAGTATTGTGAAAAAAATGAGTGAAAATTTGAGCAGAGGTATTGATCCGGGGAGCGTGGATGGTTGTATAGTAAAAGTTCACGAAACAGTTTATGGTAAGATACCGGTAGTTCGTTTTGAGAAATACTTTATACTAGAATATGAATGATCAAACTTGGATAGGGAGTGAGGAATTTTGATGCAAATGTAACAGTACAATGATAAAATACTCGAAGATTGGAAAATGCTAAAAGAATGAAACATAGAATAGAGATGTTTTCGTTATTACACTTGAAGCATCGTCTCAGCTCAAATAAAGCGCTTATCCGAGTGAATTCCAGATAGAATTTGTCCAGAGGTTAAAGGAGGCTAGATATTCCCTAATTGATAAATTCTTCAGCACACGGCAAAGAATAGCCCTCGTAAATAAAGTTACAAAATGAATATATTCAGACATTATATGATACATTTACATGGATCATGTAGAGAAACATTTCTACGGAAAAGGACAAAAAAATTGCGTATGAAAACGTTCATGAAGTTATGACATTGAGGTTTACAACGTCACACTGGCTGTGAAAGACTCAGTGTGGATGCCAATCATGGATCAACAATGGGATGAGGTGCAGGACGCCTTGAATGTGTTGATCAGTTCTCGTAGTGGCAGCGAGAACGACCATTATTAAAAGAAACGTGCTTTCCACACGCAAAGAATGTATAAAATTATTCAAGTTGCAAAAAGGTTACCTCCTGCTAACTGGGCAAACTAGCACCAAAACCAGAAAATGATTGAACTGGCAAGCAACATCGTAATAAGAACAATGTGTTTACCTTTGAAACAAATATTAATGCGTGCAGGTATATTACATTAGGACCAGACAAACTTCTTGCGTTGCGGAAGGTACACAAAGTAAAATGAGGAAAATATGCGCCTGATATCAGAGCCTGTAGTTACTAGAAAATTACTAAAGAAAAGGCAACCCAATATAACGGGCAAGTAATTGATACAACCTGATGAGTTTTAACGAAGATGCTATTGACTCATTACTAAGGCAGAATTTAGCAGTCGACCAGTTTTCAACGAAAATTATAATATGAATGATGCACACTTAGTAGAATATTAAACTGTCAAAGCGAAAGAAAAGATTTGAGCTGCCTAGTCGGTTTCCACTTCCTTCTTCGGGTGAAATTTAGCTGAATCATTACCACATCATGTAAATGACAACCTACCAAAGAAGTTCATGAGACCGACAATCTAGTCAGAGAAACATTCATAAAAATGCAGTTTGGTCATAAAATGTAACTTGAAACAAGAAGATTGACTCAAAACATACAAAATGACACAAAACATTACACAGAGCTAAACAGTGAGGATCCACTCAGGAGTTTTCGTTGGCAGCTGCATACACGAGTGGATGTTGACCGATTTGACAAAAATTTCAGGGAATCAAACGCATGAAGTGAGGCATATAGTCAATGATTTAAACGAGGAAGTTCTCTGTCCTGAGAATACCAACCATTGTAGAACGGGCTTCCAGAACCAGTAGAAGCAAATCGTAGAATTCTGTTTAAAATAATCTTAAATTCTTTTTGGTTGATTTCACAATTTCTACTGTTTTTGGAAGTAGTTAGAACCAGAACAACTGAGTCGCAATGCGTGGCATCACAGACTAGGACTGCGGGCAGATTTAAAGTTTAAACTTTTTGCCACATTCCGTTAGAAATCTGTTCTTAACATACGCAGCCAGTCTGCAGCTGCCATGCATGTCTCCGTTCAAAGAACGTATTAACAGTACACCTCAACAGTAGTAGGCAACATCTCAATAAAACGAAAAATTTGACCTTCAGACTGAGATAGAAAATTAATCGTAAACACTCATATAGGAGGTCGGTTGTACAGTAAACCGGTCTCCTTCGCTGGAGTGACTGATAAAGAAAATAATAAGGCTTGCCGAACTACGAAATTAACACACTAGCCAAAGAATATTAAAATACAGTCTCTCGCAACAATCGCTGTTAGTTGCTACAGATACCACAGAGAAGCGCCATTTTCCCGACGCGCACGGATGAGGATAGACAATATTATGTCGACTCCTTTTTAAGGGGAGCTCTGAAATCCAAAATATCCTCCGTGGAGTGCTAAGTCCCCAAGACATGCTGAAAGAAAGTTTTTTTCAGCGCACCTTTCTGGTGGGATTAGTTTTTCAAAAGAAAAAGTTTTCAGACAATGCCCGCGTATCGAAAAAAATCAAATGCAATGGAATGTACAATAGCACTCTGCTAAGTAGGGTCCTAACTTTAAAGAACCTGAGAAGTTTCCAGTGAGACCGTGAGTTGAAAAAACATGTCATTTAAATACAAGTAAAACACATACAACGTAAATATAACGCAATCAAGATTCATCTTAACGAGAGCGTATCAAGGGGTGGTGAAGCGTACAAAACGAGTAGGGGATTTTCAAAAGCATGGCCAAGTACAAAAAACACTGACTTTGTGGAAAATTTCCCCAGATTTTCCTGCAATGGCAGTCGTACGCATTATTATTATTATTACATTCCCAGTTTTGCATGTATCATGTCAGCCCATAGACTTCACGAACAAGCCTTAAGAGATGACACCGTACATCACGAAGAAGTTTAACGATCTACCCGAAGAACATCATCCATTGCGTTGGCAAAGTCAGCCTCGGAAACTTAAAAAGAATTTACTATATTCATCAACTGGCCCCAGAGAGATCGAACTCCGTCCAAACTTCCTATCTATCTCGATATCTACTTTTCGTCAACTTCAATGCCTACTTTGCATGTGTTTCGGTACAATGAGCCCTTAAATTTGTTAAAAAATGTCCCACATTCTGTAAGATTTCACTACGATGCGTTCATAAATCGGTTTTGATATACTAAAGGAAAAATTAAGAAATTAGTTCAAGCATACAGGAAATAGTATACTTTTCGAGAACTTTTCGAGAACTTTTTCAGAATTTACCACGATTGCAAGAACTTGATACACAAATGGTCGGGTTTAAGAAAAAAGAGCTGTGGGCAAAACCTAGTTTTTTGCAGCTCAGCAAGATAAACGAAATGAAAGAAATGCAGTAATTTCATTTGTGGTTTTGCCAATTAATCTCACAATAATGAAAAACGTAGAGCTAAATCATTCGGATATTGACTTTTTAATGATCGCCTCGAGCTACATGTCTAGAGTGACCCATTTCTAGTGACGCAGTCGTTCACCTCAAGCGTATTTGTGACGTTTTCACACCTTTGCAGTTCTGCCTACGATGACAAGTATCCCCCAATGATACGTACGAGATGAAGTTCATGCCCTGTTAATTAATTATCCGAGAAGTTTTACACGTGGAAAGAAAACCTGTCTATATCGAAAAAGTAGTGCATCAGGTTTTCCTAGTAATGATGAATATAAGTTACTACACCTAATGAATCGCATGGAAATGGCTAAGATGTTATATTCGCTTAGAAACACCGTAGCACCTGATTAGCTCAGAACGAGGTAGGAAACTCTACAAAGTCAACAAATAACGAGCAATTGATAATGAGCCTACAACTAAAATATCACAAGTTGGTAAAGAAAGCATCTTTGCGGAGATGCCAATAATAGTATAAAGATCCCTCGACTAACGCGGCGTTCAAGCACATGAATACCAATTCATTGGCGAGGGCAAAACGTGCTAAAGACATCTCGCTGTATTTATTGATTAGACGCGCTAGTCGAGGAATAATTGAGGCCATGGTTTAATAACCGGATACGACGTCAGTGTGTAGCTCAAACGAACTATATGCAGGTTACGATATACACCCGGATACATCAATACAAGTTCATTGTTATATCTGTACAGAGCTAGTTAACGAGTGACGTCACACCCAAATAGTAAAAACGGACGCATTTAGCGCGTCCAGTAAGTCACCAATTACAGTTATTAAGCCGTAAGCCATTATTGTAGTAGACTAGACTCTAGTTAGGTCACGACAACAAGATGATGTCATCGTCTTCTTCTTCGACTGGAGGAGAGTCGAAGAAATTTTCGGAAGACCAACTCTTCTGTGCTTTGTCTGACGAATATTTGTAATTCAGGAAGTCGTACACCTTCCTCGCCATGTTGTTCGGTATCAGCGTACCTGCAATGTAAAGAGTTGTTAACTTTTGCTGAAGCAAAGGATTGTATCATTGCACTGCTCTGTTCTTCAGACTAACAAAGGTTCAAACAAACCAAAATAAAGCTAACTTGTGACCATTTTCAAAGACTCGCTGAAGAACCAGACTTTGAATTACAAAAAGACTAATTAACTATGTAGAAAAAATTTTCAAGCGATTTCGTCCTGTAAAGTTACTTTGTAACTTTCTTTGCCATGACATGTAAAAGGAATACAGAATACGTAACGAAATAACAGAATTACGCTAAAGAAGTAAATGATAGAACCCGCTAACGTTGGCCTAAAACTTTATATCCTTCTAATGAAAAAGTATATTGATTTCTTGAAGACCATTAGGAATTTCTAGTTACACAAACTCCTTCCTTAGTATGATCCCATAAAAACCAAGATGAGGCCCATGTTGTTCTATCCACCTAATATATATTCCTACCTAGAGAAATAATTGTCCAATATTTCTTGTAGAACTCGCATAAAATTCAACATAGATACAAGAGAGAGAAAAACTTCAACCTTAATTTTTCCTTGCTACAAAGAAGCCATGTATAAAAACAAAAAATACACCATAAATAGAAGTTCCAAGTTAGAGATACTACCGCTGTATTAAAAGCAAGACAAGCACACTAAGCATTTTAGTCTTCGTTCAAGAAATTTGGACACCCACCAACATATTTGAGGTTATCAGAAGTCTGGAACCTGACAACCTGGAGCCTATGCAGCTGCGAGTTGAGAGGGTCGTTGATGAGCAAGTCTTCAATTTCACTCCACACGCTAAGCACGGAGCCACACAACACATGGTAAGTTCGAGAGCGCTGTCCATAGTCGCACTTGTGATTACGAGCGGCTTTCGGGCAGGATCCAGTCCAGTATACGTGGGAGCAGTGGTTTGCGAGAGTTGTGTACTGCTCTTCCCAAAACCTTCTCGCCGTTTCGGGCGTCGCTAACTCGAACTTCAACTGGAGGTCGCTGTAGCGCTTCTGTTTGGAGAGCAATCCAAGGTTGGGTTTGTATATGCTGTACAGTTGCTCTGTTTTGGGCCGCTTGGTGTTTGATATGGACGGGTCTAGCACTGCCAGCAGCACAGCCTTCCGCGACTTCATTACTCTCTTACTTAGATAAAATCCTTCCTCGTTTTGGTATAGTTCGTTAGCTTTGTTTCTCGCCTGGATAAAATTCATGCCCCGCTGCACCTGTAGGGCGTGCAATGCAATACTAGCCACACCAGTGGAGTGTCGGCAAGACCATTTCTCAACCTTGAGCATTTTACAACTATCTGAACCAACACACAAGTCCAGAATACCCGTATCAAATTTCCCAGCTTTCTTGACCTGAGCCGTGATGGCAGCCAGTGTGTTGGAGAAGCACTGAAATAGTGCATTTTGTAGGTCTACAGGCACTCCCAATATTCTGTTGAGGAATTTGGAGACATTGGTGGCGTCTTTATCAAGACTATAATATCCACGGGCATCTTTGGTGCAGAGGCCGCAGCCGACTAGAGACTCTTTGACGTCAGAGAAGAAGTCACCCTGATAGTTGGGCGGCAAGATACGGGGGTCGCTGTGCATCACAGCACTCAGCGTGCGTTCCAGAGCATCACGCCCGTACGAGTTGTCGACGTTGAAACTCGACAAGTCCCGAGTGTCAGCTGTGCGTCTGTCACCGTGAGTTAGCGCACCCTGTGACAAAAACTCTTTTACTGCTGAAATCAATGGAAATTTTACTTACTTTAACCAACCACTATTATTTATGAGACATATGTAAATTAAACATTAAACTTTATTTGACCCAAGATTTTTGCTGTTCAAAATTCAAGGACACAATGTAATTTTTTATGAACAGATAATTTTTTCGAGGACTTTTTACAATTTTCGAGGACTTGTGGTAATCATGCAGAATCCTATGACAAAGTTTCGCAAATTGCAATGAAAGCTGAAATAACAATTTCTTTGATCAAATGTTAGCAGAATTTTTAACACAGTCAAAATAATTCCTAATCCTGCAGTTCCATATGTAGTATGTAATGTTTAGAATTACTTTTAGTTTTATTATAAATGTTACCAGAGCGGCGATTCCACTCAGTGATAATCTGGCTTGAATCTTACGGTTGATTGAACCAACATACAAAGAATCATGAAGACCACAACAGAATCCGTTAGAATATTTGAACATCACACACCTAAACCGAAAACTTGATTTCTGATCAGCAACGATGACACTCACCATACTTTCCAGTCTCTTAGCGACAATAGAAGCAAATCTTCTTTCTCCAGCCAGCTCAGATATAAGGAAGACGTACTCAGGGGCGTTCACTTGGTTGCTACGATGAGTTCGGCCTGAGCATTAAACAAACATCCTCAATCATCCTAAGCCTTTGATTTATGCCAAGAGCATAGAAACATTTGAATTTTATCTCTAGGTAATTACACTTCGTACAAATTCGTAACCCGATGTTACTCTCAGTTTTGAGCAAATCCAAGTTTCAGTATAAAAAACTCGAGTTCAAAGTTAATGAAGGTCTATTATTTAGCTGAAAGTGTTTAGCGTATGAAAATAACTTGCCGTGCGATGCTACGAGTACCATTGCTCCAACGGCTTTAGTGGCAGAAGCTAAGAACATTAAGAGGATGATGAGGAGCATAATCACAGATCAAGCCCTCGATGAAGTGGATCTGGAAGCACTTTGTTTCCTCACGTAAAAAATGAAAAAGTGCAAGAAACATGCGTTTAGTGGTAGTGCAGTTGTCGAAAATCGTATCAAGTGCAACACCTCGAGACATACAAAACGAAAAGAATAAACTGTGTTTGACTGGAAGGAATGATGAAGCAAGGTACAAAATTTAGATGAGGGAGAACGGCACTCGACTCCAGGGGTGATCTGAACGAAGTTTCGTATGGATAAGCGTTACTGATGAGACACAAATAAAGAACAAACGAGCGAGCAAATTTTTGGTGCCCAGAAAACAACTGACCGAACAGACCAGGGCAGCTGGAGACCATGCAGTACAAAACTCTGACCCAGACAACAACTGACCGAACAGACCAGAGCAGCTGGAGGCCATGCAGTACAAAACTCTGACCCAGACAACAACTGACCGAACAGACCAGGGCAGCTGGAGGCCATACAGTACAAAACTCAGACCCAGACAACAACTGACTGAACAGACCATGGCAGCTGGAGGCCATGCAGTACAACACTCTGACCCAGACAACAACTGACCGAACTGCTGGATGGCACGATCAGCAGACCAGGGCAACTCGAGGGTGATGTGAACACGGCGCCGCTGGTTTCTCACACGTGCGTCGCTGTGCAGGGAGATGCCAGAACTTGCAGCCTCCGAAATGATTGCAACTTTCTTCTCGTCATTCAAGAAGCGCTCTTTCTCTGAAAGCAAATGAGGTGAAAATGTACTTGATACCAGTCGGAAGTGATTTATAAAGCGTGGAACAAATGGCAGTGATTGTGTACACTTCTTATTAAATTCTTTTCCTTTCATTTTAATAAGTGACAATTTTCTAGATTCAAAAGGAAAAGGGCTTACGAAATATCCATTTATTTTCGAATTCTCTATCCACAAGAACAATAAGCGATTAGAATAGAATAGAATAAGGCAATAGGAACGAGCCGTTTGGCCCATTCTTGGTTCAATACCGAAGTCCCATGCCGTGAGCATTGATCAATTGATATTGATTGATCAATTGATTGTGAGCTGTCCATGCACATAAATGTAAGAAACGAATTTTTGGACTAACCATTGAAATTAAGAAGATCGTTGACCTCGCCTTCAGAGCGTGCCTCACAGAGGATGTTCCCAGACTCAGATTGCACAAGCCGCTTCTTCCTGCCAGTCATCTCAGCCACGTACTCAGGGCCCCCTAACTGGTCCACCAGGTGGTCCAGCGTGTTGGGGGGCAGTCGCTTGCCAAGACCCTTAATTTGACGTAACAGGTTGCTTCGCAACTCTCGGGCTCGGTCGATCGCAGCCTGAAAAATGCATTGGTTTTCATCTACAACCACAACTGAAGAAATTATTGCGATAAATATAAATGACTCAAGATTAAGAATGTAACCTCGTAGGACAGTATCTCTTTTGTATAACAGTGTTGGTGTTTTACTACTACGACAATTGAAACTTGTAACATGAAATAAAGTTGTTTTGATTAATACAACGCATTTTAAGATTGTATGTCGCAGTATCAACGTTTCTCTACACTAGAACTTCAAACATGTAACAACAAAGAAGAAATAAAAATTAAAAAAAGGTATTGCACGATTGTGTTTCTCACAGGTACCTTCTTAGTTGCACTGCAAAGCACGGAAGCGAAAGTGTATGAAATATGTATTAGATTGCGTAGCATCTATCATTATAGCTTCCTTTAGCTCCTCCACTAGTAGGAATGATAAACATTAAGTGTCAATCCCACGTTTATGACATCTACATCCATCACGAATTGTTCTGTATCCTACCCACGTCCATGACTAAATCTATCACGTGAGTTTTTCTTCAAGCATTAGTGCCAGAAGACAAAACAACACGCACGTTCATCAGTTCATGGATGTCTCACCTGAAAGTTGGGCGAAGACTCGGCAGAGGCTGTGGCAGTAGCAGGCTGAGGGCGAGTGTGGGTGTTGGACGGCCGCGCTGGTTTGCTCATCAAGTTGTTCAAGAAATTCTCCTCTGACACTTCAGTGTTGCGCTCAAACCGAGATGTCAGCCGGTCAATTTCATCTGACCAACACAATAAATGTTTTTTTACACATCAAATATGGCTATTACCGTGCTCCAGGTAATGTGCGCAACACACAGTGCAAGTAAGAGTAGACGCAGTCAAAGTGTTACTTTCGTCAAAGTCTTCTCATGTGACTTAGAGTAACTTTGTTGCATGCAGCACAGAAGAGTGATGAGACTGATTCCCCTCACCAGGAGGAGTTAATAGATTCCTAATACTCAGCAGGACCCAGAATATGTCAATGAAAGAATACTTATACAAAGAGAAATAATGCACATATTCATCGTAAAACAAACAAGACAAAGTATTTCACACTCACCATCGTCAATGGAGACATCAGAGTCTGATGCACAGGAGTCGTCCATGTCTGCAATAAGGATGGCAAATGTAACACGAATAACACAAACAGAATCGACTGATCACTGATGCTAAAATGGAAAAAGAGAATTTAATCATACTGAGGTTATCATTTCCTGTCTATTCTATTACCAGGAATTATATAATAAATGATCACTGAAATGTATATTATTAATTTGTCCGCTTAAAATACACTTACTATAAAGAATAAATGCAATGCAATAGAATACTAAGGTGTCTTTGCATACATAGTAAACAAAAAATTCAAATTCATCCAAATCAAAACTTTAAAAGCGATAAGTGACAACAGTTTTACCTAAATAGGAAAACATTGAATTTGTTCTGTGAATCAAAATTAATTGAGAAATAACATAATTAGTTAAAGCGCAAAAAGACCGTTACACAAATGGAGTAACAGAAGGTCGTAAATAAAGATAACGCGCACAACGAATCAAATCGCATGTATCAAAATTTTCTAGCAGTCACTTCCTCTACTGAACCATTTCTCATAAGTAGACTGCTGACCAAAATACACACTTTAATTGTTGAATATTTCACAGAAATCTAGCTCCATATAATATAAAAATTAGGTTTGGTAATCTAACGTCTTTTTCTGGATCAGAGAACATCGAAAACAAGTGCATCAAATCAAATAGAGACGAGAGGAGGCAGATATTACATTACAGTAGAGATCCCTTACCCAAAGCAGCAGCCAGATCCGTTCGAGGTCGCTTGTTTTTCTTCTTATCACCACCTGCCAGTAAAAAAATTCGTTTCATGTTCATCTAAACATCATGTTCCTTATTCTGTTCTAAACAGGCGTGTTGATTTTCTTCCCAGCCATATAGAGACGGCTGTTACTATTTATAGTGAAATGACCTCCTCTTCTGAGAATGTTAAAGTGAAATCTAGTACAGAGGTTTGTAAACAACATTATAGGCCAAAGCTGAGACCGATCACTATTGTAGCACCTATTATTGATGATGTAGCATTCATGTAGGATACGAGAGCGTGTTTGTGCTAGGTGTAGTCCTGGAGATAGTTTAGTACAGACAAGCACAATTAATACAGTTAAGGAACATCCAGTGCAGTTGTAAATCAGGAACAATTTGTATTAACCAAATATGAGCTTTAAAGAGTAGACAATTCATCAACATCATGTGAAGACGTGTTGCAAGTCTGTATGGAAGTTATGATAAGCGATAGAATTGACAGAAAACTTAGGGCTTTTCAATCGAGAGGTGAAGTGTGGCTGAATATTAGGCCGAGTTTCTCCGTTGTGGACAGTGAATCACATAAAATATGTACACAAGAATTGAAATTAATTTAAAATTTATCACCTAGAAGTAGGAAAATATTCCTCTCAGAAATTCAGTCTTTGAACATAGGAGTACATTTCATTGGATACACATCCACCTTAAATTATATTGCTCTCTCGAAACTATTTCGTTACTTTATTCAATTCCTCGCGACTAGCTTTTATTCATCGATTCTCGAAATGCTACCACAAAATTAAAGTCTCACGCAGTTTATTCAGTGAACTGTTAAAAAATACTCTGAACAGATAGGGAACAAGTTAATCATGAACAGCTCATAACATGTCTGCGTGGAGTTGCGTGAACTGTAAAAATAATCTGACCGAATAGAGGACGAGTGAAGTACGAAGAAGAGGGGGTCTACCAGACAGCCACTTCAAGAACACGAGGCTACACCTCACCTCGTTTCCTTTTAACGCCAGTCTGAGTCTTCTTCCGTGCCAAAGCAAGGACCTTCTCAACTCGCTCAGCGTTACTGGCAGGGAAATGCTTCTCCACTAGCATCTCTAATACACCTGGCGTAGCGAAGTGAGACATGAGAAACTAGGCATTTCGATAACAAATACTGAAGAAACAAGAATGTGTGAACTGACTACCTAGTTAATCAATGAATTATACATGTACGCCGTTAGAGGGCTCCAAACTGCCACATACAAACTCACACCCGTTCTCTAAGTTGCTTTACTAACTATATTTCAATCTCGTTTGAATATCACGAATCGTACATTGAAAGTTTACCTTTAGCAGACGACACGAACTCGTTGAGCTCAAAGTCTTCTCTCTCTAGCTGTTCTTGCGTCCTTGCCTCTCCTGTCGACTGCAACCCGATGACGACACAGCGACCGTGTTTCAGAGACTCGCATGTGAGTTTGACAGCCGCATCAACTTTTGAAGCAATGCACATGTACTTAAAAAACCTCTGGTGCGCCGACCAGAATTGGCCCCACATCGTCTTGATGGCATTTGCCTCGGAGGTGAGGAGATCTGCTGCTTCTGTGAAGCTCTGCTTAGCACGAACCCATAACCTAACAGAGTCGTTGTACAGGGCCTTGAAGTCGGAGGTCAGAGAAGCTTCTTCTATCCTGAAGCTCACTCCGGCAAAGCTCAACTGGCGCGCAATGTACATGCCACGCAGCTTCATGTCCATGGCTACAAGCTCCATAGCACCAACGCCTCGCTTTTCAATAGTTGATATGAAGTCTGGAAAACTTTTGAAAGGCGTTCCAACGCCCCAAAGACCCAACCGCACCATGTAGGCCATATTTTTCGGCTCCGAAGCCCCAGTTGCGGAGGCATAGACAATGCGTGCGCGAGGTAACTTGTTTTGAAGTTTGAGGACAGTGAGACCCGTCTTAGTTGGCTTTCCAGACTCAACAGGACACAAATTTTTAGCTCGGTGGCACTCATCGAATATTATACAGCCTTCAAAATTCGGCCCACACCA
>VCRD01000770.1:156558-174323 GCA_006783055.1 Trinorchestia longiramus
AATACTAGGTCGAATAAACGTCCACACGTAGCATGTTATTCATACGAGAGGTGAAAAACGAAAAGAAATCATGCGGCACATATTGAACAACAAATGGACTTCCAGACTACAATACGAACAGCACAGCCGGTTACAGTGAACAGCTAGAGACGCCTAAAGAAAGCTGACAAAAAAACACCGTCAGTACTCTCTCAATAAATCAAATTAACTTTAATCTGATATATCACAGTAAAGTATCACCCAAAAATCCACAGGTCAAGGGGCCGGATTTTCAGTTCTTAACGTTAACAGCTTATGCTTAGTGATGCTGCTCACAGCGACTGTTCACGTCCGCTGCGGTGCGACTTGAGGTAGAGGGTCGTCGGGGCTAGATGAACGATAGAAGCGCTATATCATCAAGCTACAACACAACGCAACGTCGGGACACTCACGTTTCGATAAGCTGTATTTGGCATAAGTTTCAGCAATGCCCATAGCGTTGTCATCGTCTTCCATGTCGTCGAGTTGCAGCTGCATCGTCGTGTGGAGAGCCGTGGGGTTGCTTGCTGTATGGAAAATAAAATGTACTTACTCGTGCATATGTAAAATGTGAAAAAAAGCGAAATAATTGGTTTTATAAATGTAAGTGAACAAAACCAAATGGAGAAACGCGGACATTCGTCTAGATGACCTGAACAGCCGAAAAATATACAAGTAATGTGTAGAATTGTAGCAATGTAAGAGACAAAATATAAAAACTTAGCAACTCGCAAGTTATTAGATTTAAAAGAGGGTGAAATAATAAAATCTGAATTAGAAAACACATCCAACACGTCAATTTGAGTGAAAAAAAACACAAATTGAGATTCATGTGTTATAATGTTTTAGGTCATGTAACACATCTTTGATGTCTCAAATAATAGAAATATTAATCACATAACCCAACATGAAGATGCTGTAAGTATAATCACTTGAGTATCACCAACTGAAGTAACTACTGTAGAATATTTAAAAATATAAAAGAATATTTAACAGCCATTGAAGATAAAAAAGTGACGGTGTAGAAAAGGCGACCAATACAGTTGAACCTCAATCTAACGGACACACTTTCTCCCTATTAGACCGTTAACTAGAGCATAATTTTGTATTGTTTATAAACTTTTTTCCAATTTTATATAAATTTGAAGATTTGTGAATAAAGTACAGGGTGCGGCAACATAACGTTGCATTCGAAATCCGTTGCATCGGGGTCCGTTAGATCGAGGTTTAACTGTATCTACTATTGAGCTAAATATGTGTCCAAAAAGCTGACACTCAAGTTAATGTATTTTTAAATTCAAAATGAAGAACTTATTACTCCTACTACATAACTATGAATAATGTCAGTTGTGCACAATGTTAGTCTAATTCATACACCAATGTGTGCACAGCAAGAAAGCTAAAGTAGCACGGAACACGGAGTGCTGCAAACAATGTTGGCACACTGTGTCCTGTATCTAGTTTAGTTCTCAAATGTATGAACGCAACAGGAAACGCGGATGGAGTGCTGCAAACATGTTGACAGACCATGGGTTCAGTCTGGTTTATAGGTAATAATGTATAGACATCAGGACAACAACACTAGCAGGAAACAGAGTGCTGCAACCCACGTTGACACACCATGGGTTCCATCTAGTTTAGACATGAACGCATGCAAAGGTACACTATCATGGAGTGCTGCAGGCAACGTACGGTGGGGGAGTCGCTGAGTGTTATAGGGGCCGGTAGGGTTACCAGGCTGGACAGGGACCCGCCGTACGATGGTAGAGCGCCCCATAGTTCCGTCTGGAACGAAGCTGTTGTTGCCAACCACCACCATCCTGTTCACTGGAGTGCAAGAACATAGTTATCACTTCGTCATCGCATGTCTACGTTGTACGTGTACTAGCCTCGTGAAGTGTCATTGAACTTGATATGTTGAGATTCTTCTATGAATGTGAATGGTATCTCTGCTTCGCAAAATGAAAACATGCTAATCTTGTTTAGGAAGATGACCAAAAATTGCTGAAACCCATTCCATCAATAGAAAAGACCTATGCTCGAATGTATACACAATTTATACTATGGTGAAAGTTAGGAAGTAACGGATCATGCTAAATTTTAACAAAAGAGACCCAGCAAGAAAAAATATAACACGTAGAAAAAATAAGTTTTCACATCAAACAAGCAACACAACAATTCATCCTATTTAACAATCCCAATCATAGAAGCACATTCCACAGCCTTATTCCCCACTTCATTACTCTGGAGTGAGTATAGTTATAATTGTGGGTATATATAAAATCTTTCAAAACATGTGCAAGTGTAGGTGATGTAGTCATGATTTATTTGAATCCATGCCTGATGAGCCCTCGGGTTGTACCTACAAGCAGAACTTCTTTTACTATTTCGTTCTATTATCATGTTTGTCCTCAAGTTTTACTTGGATCAAATGTCTGTTACTCCCAACATGCTTACAGAATTTCTACATATAATAAAATCCAATGTGTTTAGATATTTACTAGTCGATACACATGAAAAAATATACGAGTTTGTTACTGTATTTTTTCGTTTGATTCGCCAGTGGACGCGGGCTTTGCAATGAAGTTTTAACATTTAAAGTGAAGAAGGGAAGTAACGGAAACAATGACGTATTTTATAGTAATATCCTGAGCCTTTGGTACCCATAATACAATGCTTACAATACATGTATACCCATTCTATTGAGAAGTCAATAGAATAGAATAAAATGAGGCTATGGGAACGAACTCTCTAGCCCATTCTTGGGTCGGATAATCACTTCGATAATTATTCGGTTACCCAAGTCCCATGCCGTCTCATGCAATACTTAGCTTAAGATAATAAATACTTTATTTCAGCTACTTAGTAAAGCCTCGTTTTCCTGTTCACATAAAAGTTCTCCCTAAGTACAGATGACGAGAGAGAGCTCACCAGTCTGAGGCCTCACAGAGACTGGAGTTGAGGTGCTGCTGGGCACAGACTCCGTGATGTCTTCACTGCTATCATCTAGGATGCCTGCACACACACACACACCAATGCAATCTTTAAATAAAAGTTCTAAAGCAGTACTTCGTTATGTAATAAGACGCCCAAATAATTTGTAAATGTCTAACATCAGGAATGTTTTGCACTACACGAAGAGGGAAAGGTGTCTCAGTATAAATAGTATACAAAACAAATACTCTGCATACATTTCCCCTGTATCAGACTATTCTTTGCACACTATTACTCTAATTGGACATGTGTGATGTTCCAGTTAATGGCGCTTGTTCAAGTTACAGGAAAAAATTAGTGAAGGCCATAATTCCAAATTTCTAAGTTATAAACTTTGAAACAAAAAGTACTGATACTAATTGTTACCATTTACTTTGTAAACTATCACAAATAATACAATTTAGTTATATAATTGATACGTAAACCACACTTTGTATTCATTTTATAAATTCCCTTCATTACTTATAATCTTGATGCACTAAAAAACTGATCTCGTAGAGACATAATTTACGTATTCAAGCTCACAGTTGCACTTTCATAAAACGCTCCATGATGAGGTAGGAGACCTGAAGAAGACTGACCAGTGGAAGAGAGGACGGCACTGAGCAGGTCTTCCCCAGCAGGAGATGGAGGGGTCGCCACCCGAGCAAGAGGGGCGTGGTGGCGCAGGGAAGCAGGGGCATCAAACATCACACGCACCGGCTGGTTGAACTCCTGCAGCGTCGCCGGCGAGGAGACGCTCTGTACAGAGGGCAGCACGTCATCACACGGAGTACACGTGGGTTCATTACAGTAGAATAGAATAAGGCAATGGAAATGAGCCGTTTGGCCCATCCTTGATTGATACTCAAGTCCCATTGTGCATAAACCAACTGAGGCCACGTGATAACTGCAATTAGCAGCTTAAAACCAACAAATATTTCTGATTAAACATCTTTAGATGCAATATACAGGTTAAGTGTCTTCCTCATGTATCCCTAGCATGCACATATTTCATGTACTTTATACATGATTTTTGAAACTGTTTATCACAAAGAAGCTACTGACAATATAATCATTTATGACTTTTCTCAGTGCAAAACTGCTCATTATATAATATTTTCTCTAGCATAACTAATTTAGTTCAGGCCATGAGAATGCGTCTTAATATATAAAATAATAATACCCTTGGTATCCTAGTCTGTAATCCATACACACAAAATCGACATCTTAACTACAAATTTTCTGTGCATTGTATTAAAAATATGGAAAATGGAAGCAGTAGATAGTAAATAAGGAAAATAGAGTTCTTATTGGTGGTAGAGTTATCAAAGCACAGCACAACTCAAACCAATAAGAGTCTTGTTGCTTTATAAAAAAAAACAGCAATTTACTTGTAATAGATGCTTGCATTTATGATCCATAAATTGTTTCATTTCTGACTTTATGAATTCGTTCCTACACTACAGAAAAATAAACCATTTATCAGAAGTCAAAGATCAGCAAAGTTTCCTTACAAATATGATCACATACATTAGCCATGCACAAACCCTGATGAATAAAAAGAACGCGCATGCAAGAATTAATTCTTCAAGTAAATATGTTCTCATTCCTCAGTTTATATTAAATAGATAAATCATAAATGAATTAGCTTGAAACAGAAAATAAACGTTGATAACAGCTAATTCCGAAGTAAACAGCTTAGTTCAGAATAGCTACCAAATAAAAATATAGTAAGAGAAACAATTCAAAATACAACAGCAACTTTACCGTATCATGAAATGCCAAAATGTACATTCAATGCTGCATTACATTCACAAATTAAAATGACTTCAAATCATTGGACTCGTGAGCAGTCTTCTTACTCAATGCTAAAATTATAACAGCAGTTTGAAACAGTTTTACGGATTTGATAATAGAATGCTCACATAGTCATCAGTTAAAGATTTCAAGTGACACCCAAGTAATAATCTTATGATTTTACATTTAAATTATCGATACTTAAAACGATGGTTAGTAAGAAGCAGGCATTTACAACTATATTGTTGTTTGCCCAGCGGGTGATCCAGAAGAAATCTCAAGGGTGTGGGGGCGGATAAGAGAAGGGAAATAGGTTGAGAGGTTGCTTTAGAACTATAGACAACACCAGCAAAAGATTGATGGGCGCTACCTCTCCAGTGTTGTACAATACCTGCAAGTGAGAGCTGGTGGTAGGTATTCGGACAACAGAAGGCTGGCGAGCATTGGAAACGATTTTCTTGACCACCAAAGGGCTGGGTGCCCTAGGAATGAGCTGCCCTGAGCCAACAGTCGGAGATGCAGTTGCTGTCCTGAAGCCCGTGCTTGCGTTGCCCAGGAGTTGGATAACTTTCCTCCCCTTGGCAGGAGTAACTCCTGGCCGTACGAGCCTCACTCCCCCATTTATGACTGCTCCATTGGTGCTTGTAATGGCTCTTATAACAGTTCCCACAGGTGGTTTAACTAAGCCACCACTAACAGTTGTAACATTACTCACTACAGATGGCCTAACCAAGCTACCAAGAGTTGTACTATTTTTAACGATCAGGCCACCATTAAGTGTCACTAGATTATTAGTAATAGTGGGTCTAACTAAAGCTCCACTTATAGTTGCTACATTGTTCCCTACAATTGGCCGAACCAAGCCCCCATTATTAGTGGTTACTATATTACCAACAGTATTTGTACTAGGTCTGATTACACTGCCATTAAGAGTTAAGGAATGGAAAAGTTTGGGCTCTACTGAAGACACAGAAGAATTACTGCTTTTGAGTACAACACCATTCAATAAGCTAGAACTGGTTAATGCTGATTTTGTAGTTCCTAAGGTATTATTGGGGACCAAGTTATTCCTAGTGATATTTGTAGTGCCACCTTGTGTAAGTCTGCTATTAGAAAAAGCAAGGCTTGAGTTAACAGGTGAGATGTTGATGCGTTGGCTGATACTAGCACCAGCAGGAGTCTTGACTGTGGTGGCAGCCAACAGGGTTGAATCAACTGCAAAATTTGTTAGCCATTAGTAGGAGTCCAATTATTTTAAGACATAAAAAGAGGGCCCTAATTATTAAATAAAAGACCTGCATAATTAGGATATTTGCTCAAAAGATTAATACCTGCACATACATAAAAAGATGAAAATTCTTTGGCATCAGTGAAATTGAATACTTAAAATATTACAGAAAGAAGTCAAACAGTAAGAAAAAATTAGGATATAACAAATATTGGATGAGAACTAAAATGATTGCTGAAAGAGTTTCTTCAGGAAAATGAAATAAAAACAATCATAATCCTAAGATCTATTGTTTGAAGCTATTCTTTACATTGCCTATTCTGTTCGAGTCAAAGTGAACTGATGGTTTCATCATTCATATCTCAAAAACAGTCTTTTAACTATGCACACCTACTTTGTTTACAAGCATAAGAGCCACCATTATTGTATGATTCTTGCCGGTACAAATTTTATTATATATTTGATAAATTTTCACTAATTTTTAAAGTTAAGCTTAAGCACATCTAGAGAACTACTATTTAGTAACCCTTGCCCAAGCTCCATGCTGATCACAACTCAAAATCACAGAGAACTCACCATTAGCAAAGCCAGTTAGAAGTGATGAGGGCTCATTTGGGACAGGCATCTGATCTGGATCATCTTCATTTTCATCAAAATCACTAAAATTATCATCAATATCACTCATCTTGCCAAATGCTATCAAGATTTCTCTCCTGAAAAACAAGATGATGTAACATGTGAACCAATTTTCAGTGCTACTTTACCAAAGTTAAATTTGATTTCCAAAGATATTTCATCCAAGTTGAGATACAAAAAGACAATCGTATTGGAAATCCTTAGCTATCAAACAAAGGAAATTAAATTTTTTTAATTAAATGCTGAGTCTTTGACAAATTGATTCCATGTCATGGAACATTTTTAGGATAACATATCAGGTTCATTCATGCTAGTGCCAATAATGGAACCATTATAGCTGCCTCCAAAAGTCTCATGAACATCATAAAAGCTGCGAGGGCATAAATGAAATGTTGATTTTAAGAGTTACTGCAGGAAATGGATATACAATTTCATCAAGCAATTAATTACACAGGATTTCATAGGAGCCAACAGAAGCAACCAGTGCTAAAGTAAATGAAGAAGAGAACCCCTGAAGCCAACACTCGTCATGCCCTTTAAACTCGCCACAAAAAGCAGGTTGTCACAGCCCAGGCTCAAACGAACCAACTCACAACAGTCAAGAAGCTGATTGACAGAAAAGAAGCACCACTGATTGTTGAAATGCATTCAATCTTAGATGAATAAACTGTTACCAAAATGAATTTCTTTGCATACATAGTTAAAGATGCTCGAGTATGATTTTTATGAAGTTTTCCCAGTCATGACAAAGTTCTTGTGGGTAACAATAGTTTTGGATGCATTTCTTTCAGAGATGATACTCTATCAGTGTATGCAGTGAAACCTCAAGATATGAGCTTAATTCATTCCAGCACTGAGCTCATACAGCAAATTTCTCGTATCTAGAACACAAGGGATGAATCGGGAAATGTGCATCCCGTATAGCTACAGTGTGGCTCATTGCGCACACCAATGATTATAATTAGAGCAGAATTTTTCACTCATATATTGAATTTCCCATATGCAAAGCTGTTCGTATCTCGAGCTTCCGCTGTATTTTCAAGCAGCAGCTCTAGTTAGACTCAGGAGGGTATGCTTTGAGGCTGCCATGGATGGCAATAATAGGTGTCAGAAACCATCCAGAATAATTCTATTTCTTATATATAGCCCCACCAAGATTTAAATAATTCACTAGCGTTTCTTTCTTAACCCTGGAGCACTAAACATGCGTACAATTTGCCCGAAGTTAGTGCCATCTATAACTATACTCAGTGCTCCAGGGTTAATATTTTTCCTTCACTTATGAAAATACCAATGCCTCTATTTTTAGAAAATTGCTTACATGAAATCCATGAACAATGTAGGCAAAATACTCATATTGCAACATATAAAAGAAATTCTTTCACCCCAGGAAAAAACATTTCAACTGAAAGAAATCTTAATACTTATCAACTTTCAACAGAGCAAAATTTTGCTAGAGAGTAGAGGAAACAATTGAACATCTGGTCTTAGAATGTAGCAAATACAAGCACAAGCAACAGAGCTTTAACCTGTTTGTGCTGACTTTTTCCTAGCTCTATTCAGAGTATTTTAGCTAGAAATATAGATTTATTGAAACCTCTAACATAGGAACATGTCATTGAAAATGTTTATTTTGACTAATTATTAATTTTTCCTAACTCATATTCATTAGGGTCAAAACTTTCATATCAATCATATTTTGGGATATATATATATATAGTCCCATTTGTAAGATATATGATTAGTCTGGGACATATATGCCCAGTTGGCATGACAGAGTTAAGGGCTTGCTTTGTGAGCAGTATGGAGAGCACAAGTGAAATGTCAAGTGTGTTGAAAAGGATTGAAGTGTGAGTTACCTTGTCAGGCTAGAAAAAGAATGCAACATGATTGTTGCATTCTTTTTTATTGACTCACCGGAGGATGCAATGAATAATTTCCTAGTGGGGCTGGATTAGGAATACAACATGATTGTTGAGGATGTGATGAAGAATTTCCAAATGTGTGTGTGTGGAATAAGAGACAATGACATTGAATAGTCGGCCATCTGGATTAGAATATGACTATCAGCCAAGCATGAAGGGCTGTTCATGACAAGCTGGCTCTCCATAATGGTTCTTTTGCAAAAAATAACCAAATGTGACCCCTAAGGAATTATTTATGATGATCATGGTACACAGGTAAAAAAAAACTCTGGCATGGCATCCTGTTGTACGTGTGTGTTTTAGAGAGAATTAAAGGCTGTAATAAAGACCTCAGGTACAGCTGACCCTAAAGTTGAAGTTAAGTTCTTATTCTCTGCATGCTAGTTCCTATTCACTGCAGACTGGCCTCTACTCTCTACAGACTGGCCTCTACTCTCTACAGACTGGCCTCTACTCTCTACAGACTGGCCTCTACTCTCTACAGACTGGCCTCTACTCTCTACAGACTGGCCTCTACTCTCTACAGACTGGCCTCTACTCTCTGTAAACTGAAGCAAACCAGCAGCACTGATCATAACATGTAAGCTTTACATAAAAACTAATGCCCCTTTGATGAACTTTTAATATAACTTGTACGGTCCAGTGGGTTCTTTTTTGGAGGCCCTGCCTGCTACAGGTCAGGCCCTTGAAACCTGCCCCTACATCTCCTTAAAGATGTCCCAGGTCCTCTTAATAAATTATGACTAAACAGTAGAAACAGCATTTTAAAACTTAAAAGGAAAATATATCAACTACATTTTGTACTGTTCAAATTAAAGAAATATTTAAGAACCCGTGATCAAATCAGCATGAATATACACACCACGAGCTTCAATTAATTACAAGTTATTTATATAATCATACCTTGCTAGAGCAACTGCAGACACAGTATTATTTCAGTGTTAAATATGTCTAATATATGGACTACGCATGCAAAATTTGACAAAACTTATCACCATAACCTTCGGCAATCGAAAACAACCACAGCTAACCTTCTCACTGCGCTAGCACATGATCAATGGCGTAATACGCCCCACGCGGTACGCAGCGAAGCTGCTTACTGAATCTCCACGAGACTTATTCTTAGAGGTCAAATGATATGAAGAAATAAAGAAGCAAAACAAACGTCCTCGTATGAAAAAATTTTAGGGTAAAGTTCAACAAGCTGTGTTTATAATGAAATATAAGCCTATATATCAATTTTTTTAAATTATCTGACATAACTCAATACGTATTCAAGAAAGTATCGGCACTAGTTCAGTAATCAATCTAAGTTCTTATGGATAATTCAACATGTGTAACATACAGGGTTTCATTGTTCCAGCAAATATGATTAAAAGTTTATAGTTTGCAAGATAAATAAGATTCAATGACTTTTATTTTTAAGCTAAGTATTTTTACTTGATCGTTGATCAACACATCACGGTATCTTTATTGATCAATTTCACTTCTATTGAAATTTTCTTCAGTAAAAAGAAATTAGAAATCAAAGTCATTTAATGGTTGTCGTAAGAAAATTAGTTTTATGCAACTATATACCTACGTCTGAATAGTAATCAACTTTACACATACATTTGTTTAACAGTCATTTTAAACAGTTAATTTAACCATCCATTCACAACCATTATTAAGTTTATTTTTCTAAAATAAATTTGATTTCCCATCTGTCAACATAGATTATTAAGTAATTGCTAATAGTTGCGCAAGCCAAAACTTATTCTTTAGTCTATACAATATATTTCAAAACAGTTTACAGAGTATTAGTGCAGTCATCGCTATATACTACAGAGAGAAAATTATTATTTTTTCTTCTGTTCAGTTTAGAGGCAACTAAAGCATTTTGCTGACATTGCTGGACTACATAGTACGTAGTTATTAAAAACTTGAGTTTCGTTAAATAAAGCAGGTAAGAGCCCAAATGAGATGAAAACTGCTTGCATATACATTTTCATATTGTTTTTGATCCAATCTTCAAACGAATTTCCATTAATCAAACAAAGCTAATGACGATTTAGATTTTAGACGCTCAAATGAACTCCTGCAATTATACACATTGGGTGTTGATTTCTGCCTTCAATATTAGTTTAATTATGGTGCAAGATTTGTCCATATTATATCAAAGACGATATGTATTTTGAACAGCCCTCGATCAAATCAATTGTTTGATGTTACTTATAAAAACAACCACTTCTCAGTCTACTCCAAGACCTCCAAGATAAATCTTTCTAGGCTGTACAAAACCTATTTGGGGCCTCCAAGACTTGTAAAATTATTTTGAAATATTAGTTAGCTTGGAAATTATTTATTTTTAATTCTTCTAATACCTCCTTTTCATTGTTATCTATATATATTATGCATTAAAATGCATAATCATTTCTCTAATGGTCTTTCAGCTATGGGCCCCTTTCTAGCTCATGAGCCCGAACCAATGTACCTGCTGGACCTCTTCTCATAGAGCAGTGGTTCTTAACCTGGGTTCGATCGAACCCCAGGGGTTCGGTGAGTCAGTCTCAGGGGTTCGGCGGAGATCAGGAAACACATCTGACTCATATGATTCGTGATGGCACGCCCTGCTGCCCATCATTGCTGCAGATGATCACGCTACATCATTTGGCTAATCTGTGCTGCAGGGAATTTGGTGCACTCAATAGTCGACTTGTGACTGTCGTGATGGTACGTCTTGTGATTTCTTTCTTAATATTTTAATCCCTTCATACTTACTGTGTCGAACAAAAAAGAAAGAGGTCGGATGAATATGTACAATATGGATTCACATGTAAGCGGAACGTGATGGGAGTCAGCGTCCTAACTGCATGATTTGCAATGCTAAGTTGAGCAATTCTAGTCTATCACCGGAAAAACTAAGAAAACACTTCCTTAAGCTGCATTGAGATGAAAAATACAAGAACACAACGCTCGTTAAATTCAAGGTGAAGAGAGCCAGATTCGATGAAAAGGCTACTCTGCCTGTTTTCGGCTTTGTACCCATCAACAAATCAATTCTCACAGCATCGTACGAAGTTGCTTACCTGATCGCAAAGCAGGGCAAACCACTTACCATTGGTGAAACACTCGTAAAACCAGCTGTGTTGAAGATGGCAAGTATCATGCTGGGAAAAGAGACTGAAGTAAAGTTATCCCAAATTCCTCCTTCAAATGGCACCATCAGCGACAGAATAGAGGACATGAGCAAAGACATCTTGGCTCAAGTATTTGCAGATCTGATTTCAAGCCCGGCAAAATCCAGCCTTTAACTCGACGAGACCACAGACGTTTCTAATCTAAGCCAGCTTGCCATATTAGTGCACTAAGTGAAAGACGACGTGTTAAATGAAGATGTTTTATTTTGTAAGCCTCTTACAACAACTACTAAGGCAGCCGAAGTTAATAATCTTGTGGATAACTTCTTCAAAGACAACAGTCTTTCGTGGGATATGGTTTCTGCAGTTTGTTCGGACAGAGTTCCAGTCACGCTGGGAAGAAAGTCTGGCTTTGGTGCAGTAGTGAAAGCCGATGCACCACACATCATTGTTACGCATTGTATTCTGCACAGGCATGCGTTAGCAACAAAAACGTTGCCTCCAAAACTGGCAGAAGTATTAAAAATAGTGGACTGCGTGAATTATATGCAAAGTAGTGCTCTGAGGCACCGCATCTTCACTGGGCTGTGTAAAGAAATGGGCTCTGAATTCGAGGTACTTCTGTACCATTCTAACCTTCGGTGGTTATCCTGGGGACAGGTGCTGAATCGCATTTTTGCCGTGCGTGTGGAATTAGCCCTGTTTTTGCAAGAGCACCAACAATGTCATGCAGATTGCTTCAAAAATTATGAGTTTATTCTCATTTTAATGCACTTGGATGATATCTTCGCAGCTCTCAATCATCTCAATCACAAGATGCAGGGCGGTGAATTCAACATCATCGAAGCGGAAGAAAATCTGAAGGCTTTTCAAAAAAAGCTACCGTTATGGAAACGACGAACAGAGAACAATAACTTCGCAAACTTTCCCCTGCTGAACGACTGTGTAAGATCGAAGATGTACAATATCTGGAATCGGAGACATTTCTGTACCCGCGGGACTGAAGCAAGCAATTGCCACGCACTTATGGGCTTGCAAAGTCTCTCGACGGATACTACCCTACAAGAGAGTCATATCCAGCATGGGTGAGACATCTGTTCACGTTTAGTGTTGAGACAACAGATGTCAATGATGAATACCTCGATGAAATCTTTGAAATTTAGCAGAGCCAGATTCAACAGCAACTGTTCAAAACAATAACGTTTTCAACGTTTTTGTGTCATCAAATGGCAACGTACTCTGTTATTGCTAAGAAAGCTTTGCAGATTTTCATACCGTTTGTTACAACATTTCTTTGCGATCAATCCTTTTCGAGGATGCAGGACATAAAAACGAAGAAAAGGAACAGACATTGTTGCGAAAATGACATGAGAGTGGCACTTGCCAAGGTGAAGCCGTGCATTTCTGAACTGGTCTCTGAAAGGCAACAGCAGGAGTCACACCGATTTGCAGCAAATATTCATAACTATATTTTTTGTGTGAATACCATGTTCTGATAATTTTGTTTTTTGAACACAGTGATGTTGTTGCACGGTTCAATTTGTGCTCCACTAAAATATATACCTATGTTTTAAATTTGAAAAAATTGTATTTTATTTTTCTAATTAAGAAGGGTTCGGTGAATGTGCATATTAAACTCGTGGGGTTCGGTACCTCCAACAAGGTTAAGAACCACTGTCATAGAGCCTGGTGCGTGCACTCGACCATGGCAGACGTTTATTGTTAAAAAAATATGTACGTATCAAGCTCTGTATCGACAGAAGCAGATTTCCGGTGTTTCGGCCCTGTAAAAGGTTACCTGTAAGAAGAATTATTATTTTATGGACACTAAGTTAGCCATCTTATAAACTGTAGTTTAAGAATAGGCACCCTAAAATATACAACTTTTAGAACAAATGCGAGGCATTATTAAGAATTCTAGCGAGGTCATTATACTCGACATCTGCGCATGAACACATGTTTTGTTACGTTTTAAAAAGCAAATAGAAATACAAAAATATACTTGAACGATTTCTAATTGATAGAACACTAAGAATGTTGTCTGGTTAGTCTGGCAGTTGGACTGTCTGAAAAGACGAAAAAGGCTACATGTATAAGAACATCGTACATGTATGTATTAGAACGAAGTCGATGGGAAACATTTGATAGTCTTTACACTTCCGTATCAATAGTAAGATAAATTAGAAGTTATCTGATCATAATGAAAAGGGATCGAGCATACTTTCTTTACAACAACTAAACTCATGAGCAAGTAATTACTAGACACAACTGAAAAATTTGAAGGTGTGTGCTTCAGACAAACATAATTTTAAACATAAGCCAAAATTATAGAAGCTTTGCTACTAAACAAAATTTAAACCCTACTTAATATTTTGATTGTGCTGCTGTTTAATGGCGCATTACAATTTCCATGAACCTTTGCGAAAAAGTTTTGAAAAAAGTTCTAAAAGGTCATTTACTTTATTCACGCTGTTGTACTTAAAGTATTGCCTTGCCATAAAAGAAAAACATTCTCTTGACATGATATGCATTGTAAATAGGCACACGAAAATATTAACTTCATTTTTATCTGATCACTGTATCATGGGCACAGATAACTAATTTATAAAAAATTTTATCTTCTTTTGAATGGTGCATTTTATTGCGAGCCAAACTTTTGAAGTCACGTGAATTTCTTTTTGGACTTCGGTTCATATGCTACTTATTGGTAAAGTTTTACGACAAAATAAAAACAGACAATAACAACTCATGCGTGACTTCGTTTTGATCGCTGAGGTATCATCTTCTCGTTCTATGTAGACTATTACCAATGAAATTTCGCTCCATGGCTGTTGTCGATGTCTAGTACTTCTCTTGCACGTAATGCATCTATAACTTTTCCACTACATTTTAAACGGTAGCTTCTTTAACTTGGTTTTGGGTACCTGTATCCACACGCTTGTTTCCACATACCACAGCCTCCAAAACCAGATATGGCGGGAATACACGTGATATTGGTGTTTTTGATTATTTTATGTCAAAGCTTATATGACTTGGTCTGAACACCAGACTGTATCTCCACCTCCTGTGTCGTGGCCTCTACAGCATTTTTTTCAATTATTACCACTTCCACACTCTTGTATTGGACCAGCACTTCATATACCTAACTCGTTTTGGAAAACTATTCTACAGTCTGGTTTTGAGTAAGTGTCTTTAGAACCTTCCCCTGAAACGGGAAGTGGACAGAGACGTGCTTACGAGGATTTTTGATATCACTTTGCGTTCAGATTCTAATTTAACACGTTTGTTGCGATTGCCTAGCTGGTGCAAATCTTTACTTTGTACATACAGTCACTAGAAAGCTTTGAAAAAATTACAGAACCTAACCTGAGTGACCCACCGGTGGGTCGCTTCGCAACAAACGTGTTAATAATATGTTCTTGTACGACATTACTTGAAATCAAACAAAAGCTTTCAACTACCCGTTTTACTTCCTGCATAACTGTAATATTGATTTTCATGGCACGGTAGGAAAGGTTTTATAAGCAACGTGTAAAAAACTGAGAGAATTTATTATTATAGGAATATTCAATAATGATCTCATTATTCTGCAAGTCATTGTCGTATCGTTAAAATACACTTCTGCACATCTGCCCTTTTGGAGAGGATAATGACATTACTAATCCTGGTACAGAATTTTCAAATCTTGATCCACGACTGAACAGAAGTTACATCTACAATAATGCAGCCATGCAAATGTATTCAGCGTTCAATCTCTTGGTGGGCAAAAACACTTAAAACGTTAACTAATATAATGATCTGTTAATTTGCTGCATCCTTATTATTTAAACCACATGAGATATTTAGCATGTGCTACAATATCATTCATCCATCAAAATATTTAAATATATAACACCGAATGAAGGCCAACCAAATTCACTACGTATGATATAAACCACTGAACTTTCATTTGAGCTGACGATGATCAAAGATTCAGGAGTAAATTGTTTTTTATTAAGTGTAAAATTTAAAACTGGAGCGCCATGTTTCGACATTGTTCGTAAGTCAAGAGCACCTGTAAGCATTTAAAATTATGCTTGATATTTCCAAGGAAGGTCAGGGAGGGAGATGGCTTTGTTTTGCTTCCTCTAGTAATTAATTTATGGGATGTTTCATCACCCAGTTTTGCTTCACTGACAGTTACGTCTGAAGACTCAATTTATGTCCATGTCATTTGTTCTTGTCATGCTTCGTAGTTCAGAATTAAGTTTGAGAACTGGTGACAGAAATAAATCAATTCATGGAGACTGCAGTGGTGTACGCTTGAGACAGTAACGAATAAAGAATGCGAATGGACCAGCTGATTTTGATGAACATATCCTTTTGAGTAGCTGATACCGCCTGGTCATACCATTCTAGACTATGACTATTCATCATCAATCTCATCTACCTCCCACACGAGCCTCTACAGACGACGGGAACAGTCGCTGGGAGCAGCATTACTAGTCTTAAAATGTTAAGATTAAATTTTAAAAATCCGACAGAAATATTTGGACTGTATGATGTATCAAAAATTAAGTTGGTGTTTTGAGGCTGTTGGACGTTACTTTCGTGGTTTATTAGCTTGGTCTCAAACTCTAGCTGTAGGAGAATAATGTATGGAAACCACACTTACAAAAACATTCGTGTCAATGTTACATACAAACTTGCTCGTTATGATCATAAGCGATTGCAAATTGTATGTTATTTAATCTGGTTCCATGAGCATGGTTAAAATAGTAAAACTGTAAAAAATCTATTTATCTCTCGTTACATTTAAAATTACTTTTTGATTGTACGATTTCACCCTGTTACTTTAACAACAGAAAACATGAAGTATATTTTGTGCTTAACCCAAAAACAAGGGAATATTAGAAGATTTATCAGTAGATTTCCCATCTCTGCACGACTATAATTTTCTTCATATTTTATAACCGCGACTCGTAACGCATTAAATTTTTATTCTTTGATATCAAATTTGTCTTAAGTTGCAAATAACTTTACAATTAGAGACACAAGTTACGAGTGTATTACATAAGCATGTACAAGGCATGCTTCCAGTGGCTGGTTCGGTCAATATTGATTTTTGTTCAGAATTTACCTCGTAACTTTACTTGTTAAAATCTTGACGGCTACTGTCACCCACAAGCACAACATTGTCATTATTAATCAGTATTGAGATCTAATTAATAACTTTCGACATTAGTTCTTTTAATATGTTATATTTTTCTGTTTAATATCACGTGCGATTGAGCAACAAAACTTTGAGCAAACAATTTTTAAATTAATATAGATTATTAATAAAGAAAAACTATTGCCATATACGTATTTGCGCTACATACACGTTTTTCGTGTACAATTTTACTTCTGCGTGGTACTACTTGGTACGCAATATTTGGTTGAAGCCAATGAATTATTTGTGTAAAACAAAAACCCTTGCAACGAACAAAAATCTTCGATGGAACAGAAAAATTTGTATGGGTATGATTTTTTTGTAAAGACAGTCAGTCCTTGAGCTTTTCTCTCCTCAAAATTGGCCACGACCTATTACGACATCCAATTGCGTACAGTATGTGTATGTAGGTACGTGTCTGTAGGTACGTGTATGTTGGTACGTGTATGTAGGTACGTGTATGTAGGTACGAGTATGTAGGTACGAGTATGTAGGTACGAGTATGTAGGTACGAGTATGTAGGTACGAGTATGTAGGTACGAGTATGTAGGTACGTGTAAAGGTTATGCAGGCTGGCCTGAAAACAGCGATGGTTGTCACACGTCATCACCACACTTGATCGTCTCAGCTATTCAGCAATTTATACATTTCTAGTCTTTCCAACAACGGATTTAAAACCCTGCCTTTTAAACTCCTTTTCTTATACTCAAGCCCCCAGTCATTCTGAATTAACGTATAGAATAGAATAGAATAGAATGAGGCTATAGGAACGAACCTTCTGGCCCATTCTTGGGTCGGATAATTACTTCGATAATTATTCGGTTGTTTTACCCAAGTCCCATGCCGTATTTCTAGCTGCGTCAACCATGTCGGCA
>VCRD01000770.1:176638-191763 GCA_006783055.1 Trinorchestia longiramus
AAGTTAGTAGATCTCTGTGTATTGTCAAAGGGAAGATGTTTGCTTCTACCTCCAGTGAAGCTGTAGGAGAAGTTTTCCGGCATCCAGTGGCAACGCGAAGGCAGTTGAAGACGTCTTTTGTAGCTGAGATTGCGGAGTTCTGGAATCATCTTCGTTGCTTTCCGTTGTATTTTTTCCATTTTATTAATATCCTTTCGTAGGGTAGGAGACCAGAGTTGCACTGCATATTTTAAATGAGGCCGGACTAGCGCTTTATAGAGCGGTAATATTATGTTCTTTGACTTGTATTCAAAGTTTAGTCATGATTTAATTATTTTACCCTCTTTTCTCATATTATACCTTTTGCTTGCCCACAACAACACTGTTGTGGACTTCATGATTTGAATACTAGCATTGAAATAACGCCTCTACTACTCACCTGAGCCGTGCTTATTTTTTATCTGCCCTAAAGCAAAGCATCAAATTGATTCAAACTATACGGCACGGTGGAATATACTTGAACTACCGCAGTTTAAAACCTTTGGGAGAAAGGTAGCTTGAGATAATAACACCTTGAATAAGTTAACTTTTTTCCAATGGGTAAATTGCATAACAAATAACCACCTGAAATTCGTACTGTCTCTTGAAGTTTTCTTTTTCGGTAGTTTATACTCATACATTTGGTTGTTTTTATGTGGGTTTTTATCCCTTCGTGTTCAACACGAATTTATTCATATAATAGTAAAGTCATGGGCTTAAAAGTTAGTTCATATCTCTGGATGAATCATATCATTTCGCCGACATAGCACGTTAATATGCAGGTGTATTGCATTTCTCAAATTTGCTTGGCTAAAGGGGTACTCTTTTTTCAGTTGCGTCAAAACTGTACAGAATTGTGCTTTTAATTTTGACTTTAGAATGAGAGTCAAACTATACAACCAACGGAAGTAAATTTACTTGAAATGTGTTTTTTTTGGTTAGATAGCGATCATCTACCATTGTATTAATAATGGGTACTTCCTGAGTGAGAGTTTCAGTGCGAGATAATTTAATGCTAACTATGAATGAAAGTAATCGTTGATAGAAAAGATAATTTGTTAGGAAAAGTTTTTTCGCTGTCCCAACTCTTCAGATTTTTTATGTCTCAACAGTCCAGCCTCAAACTTACGAAACTTACGAATGCTCTCAGTATCCTCAGAAAGAAAAAAGGACCAATTTTAAAGCCAGCTTCTTAAACAAGCATTCAAATGTTTTCTTTACGCATTATAAAAAAACGAAGATCAAAACAAGAAGTGATAATGACAAGGTGAGGAACACGTCATTGTGTTTGTTTTACACCGTGAAAATAAAATTGAAAAAATACTTTGAAATCAACTTTATTCCGATATATTACAGAGTACAGTATACATCCCCAGTACCGGGAAAAGGTGTTTCGATTCCTTGCACTGACATCTTAATACTAGTAATGATGCTATCATAAACTTCTTCCAGGGTAGGTATTCGTTTCATAGTAGGTGATATTTGAAACAAAGATGCATACGGTTAAGCCTTTGAAGTTGAGTTTAAAATTTAAAGTGTGCTAAAGCTACAACGAAGCTGCATAGTGATATTGTTTGTGTCCAGCAGTAACGCTAAAATCTTGAATTTGAAAATACGAGTTTGAGTGAAATTTTCATCTGTAATTGCTAATTTACTGTTGTATCACCTAGTGTGGTGTGCTGCTGATCCATAGCGTTTATTTATTATTGTTGTTAACTGAAAATTACATTGCATTTAATAAAATTGGAAGCTATACAAAAGAGAAACATTAAAAAATGAGAATGAAAAGGAAAAACATGTTACGATCTATGAAGATTGAAATATCGATAGAGATAATTAGAGTAGATGCATCACCGTTATGATTGCACTCTGAAAAATACCTGACGCCTTTGAAGATCAAACCAATAAACAAGTACAAAGCAAAATACAGTGTACGAGTATATCTTATCACCTTCCAATCTATGAAACTTGAGTTACTGCCGTAGTTTACTGTAAAGTTAATTGGTTTTATTAAATAAGGAGTTACATATCAGAGAAAACGACCCATGAGAAAGGAAAATTGAACACGTTTTGAGTTGTTAAGATTGAAATAGCGATAGAGACAAAGTGGAGTTGTTGTAGATCAAAAGTTCGTGGTTTTAACATCTGGTTATTTTCACAAAACATATGCTAAAATCGGTCCATGAGCTTCATGATTACACTAAAGTTGAAATAAAAAGGCAGACGAGAATGAAAGTAGCAAGACACATGTACTGGTAAGTATAGTATGTAAAAATTGGAGAAATGAAAAACTCAAAACTGAAAAGTTAAAAATAATTTGAGAGAGCTCGTTCATTAGACATTGATGTGACACATTTTCCTTGTCTTACTGTTAACAATTTTTGGTCAATAGGTATCATAAGTATTTAAATATTTTCAATTATATATCTGTTTAAAAATGATACTTATAATTATTTCGAATATGGGTAAGTTTAATGGAAGATTGAAAGCCCTAATACTACTAAATAAGAAGTTTGTGTCTCGGTTCCTGGATACTTAATTTCTAACTTTCAGAGAGTGCAGCCAACTCGGCGAACGTGTGCTAAAAAAATCTTGAATTTAATCTTGAATGTTCAGAATATGTGGGGCCATTGCAAAAAATTTCTATACTTTACGGTGAAAAATTTATTTAATTCTTCTTCATGCTTAAAGTCCCTACATGCATATATTTCAGTTGCAACAGATCTCTGAAGAAATGTATTTTAGAATGGTATGGAGTAGTCAGTATTTATCTCTTACAAAGTAGGTGATAGAATGAAATAGAGAATTAAAATCTAAAATTCTCGTCAAGTTCGTCTAGAGGAAGAAAAGTTACTATTCCTAATGCAATTATCATGCATAATAATTACCGAAGAATAAAATGGGAATTAGGGTTAAAATGATTGAGAGACCTCAAACTATTCCGATTTATCTGTTTACGAATTTCCGCATTATGGCGGAACGCAGACGGTGGCGCAGGTAACCCTCACTCCCTCAGGTGTACAGTCAGTTTGAATCGAGACTCTTGCGGGTGTGGTTGTGCTGTAAACGTGCTCGCTATGTTTGACTGGGTGCGCCAACCTAACCTAATGTGAAAATTTAGTGAGAGTGAAACTACGACTCGATATCCTGTGATCGATCGACGACATTAATTTATTCGCAGCATTGATCGATCAAAGTGCCATTCTCGAAGAAATTATACCGAATTTCCACGATTGAAGCGATAACGAGATACCTTTAAAATATAGTTTTCGAGTGAAACGAAACACGTTTTATGCCTTATCTTGCATTGGATTTCTCTAATCATGCTGTGTAGAAGGAAGCCATCAGCTACTATGTATTGGTTATTAAGCTTTGTGTTGCTGCTTGCATCAAAGCTTAGGCCAGCATCAGGGCAAGGAGGGCGTGTAGGAGTTGCTGAACCGAATATTGAAGCTTTCAGAGGGCTGGATCTCGCTGCTATTGCAGGTAAATTAAATTATTTAAGTCATAAAATGTCCTGCAATGTTTTTGTGTCTCAAATTAATATTTTAATCCGACAGCGTGCATAACATTATTTCCTCGTAAGCCAATGTCGGAGTTTTTACGGTGGATTTCACTACGAATATAGATCCATAGCTGTGAATTTGAAATGATGTGCCATGTTTTCTCTGTTTTCTGTCATTGGTTTCAGTGTGTTCTGTCACAGTACCTACTGAGTTAAAAATCGTATTCATATAATAATCATATAAAGTAAATCAAAGTTAAATCATGTAAACTATGCCAGACCGAAACTCAAGTGTATTACGTGTACACCACTCAGAAGTATGTAGTTTTGCACAAGTAAACTATTTTTCATTTAATATATCACTTTTTACTAACTTGAAGTATGAGCATTCAAAGGGGCTGAAACAGATTACTTTATCTACTTCAAATGTACGATTTATTGCATCATTTTGGGTCATATCTATCTTGTATTTCCAACAATTTTGAATGAACTTTTATACCATCGTGTTTATATTAGCTATTTTTGAATCATTTGCCATGCAAGGTAGTTGCAGAGCAAAGATCTTGTATTTTTCACTGTGCACTACAATTTGCCCAAAAATGCACTGGTCTTGAGGACTAGGGAATAAAATGCATAACATCCACCACACGTGAAATTAACCCTAGAGCGACGAAGTGGGTCTGAGAACCCAAAATTAACAAGCTCATAAATCGTTATTTATGAAATCAAATAGTGTCCTAAAGATCAAATAGTGACCTAAGAGGGTGGTGATTAAAAAAACTTTGAGAAATACTGCTCTATACGCTACCCAGTACAAGGGTTAGGTTTCAAGGCTTGATTAGCGTTAATTTTGACTCAGGCTACTTGTGTGCAATGCACCGATGAGAGGCACTGTACCTCAAGTTGTCTTGAAGGCAGATTGCTATTAAAATGTCACACTTGCACTAAGAATGATCAAAACGCACTTTTGCTTAGGCGAGCAGATATAATTACGACCATAAAGTCTTAATGTCCATAAAGTCCATAAAGTCTCAACAGCACCTCTTTCGCAGACAGGATCCCTGAAACCCACAAATGCAAAATGTGATTAAAAACAACTTTAATAAACACTGAATACAATAGAACAAATCTGAATAAAATATCTTGTCAATTGCATTTGTAATAAATCTTTGACATGATAAAGATATTTTATGGACACCCTGTATATAATTTGGAGCAATTCATACAGAATCGAAATCACTGGAATGCGGAAGAGACAAATGACTGGCATGTGCCATCGCGTCAGTTGCTGAAGGGGAAGCTGAGCTGAGTTTATGTTGCTTTTTCAGTGTTCACACACTAATGTTCGATATTTACGTGAGTGTGGGCCACTTTCTTAATTTTGCAACCCTTATCATCACCGACAACCGTACAAAAGAGAAAAATGTAATCAGGTTTCATCGAATATACATAAATGCAAGTCTGAAAACGAGAAGAATCTACTGACTAGCTATTTGATTGTTAGATAGTTCTACTTTTTCGACTTTTTTTCTACTTTTTAATCCCGCTGCCAACATAGTTGACGCGGCTAGAAATACGGCATGGGACTTTGGTAAACAACCGAATAATTATCGAAGTAATTATCCGACCCAAGAATGGGCCCGAAGGTTCGTTCCTATAGCCTCATTCTATATACTTCAGCTTTAGTATTATACATGCAGTTCAGCCTCAGTAGTTTTGCTTCAGCTTCAGTACACCTATGATATTTCAGCCTCAGTAGTTTTTCTTCAGCTTCAGTAGTTTTACTTCAGCTTCAGTAGCTCTACTTCAGGTACGGTAGCTGAATATCTGCGACGGTTATTGAGAAAATAAACTTTGTGGAAGCCGTAGTTGTGATACTTAAGCGTTTTTTTTTTATTCTTTTTCTTTTGAAAACTATGACGACAAATGACGAAATATCCCTGTAACGATTCTACATTATTTTCAATTAATTTTGGTCAACATAGTTTCATAACTTCGATCTTGTAATGGTGGTCATGCTGACAGCGTCACGGGAAAAATAATAAGACGGTCACTTTTACTCTAAAATTCGTCGATCGAGATCTAAAAAGCTGAGTATGTACAGTATAGATAAAAGAAGAAGCGATAGGAACGATCCTTTTGGCCCATTCTTTGGTTGGTACGCAAGTCCTATGCCGTAATTCTAGCCAAGCGATGGTCATACACAAACCGATCACCAGGGCAACGGCCCTCGAACCCGGGTCTTCTTGCATCGTGAGCAAGTTCGCTCACCAGTCGACCAAGCTTGTGGTACATTCGACCAAGCTGGTGGTTATTATGCCTGTCGGTCACTCATTCTTCTAGTCAAAAAATTTTTAAAATTCTTAACAATTGGTCGAAAAACATGTTAACAATTTTATGAAGGGTAATAGCATTAGCAAATTTTTATATTTGGCATTTGTTTGAATTTTGCAAGAAAGGGAACAGTTCCATTTCAAATTACCTTTTGACATTATTTTTTTTGACATTAAAAGAATAAAAAAAAACAGCCACCGTGGTCGAGTGGTCTGCGGCCTGTGTTTGGTATCAGGTCTCTGCTTCAGGCAGAAAGACCGCGGGCTCGAAACCCGGCCATGAATACGAGCTGTTTTGCGCCGTGAGCTCGCACTTATCGGTAAGCCCTCAACTCCCCGCCCATGGACACATCCCAGGATCGTCGCATGGAGCTCACCATCATCCTTACTCTAAGAATGTTAACCTTAAGAATTTGAAAAACCAATGTACTAATGTCTATGTACTGTGTACTTGATTGGAAATAAAGTTGTTTGTTTGTTTGTTTGTTCATTGTAATTTTATTATCTGGTGAGAAACAAAAATTTAATGGGTAATTTTTGTGATAGCATCTTTGAATTTTCACCATAGAAAGAGTACCAATAAAAGCTTGAGGCAACATCTGAACTGCCTTCCTTGTATTTGATAGCTGAATGTAATGCGAAACGTTAAAAGATACTTGAACAATAATCTTATGAGGCCCGTAACTTCTTCGGTAGACATACAGGCCTCAGTTATTTTTCTTCCTTACCCATGTCTTGTTCAAGCAATGTGCAGTTTTCAGATTTCCTTCGATTACTTCCATGGTGTGTTTTCGCTTGCACGTCGTATACAAATATGGTAGCAATTAGATAGAACAAAAGCCGTGCGTTCTCATAGCTGGTATATTTCACGCAGTTTTCTGGGTGTTAGTCCGTGGGTTTTAATTTTAGGACTCAACATTAATTTTGCATGCGTAAAGTTTACTCTTATTGTTACGGAATATAAGAAAATATTTTTCTTGAGCTTGTACTTCTTTCTAAGTTTGAAGGGAAATGAGCAGTCGAACTCAGATGTATAGCTGAGTCACATTCAGTAACCCTTTAAGGCAGGATGTGAAACTAAGTAACCCATCAATTTAGATACATTTGTTACATGGTGGGCCTCAAATCTTGTGCCTCAAAGAGTTAAGAGGACGCTACTAGAGTTCATACAAATACAAATTACTCTTGGTCTCCCCAAGTCCACCGTAATGACAGAAATGACGCCTGGTCTCCCCAAGTCCACCGTAATGACAGAAATGACGCCTGGTCTCCCCAAGTCCACCGTAATGACAGAAAAACTCGAGTCACAGGCCTCATACTAGGCAAGGGGATATACGGGATATGTCACTCACAGTAGCTGTTTATTGTCCAAATGGACCCTGAAGTCCACTTTCGTAATGCATGCTAAAAAGAAGTTTGAAGTGGTTATCAAGACATCATTGCACTGGACAGGTATACATAGAACTCTGAGAACACGCTACGGTTCTGTGTGTTGAGACACTGCCGGCAGTATGACCAGCCAGTGAACAGCGTGTGTTCGGGATGCATTTCCCTCTTTGGGGAAAATGTGTTCTGTAGAGGAACAGTAAGGGAAGTCCGGGATTAACAATAAGGGAAGTTGGGATATAGAAAAACCGACCCACTACATACGTGTACGTATGTGGACGTGCGGAAGAGGGCTAGAGAAATAGGTAAAATAGGTAGAGGATAAGGGGATCAATATAGGATATTTAGTTTGGAACATGCCTCTGCGTGAATATGATATCAAAGAAAAACATTATCAACCGTGAATATAAATTGACTACGTCTTTTATCTTAATATTCACTGGATAATTATTCAGCGTAAATCAGAGCTGTTCTAAAAATATTTTTGATTTGCAAGTTGACGTTTCAATTGCTGCTGTTCTTCTCTGTACAGTAAAGTTTGATGGATAAATGATATATTCTATAATGATTTTCTTGCATGCTGAGTTGTTCGAATGTTCACAAAGGTAAATTAGTGAAGATCAAGGACACGTTTTAGGGAAGGCCGCTAATTTTATTGAATTACGGTGGTTTATTTTCATTTTTTTAGCTGTGTTTTCTTTGAAAATCCGATTCCTTGTACTGTAGATTTATTCTGTACTCTGGGATATATTCGAATAAAGCTTATTTATTTTATTTATTTATTCGCAGCCGTCCACATGAAAGACTTAACACATTTCCTGCAAAGTGACCCACCGGTGGGTCACTCAAGTTAGGTTCGATAATTTTTTCAAAGCTTTCTAGGGACTATGTGTACAAAGTAAAGATTTGCACCGTAGGCAACCGCAGGAAACGTGTTAACTTTGATGTCGTCGAAAGATCTTCCAATTTTTCATACTCAAAAATGTTTTTGAACTTATATTTATTCGGTCTAAATTATACTAAGAGGTAAATTCCGTTTTTCCACACAGTTTCTGAATATTTGAAACTGTTGAGTCTTGTTGTCATAAATCTTTATTTCATTAGTTGTTTTTAAATTTATGAAGTTCATCTAAACACACAACTAATCAGACTAGGGAAAATTACGCTTGTTTGCTATTTGAAGATCCTTTGCCAACTTTTTGTCTCTCTCTGGACACGGTAAAAAAAATATTCAGCTAATAACTTGTACAAAAAATTTTTGCTGTTTATTTTCATTGACAAAACTTCTCTATTTATGAAGAATTTAAAAATGGAAAAAAGACAATGAAAATACTCATGGTAAATTTGTGTTATAAGCAGTGACGTTTCATACGGATTCCCCCATTTATAGACACACGCGAAGTTTTAGCTGAATGTTTAACTCATGACGTGTTACCAACAAGGATAACAGGCAAAAATCGCACATTTGTATGACCCTGGTGGTCCTATCAAAGTTTGCTGTCAGGTGATAGTGAAAGTTCAGCCTGGAGTGGCCAGTTTGGACTGCCTGCCCTGTCGTCGGTTCACAGATTTCTTATGCCCACTGAACGCATACCGCCTTCATATGCATGGGCATGGCGTAACTCGATGTAGCTTTTTTACGTCGGTTTATTCTTTGTTTGAGTTTGAAATAGTGAGTTTTGTAAATGGGTTTGTTAGCGTAATTTGCACGAATTTACTACTTTCAAGCCCACATTTAAGTTGAATCATTAGTGGACATTCTTATTAAAAAGAACCACTACAGGAATACAGATTCGTCACCCTCTAGTTACTGCACGCTATCTTCACTTAGCGAGAAAATGAGACTCATTGCAAGAATGAACTTAAATTTTCGGCATTAATGGGACTCGTAGAGGTCTTACTTCACTGCCCACTCTCGTAATTATGTAGTCTTTAATACAGTATTGAATACCTAACTCACTTTCAAAAGTAGTTAAGCCACTTTCACAGGTGAAATGTGTGATTAACGCTAGTTATATTCTAATATTTAAACTATTTTCACCGTTAAAGCGTGTGATTAACGTTAATTGTATTGAAAAACTTAACTTATTCCTCGGTGTTTAGTAGCTTGAACGTAGGACATCCAGTCATATCAATGAACTAAGTTTATTGGTCAAGAAAGATACTGTACAGTCGCGGTCTTTTTTCTTGGTTATTTCCACAAAATTATTGGAATTTCTCGCTTACTTCTCACGTCCCAAATATAGCAGCTGAAGCATCTGTAAGTCAAAACTTTTTCTCCATCGGTAACCAATTAACAATTTCTATAGAGAATAAGCTGCTGCCTCACCAAAGAAAATGCTAAGGTGTGCCACTCAATTTCAGTGTCACGCTCACGAAAGCACTTCAAACAGGCAGAAAATTCCAAGGTTCTCTAGACCATGTAGTTTTGCAGCTGTTTACACTGTAAAACGTTGTGTTCTGGGGATTATTAGCATAACACTTGTTATTCTTAAGAATTTAGTTACTACTTGATCAGATTTATTATCTTTCTTACATTCATGTAATTCTTCGTACATAAAAGTAAGAAAATACTTTAGTAATACATACAGGTATCATGCATCAAACTTGGTGAAAACAAATAAGTGGGCTATTGCAAGGTTGTTCTAGGGTTAAGAGTATTTTTCAACAAATAGGACTCAGCCAAAAATATATCATTGAATGTTGAAATAACAAATAAAAAACTAGTGTTCAGTGAATGCCTCATCATTTAGACGAGTGCAGGATGTAGATACAAGTATGTCGACTGCGATCGAATTAATTGAGATCAGGGTTCGATTGCCTCGTGCAAGCTCAAAGATTTATCTGTGTGGGTTGGGTATTGGAATTGCGATATCCTTGCGTAATTGCAAGACCTCATGAGCGAGAGAACTGAGAAGCATCTTCTCATGTTAGAATATACGACATGGGACGTGGGTATCAACCCAAGAATGGGCCAAACTGCTCGTTCTTATTACCTTATTCTTTTCTATTGTTTTCTCATTAGACGGCTCCCTTCGATAATACCAGGATGTATTATTGTTAAATGAAATCAATGTCCTGGAAAATTTGATACGGGAGGTTAAGATCTTAAATTGATGAAAAGATGTAAGATGTTACACTTTTCACGGGTTTGGATGTATAGTGAATTTTGTTTATTTGAAAATTCAAATAGAAATGAAACCAATGTGTTAATATAAGAAAGAATGTTAATTAACACATTCATTGCACAGTGACTCACCGGTGGGTCACTCAGGTTAGGTTCTGTGATTTTTTCAAAGCTTTCTAGTGACTCTACGTACAAAGTAAAGATTTGCACCGGCTAGGCAATTGCAATGAATGTGTTAACAGCGAAATAAGACCGATATCTTGCAGTTGACGGAGACGCTTGATCATTAGTATGTGGGTACCCACGTTACTCCTTTCGAGGACCTCAAAAAAAAGGCGTGTCTTCCGTCCGTTAGTTGGTGCACATAGCGTGGACTGCCTGGTGAGCAAATTAATTAGAGCACGTAGCTTACTACACAGCTCTGCCGCCTAAATTCTTGTGTTTTAGGGAACAGCCGCAAGCCAGAATCTTGTTTTTGTGACGTCCAAGCAAGGACTTGCACTTTTTGAGCACAAATTTAGCTCACAGATATCGATCTTTAAAGCCCCTGTTGATCTATATGTATGTAATGTGCTCCTGACTCAACTTACAGCGAGTATTTTTAAGAAATTTCAAGAAACGTTGGGGCTTATTCACGGACTTTCGCTGTTTAAATATGATGAAACGGTTCCACTTCAAGAAACTGTACCTTGAGGTGATACAAATATGCACATTTTTAACCCTTTCGGTACCATGATGCAAATATCAGAACCTTTTTCAACATATTTAACATCAAATTTAAAAAAAGATGCTTTGTGATGTTTTACGGTCACTGCATTGTCCTGATCAAACTGTAGCTTGCACTGCCCTACCAGCGTTTGCACAGACACACGTGTTGCTCTGCATCTTAATACGCGAAAAATGACTGCGGCTACCAGAGATGCCGTCAGTACCGAAAGGGTTAATACACAGCTAAACCTTGTTTCCTCTTACCTTTTTTCGTTTGATCTGTTGAATTTATGTTCATTGGTTCTAGTGTGAGCGTGATGTTCTAGAACTAATACTAACATCATCTGATTTTTGGTACTACTTCTCAATTTCGAGATCACTAGCCAAATGAATTAACACGTTGCCTCCGATTGCCTGACTGGTGTAAAACTTCACTTTGTACGCATAGTCACTAGAAGGATCTGAAAAAATTACAGAACCTAACCTCAGTGGTACACATACGTACCACTTCGGAGTCAACGTGTTAATCAAGACTACTTGCTTTTTCTTCGTGTTTTCGTGGAGGGTGTAGTGATATTTCATACCCCCGAGACAGCGCGGTATTCCGTACGTAACCCTTTGTCCAACGTGCTATTTAATAGCAAATTAAATTCTGAACTTTTTAGCAATTTTAATTTTTATGCATTAATCCTTTACGGGTAAGTGTTTTAAACTCAGCAGTTTCATTGCTACTGAAGTTCTGATCAATATTTCTAATTATTTTAAAGAATTTGATTTTAAATATAGATCTGATTCTATTGCATGCTTCTCATTACTTACGTCGTGAATTTTTGTTTGCAAAATAAATAACAAAATATCAAGATAAATTATAAAATTAGTTAATCGCAGTGAAAAGCAATGGGGAAGAATCAGGAGCTTGATTTTTAATTTATCTTCACTAAGCTCAAAAATATATTTTTTGGAAGTCATGTGCTTTAAGTGACATTCATTGACGAAGACAAGCGATATGTTCCCAATTTTTATTATAATTTTAGAAAGTTAAGACTTGCTGAATTTTTGTGAGGATGTACTGTGCTGATAATTTTCTGCTAGTTAAGTTGTAAGGATTTCAGGACAATTGTTAAAGAAGTTATTAGTTTTCTGCACAGTGCAAAAATGTCAACACGTTGACTCCGATTGCCTGATTGGTGTAAAACTTCACTTTGTATGCATAGTCACTAGAAGGATCTGAAAAAATTATAGAACCTAACCTCAGTGGTACACATACGTACCACTTCGGAGTCAACGTGTTAATCGACTAAATGGTTTAGGGAAAATTGGCCGTTTTGACTAATGATTGACTCACGCCAAATTCATGCATTTATGGTGAATATTCCAGTCTCTCCACAATTTTGTGCACAAACACCTACGGGTAAAAATTTAGTAAATTCTGGAGCATTACAGCTATGGCCGAACTGCCGTCACGACACGATCTGATCCGTGGTCTGAACTTTTTTTATAATGCCGAATCTAGTCCACGCAAACATTTTTATTAAAGCAAGGGCATAATACACACCCAGTTGTTGCCATTAGCTCGTAACGGGTTTGAAGGAGATACTAACCGAGAGCTTAGATTCTGTGATTCTTGCCCTCCTGAAATGTGAATAAAACTGAAGTGACAGTAAGGCTACGTAAGCTTTCAATTTCCAGTAAATGCCCCATACTTTCGCTCATGTAAGACAAACACTGTATAACTAGAAGCGTCGGCTCGTTTTGAGTCACGAACTGGTAAAAAAATAATTGAGAAACTCCATGGACTTCACCACAAACTCAACCACACCTTGCTTCAAAATCGATACTTGCCAGATATCTTTCAGACGAGTGGTTCCAAAATGTTAGATTCTGATTTTCTTAAACTTGTCATGACGGAGGAGAAGCAAACTAAACTTGAATTGCGATGGCTAGAAGTGCGAATTTTTCTTCTGCTCTTGTCTAAATCTAATACGCAGTTCTTAAAAATTTCAGACTTTTATCTTCAATCCAGCGTAACTAAGAATTTTCGTAGTACTATCTTGATACTTTGAAACTAATGTTATTGTGCTAGCCTTTTTTCTGCCATTTGTAAAAAAATTCTTGGGAATATTTTCATTAAAATCCTTGCAGAACAGATCCAGATTCTAAAAGAACTTCGTGTATGATTTCATATAATTGCAAACATCGACCAAAATAACACATACTATTCTCTGGCAAGTATTTGCATCTTCTGGTCACAACCCACAGTTGTGCACGTCGTCCAGAGACTTGAGTGTGCCGGCTCTATATAACTAGGGCAGTAGAGCAATCTTAAGGTCACTGTGCGAGATGGAGTCTTAGAATGTCACCCTGACGCTCAAAAAGTCGAACCAGGAGGTTGTGCTCCTCTCTCCCTTACCACCACACTTTAAACGAACGAGCCATATCAAGTTCAAGCAGATTGCGATATTTTTAGAGGATATGACTATTGAGAAAACGTTTTCTTGAGTTCGGTGTTTCATTGTTTGCGCTGTTCGTTGTGAAACGAGTTTTATATATCTGTGGTTTCACTACGCAAATGATGTGGCGTTTGAGATGTCATTGCATTCTGAATTATTAATTGATGTTTTGTTTCGTTGAAATATATTTTTTGAGTGACTGCTTAACCTTTTCTTGACCACGTTCTTCTTCGAAGGGAGAAATGCAACACAAACACATGATGTTCATTGGCTGATCATACTGCGTCTAAACAAGCGGAATCGGAACATGTTCTGAGAGTTCTATACGCGCTGTGTGCGGTAGCGGGTTCATGAACACGCGAGGTTTTGATTTAGCGTAATTTTTCAAAGAGAACTTCAGGTTCCACTTGGTCAGTAGAGGATTACCATTCTGATTGATATTACAGTAAATAGGAAGTGTTCTGGATTGCAGAACCCTCTACCTCATCTCGGCTTCCAGGTCCGTAATCGTGTAGGTGCAACGCAGGAGGCTCGTCACAAGCAAGTTCTCCAGACAAGGCCGACGACTCAAGATTTAAGAGCCCTTCAAACGAGTTACTCCGAACAAAACAGTCTGATTTGGGCGAAACTTGAAGAACCAGCAGTGCACACTGATACTAGTGTATTGATTTTTGTACGATGGGGTTAAACATCAATAATATAAAGTAACTTGTATGCTTTCTCTAAAATATTTTACGTCTACCACCGCTGATTGAGAAGTTCGAGAGTTCATTTACAGAATTTTTATCTCTAGCGCAAAGATATGCACGTGGTTCCTATTGAGTCTTTCATTTTATTTTGATCACATTCACCTTGTCGCTGCAGTCGAAAGCATCAGGAGGTCTGTCCTTGATGGTCGTCCTGCTGCTCATACACACACGCCTCACACTCTCGCTTTTGTGTAGCTTTTATAAAGGCAGAAGTTGAAGGGATTTTAGCTCTTAAGCTGAGCAAAGGACACATCTCTTTCTTTACAGGATAGTTTTAGCTCCTTCCCTTTTCCTTTCTTGTCCTACATGTTTAATCTGCCGGCAATTCTCAGGGCCTACGTTCACTTTGACAATATTTGTTCATTTGTTCTCGGTACCTTCAACAACTTTGCTGAAGTGAGCTGTAGTGCAACGTCTCTGCCCAATCCAAGTACGTAAGTCCTCAGTATACGGTACATTTGCGTTCATAAAACCCTTAAAGCAAATCGAACTTGCCGTATATCGAACCCATTGTAACATATGATAATAGGATATGTGTTCCAGCACGTCGAAAGTTACTCCTACGGGCATGAAAATACTCACAGTAACTGTGAATTTACAGGATAAATAATTACCGTATAACGAGGACTTATGTATCTCAAATGAAGGCAAAAGTGTTTTTGGGTCGCGAGACAAATCGTGATTTAACCCTTTCGCTACTGTCGGGTCAATATGTCCGAAACAAATTTAAAAATCAATCCCTTCAGTCCCATATTCTAAATGTTTCGTTCAAATTACAACAAAATTACATAGAGATAAGTAAATATAGGTGGTAATTTTGTGCAATATTTTGATCAGTATGAAAATAAT
>VCRD01000771.1:1335-73413 GCA_006783055.1 Trinorchestia longiramus
CAGCGCTCTGACCTCACCACCAGACTGTGGTGCAGCGCTCTGACCTCACCACCAGACTGTGGTGCAGCGCTCTGACCTCACCACCAGACTGTGGTGCAGCGCTTTGAGCTCACCACCAGGCTGTGGTGCAGCGCTCTGACCTCACCACCAGGCTGTGGTGCAGCGCTTTGAGCTCACCACCAGGCTGTGGTGCAGTACACGACTAATGCGGCAGAGACAGGGCTGATGAAGTGAATGGGTCAAAAAATAGATCAAATAAAATACATGGTTGAATTCCTAGTGTTTTCTACTGCGTTTAAACGGTGTTCAGTTGGAATGATTGGCATTTGTACCTTACATTCCAACAAATACTTTTGTTCTCCAGTTTTACCTCGCCATTACTATGGCAGTCAGAGGAGGACGTTAACTCAGGCTTGTTCAAGAGTCTAACATTGAGTAAACCTGTCAGAACTGTCGTCTGAACTTTATATATTTCCCTGTCAACATTTTTCCCGTCTTTTTCATAAGAGGATGAATATACGCAACTATATTTAAGCTAACGCTAAAATCTCAGCTTCTATTAATCATTATGAAAGATATGAAGTTTTCCCTAAGAACAGTTGATGAAAAAGAAGTACAGGACTATTTTTGCAATTAGACATCTCTAGTTAGAATAGAATAGAATAGAATGAGGCTATAGGAACGAACCTTCTGGCCCATTCTTGGGTCGGATAATTACTTCGATAATTATTCGATTGTTTACCCAAGTCCCATGCTGTATTTCTAGCCGCGTCAACCATGTCGGCAGCGGGATAGTTGTCGGCAGTTACTGTGGTATTTAAATCTGATAAAGAGTTAATAAAAGATACGTTTTGAATAAAGTGAAAGGTTGATCGTACTTGTTTTCAGTTTCAGGAGCGGTGGTTGGAGGCAGCCTGCTGGCTCTCATGGGGTCCAGGTACGTGAACTCCTTCACCCACCCTCAGTGAGGCCAGTAAATCAGCTGCATTTAAGCGAAGTTTCATCTTGCAGTTCTCCACTAAGCAATTAGAGCTTAAAAAATTTTCCCAATCCCAACACTTGTTCAGAGAAACACGATACTACAAGTTAGGTACCAATGGAATTCGGTAAGGAATACTTCTGTTTAATAGAAAACAATTTGTGACTCCGATGTTGAATGACATATGAGGTACGATGTACTGGATTGAAAACTATCTGCCCACTGGTGTGTGCCCACTGGTGTGTGCCCACTGGTGTGTGCCCACTGGTGTGTGCCCACTGGTGTGTGATCACTGGTGTGTGATCACTGGTGTGTGATCACTGGTGTGTGATCACTGGTGTGTGATCACTGGTGTGTGATCACTGTGACGTGTTCCAGTGGGGCGGGCAAGACGACACTTATGAACGCGCTTGCTCAACGCACGAGCGTCAGCATGAACCTTTACGGCCACATTCTCCTGAACGGCAGACCTGCGGACGAAAAGATGGCGGCGCTGGCTGGTTATGTGCACCAGCATGACCTCTTCGTGGGGTCACTAACCGTCAAGGAACACCTCATGTTTATGGTGAGCTCGTGTGAAGCGCTAAGATGCGCGAATGCATGCATCCTGAATTTCAGTAACTTTTATTTTGAAACCCCAAAAAAACTTTCACGTGCTACCTGCTGGACCAGTACAGCTTTAGTTCTGGTTTACGAAAATCTTTTTTCAATTAGATAGATTTTTATAAAGTTAATGCAAAAATAATGCAAGTATCAGCCAACCATACTTCCCTCGCTTTCGAGTGTAGAGCGTCTATAATGTTGCATATCTTAATGTCGTCTGTGTTGAATAAAAAATGTAGTTTTAGGCGTCTTGATTTCCCTTATCAAGTAATACTTTTATCATAATACATAAATTCGTTTTCAATACCACTGACAATAACGAAAAGAATAGACTAGTAGTCGCTTTTTGCGTGATCAATTTGGATGTATACTCTTATGAACTCAATCCCATAGTGAACCCTGTGGGGAGTTCGATTACAAAAATCGAACCTAATGATGAACCCCATGACGGGCCCATTCGGTGACGGGCCCATTCGGTGACGGGCCCATTCAGTGACGGGCCCATTTAAAGACTAGCTAGTTCGATTTTAGGTAGAACTCCTGCAGACTCGTACTCACCACTACGACCCAACACTACACAGGCGCGCCTGCGCATGGACAAGGCGTGTTCGGAGAGCGCCAGGCAGTCGAGGGTGACGGAGCTGCTACGAGAGTTGGGCCTGCACCGTTGTCGTCACACACGCATTGGGGTCCCCAATGAGGACAAGTCTCTCTCTGGGGGGGAGAGGAAACGCCTAGCTTTCGCTACGGAGGTTAGTCGGCAACAATCTCTCCGAATAGTAAAAGAAATATTTTGTGGGTAAAATTGTATTCTTTTAAGGTTCTTGCATGTGCTGTGGCTGGTGTGCCAGGGAAGCAGTGGCAAGCTAGCATCCTTTATTTCATCATTGAGTTTAATTATTCTTCTACTCTACCTCCCTCTACTCTACCTCCTTCTACTCTACCCTCCCTCTACTCTACCCTCCCTCTACTCTACCTTCCTCTACTCTACCTCCCTCTACTCTACCTCCCTCTACTCTACCCTCCCTCTACTCTACCCTCCCTCTACTCTACCCTCTCTCTACTCTATCCTCTCTCTACTCTACCCTCTCTCTACTCTACCCTCTCTCTACTCTACCCTCTCTCTACTCTACCCTCTCTCTACTCTACCCTCTCTCTACTCTACCTCCCTCTTTCTGCACAGATCATAACAGATCCCCCGCTGTTGTTCTGTGATGAGCCCACCACAGGTCTGGACGCATACAACGCTCGCAAGCTCGTGCGCATGATGCGTGACATGGCAGCGAGAGGCAAGGCTGTTGTGTGCACCATCCACCAACCCTCCTCTGATGTGTTCGCTATGTTCGACCGTGTGTTGCTGTTGGCTGAGGGCAGACTTGCGTACTGCGGCACGTCGCAGGGCGCCCTCACCTTCCTCGACAGGTGATGGGTTCAGTAAAAACTATTAACAAATATTATCTGGCTACACTCTTAAACGATGTTGTGTTGTCAAAAATTATGCACTGAGGATAAACTGCAAGAGCATAGGAGTGGGCTCTTTGCCTCTCGCATGTAGATTGTCGAAACAGAAACTTCAAATAAATTCGAGGCCGTAGGTGTAAGTGGCATTCAGACCATCACAGCGGGCAACTGCTGCCTTCAGAGCCAGAAGATCAGCAGCCCTGTCTCTTGTAATGTTACTCTGCCCAGTCGCGGCCCTTGTTAAATCAGTCTCTGTTATGCCCCACACAATGCATTACCTGATCACGCCTGTCCAACTGACATGTGTGCAGCTTGGGGCACAAGTGCCCTGCCACCTTCAACCCTGCAGACTTCTTCATCCACACGCTCGCCATGCTGCCCAACCATGCCGCCAGCTCACGAGCCCGTATCCGGCGCATCGCTGACCAGTTCGCCGTCTCCGGTAAGCATTTCTAGAGGCTAAACTAATTATAGCACATACTATCTTGTTTTTCAAACTAACTATTAAATAGCGCATCTCTTACTAGTTAAGCGTCCCCAGGAGGTCTTTCTGTTGGTCAAGCTAATTAAGAATGCAGAGCTGGGCGAGAAGCGAGCAGTAAAACAGTTCCAGTCAGGCAGGAAGTATCATATAAGGAATAGCATTTCCTTAAGATTTATCTCTTGGAAACAAGGAACTCATAAATAGAAATTAACATCACTAACTTTAAATATTTTTTTAAAAATACGTACGAGGTGCATTCAAGTTATAACACCTCTGATGTTTTTCCTCAACACTGGAAACAGATAAAAACATACGGTTTGTCTTAAATACGCCTTCACTCGTTGTGAACGCGTGACAGAAATGATAGCACTCGACAGCTCACATAACTCCAGTAGTAGCAGCAGCAGCGAGAGTGAAGACTGTTTTTGATACTTAAAATGACATATGGCATCTGTGTCTGTGTTTTTGTTGAGCTGACTGATGCTTCATTTCAGGATTGAAAAACGACATCCATATTTTATTCATTGTCACAATCGATGAAAAGAAAGTCCCATTCATTCCATCAACATTACCTGACAATATCTGGGTGTTATTATTTGAATTCACCTCGCAGGTACTACAGTGTGCGATATAAAAATCCCACACAGTCCTGAGGTGCGTTACGTAAGCTGATGTCCGTACGGTGACTTCTTCCATCGTGCTCAACAACCCTGACACTTATAAAGCGAGTAGTACGCGGTACATCCCACTGTGCGTCCACAAGTGCAGTGGGTGCATGATATACCCGTGTTTGTCTCATATCGCTTTGTCATTCCGTTCCTGTCAGGGTTTGAACTACTTTTCTTTGGTCACTTAAATGCGAATTCGTTTTCTTGATTGTTTTCAATCTGTGTGTATTGATTTTTTTTAGTTTCACTTGTAAAATGTTTTCATTAAATTCCTTTCCTTCATTGCAGAAACATTGATAATTTAACTTCATCAGAATTTTCCAGTATTCTGAGAGTAATCCAATATCGCTACTGACTCACCAGTCGACTGTTCACTTGCAGAGCACGCCAAGGAAATCGAGCAGATTATTTCCGAGCAGGAAAATCTGCAACTTTCCCTAGGAGCAGAGGTGGGCCGTGTTGACTTACTGCTGCCAAAGTGTTGACTTTCTGTTACGTGGGGTGGTGTTGACTTTTTGTTGCCTTGAGTAGTGTTGACATTTTTTTGCCTGGAGAATTGTTGACTTGTTGTTGCCTCGAATGATATTCAGTTGCCCTTTGCCTAGGTGTGTGTGGTGTTTACTTGCTGTTGCCTGGGCTTGTGGTGTTGACTTGCTGTTACCTGGGCTTGTGGTGTTGACTTGCTGTTGCCTGGGCTTGTGGTGTTGACTTGCTGTTGCCTGGGCTTGTGGTGTTGACTTAGAGTTGCCTGAGGTGTGGCAATGCATCATGATGAAACACTTAGCAGTATTTCACATTTTATTAATTCATGAAGTTAAATATTTCCGAGATACACAAACTCGCAAGCAATTTCAAGACGATCCGGCAACATTCGACAGCCACTAACGATGCTCGAGATTAATTAATTCAACTTGCAGTTTGATTTTGTGTAAGGGAAACTCAATGACTTTGGAATGCATTTTATTACCATTTTTAATGAAGTGGAGTCTCCTATGTAGCATCATTGAGAATCTTCAATGCACAAATATTTCATCGTGATTTCATTTTGTTTTTTTCATTCGAACAGGACACAGATGCAGTCTTCGATGGAATTCCGTAAGTATGCAACAAGTTAGCTAAAATTTTATTTTAAAAAGATATTAGCTGTAAACAATATTATACCATTATTATCAACTGAAAACAACGTTGTAATAGTACTATTGTCTGAAAATAATATTATAACGTTATTGGCAAAAAATATTCTAACAATATTATTAGTTGATAACAGTATTGACTGTGAAAAACTGTCTTTCCTATACGGAAACGATAGTTTAAAAAACTTTTCATGTTTATTAAACTTGTCCTTAGTAAAAGCTTATATTTCCACAATAAATGATAAAAATATATTTGGGTTTCAAATCACAAAAATATTACGAGTAAAACCGTCGAAAAATTAACATTCATTTCCGACACCATTTGAACGTCCTGGTCACCCTCGCGTGAGTCTGCACAGCCTAGATACTTGTGCACCGCAGCGTGCACAGTGCACTGCAGCGTGCACAGTGTAGTGCAGCATGCACAGTGTAGTGCAGCATGCACAGTGTAGTGCAGCGTGCACAGTGTACTGCAGCGTGCACAGTGTACTGCAGCGTGCACAGTGTACTGCAGCGTGCACAGTGCACTGCAGCGTGCACAGTGTACTGCAGCGTGCACAGTGTACTGCAGCGTGCACAGTGTACTGCAGCGTGCACAGTGTACTGCAGCGTACACAGTGTACTAAGTTTATGCTTGTGTTTGAGACGGAAGCCTGGCTGGGCGGTGCAGCTCGGGCTCCTCACCTGGCGTGCCTTCGTTGACTCCTACAGGAACCCAGCCATTCACTCCCTCAGGATCCTGCAGAAAATTGTAAGCCATGAAATTTTGTTTTATTTCTTCACTGTTTGTGTTGCCTAATGATGTGTTCTATTTGAAGCACATAAGTATTTTTTTTAATATTTATTCCTTATCTCTTACTTTTCAATATTGTATGGCTGTTTTTAATCAATTAACGATCATTATTTGTTTTCAAAATTGTTTTCCTGCCTCCTAACTTTCAACGTCGTATCGATTTAATGCTCTCCTCTTCCCGAAGTTAACAAACTACTAGCGCAATTAATATCCTGAAAAGATAATGGGTTATGTACCCTTTGAAAAATTGTTTTATAAATACGGCAAATATTTATCATTCTGAAATGTTTCATCATGTACTTTATCCATGAACGCCGCTCTGAAAATCATTCGTTTGCACTTAATATTTAACATTTATTGATAATTTTATTGAACTCGTGCAGCTAATAGCGATTGTGATCGGTGTTTGCTATTCGAACATCCACCTCGACCAAGCCGGGATCCAAAATATTCAGGGAGTTCTGTTCACTTTCATCACGGAGAACACCTTCCCTTCTCTCTACGGAGTTCTCAACATTTTTCCCCAGGTATTTATCACTTTCTCGTTTCTGACTGCGAAAAAATGTCACATAGCCAATCCAGTTTAGTATAATTATCATAATAGTAGCCTCATAAGAGATTTTCAACTGTGTAGCTGCGCACCACACGCATAGTGGGCATGCATAATATGCTAACAAGATATTGCCTGTATTCTATGTTATAGTATAGTGGAGTCTAATGCAATAAACTTCTCCAGCAACTCCACATACGGCCATCACAATGGTAAAATTAGAAAAATTTTAAAATGAAAAGGAAGTCAAGAACAATGTCAAAGCTGCTAACACTGTACAGCAGTAAAGAAGAATAGAGTATGCCGCTTACTGCCAACCACCAAATGTTTCTTGTGCTCCCATTGAAGAAAGAAGACTCCTAATTGACCAGTAATGAGATAACCCCTACATTGTTTAGTCCTACACTTCATTCATTCAAATTCAAGCTAGTAGGTTGCCATTAACGTTCGTGTAGGTAAAACTTTACGAGCAAGATTTTGGAGGTGCAATTAACCATGCAAAAGTAAAATTCATAAAATGCGTTTCAAATCTATAAAGCATCTACAAGGCTTCGTATTTCATTACCCCTGTTAAAAAAATATTCTGCACACGCCAATCTCATGTGACCAACTGCCAGTTGAATAATAATGGTAGTTGAAAATTGTTATAGGTACGAGTATCTGGAATCCTACCATCTTGATGATGAGATGCACCGACATGAGGCATTGTGTTGGAGCTCCACACGTTAGATCGATCTTAACCCCAACTTTGCTGCTTACGTCGTGAAATGAGACTTCGGGCACTGACGCATTTGCAATCGTTTCACGTACACTCGAAGTACACATGCATTTTATAAGTTAACATAAAGAGCATTCACAATAGTTTCAAGGGTACAATTATTACGTGTGACGAAGACTGTGTTTGCCACAGGAGCTTCCGTTGTTCCTGAGGGAGTACAAGAACGGCATCTACCGCTGTGACGTGTACTACACTGCTAAGATGATCTCCCTGGTGAGCTCAAATCAGAATTTTCGATGGAAAAACATTTAAAAAAGTGAATAAGAGCAGAGCACAATTTTATGCATCCTGGTAGAAGAATTTCTGCCGATGAACAAAATATGTATCTTTTAGAGGCACAAATATCTCCATAATTTTAATTTCAATGAAACTAATTCTCATATTGCTTCTAGAATTTCATTAAGGCTAGTCCTAGGATATTTTTCGACTGTTCACTATTTATATGTTCTACTTATGTTTCATATCCCTTATATTAATTTACTTACTTCATTGCTCTGCACGAAAATGAAAATGCTACGGTGGAAATTGAAGAACTGTGTCAGTTGCTCTTCGGAGCACAACCACGTTCCAGTCTTCTTAGTCTTCTTACTTGCGTTGAATTCCTCCATGCACATCTAGATTCCAGGCTTTATCGTCGACCCTGTGGTGTTCTGCTCGATCTGCTACTGGCTGGTGGGCCTGCGCAAGCCGGCCTACAGTTTCTTTATGACTGTCCTCACCATCGTCTTCACTGCCAACGTTGCCTCCGCCTGTGGTAAGTTTTGCTACCGAGTTGCAAAAATGGTGAAACGTCAAGAAAAATGAAAGTGTTGTTGGGTTAAAAATTATGCAACGAATCAATACAATTACTCTCGAAAAAAAATAGAGTACGAGGTATTAAGGCAGATGACACCCATGGCTGAATATATCTTCAGCTCAAAAACTTCTTATGTTGCGTTCAGTCCTGTAGAATGTAAATCATCAAGAATGTTCATGGCTAAGAACGAAAAACATGTTTTTACCGTTGATATAAGCATAATTTATGTTTGATGATGTAGGGGCGATGTTCTCAGCGATGTTTGAGAGCATCCCGTGTATCATGGTGGTTCTCATCCCCTTCGACGTCGTCCTTCTCATCTCGGGGGGACTCTTCATCAACCTCAGGTGTGTCCCCATTCCTCAAACTTTAGTTCCTGGTGAAACCCACAAAAAACGAGTGGCACAAAATTTATAATCTGTCGCCACTTTAGGTAAATATTAGCGAATTCAGCCGTGAAATACAATAGATTAAATTCGTCATATATAGGGTGTGGCAAAAGTCACATGATATATTTAGAATTAATTTATGCAAAAACTACTTGAGATAGAAACTTCAGGTAAATTGTAAACGAAAGAAAGGGTTTTGGAGTTTTTATTTAAATAGGATATCATCTAAATGTCCACCAAGTTGGTTTATGCACATGCGCATTCTTTTCGTAACAGAATCCATCACTTTTCTTAGCATCTCGGGAGGAATGTTGCGAATCTCTTGAGAAATGTTCTCTTTCAAATGTTCCAAAGTACGAGGCCTATTAATGTATACTTTTGACTTTAAGTACCCCCATAAAAAGAAATCCAAAGGGGTCAAATCACAAGATCTAGGAGCCCAAGGAATATCACCAAAACGTGAAATTAATCGATTTGGGAAAATTGTCTTAACCCTTTAGCGACCAATTTGTTTTTCTAGTTTCTACATTTAAGCTCACAAAGACCGTCTGTACGCTGATGCAATGAAGCATGCTGAGAGCCAGGCAGCCAAAAGAACGACGCTGTAACATGCCGAAGCGTTCAAACCTAGTAGCAACCTCATATTGCTCACTGTTTAATTATTAGAACAATTCTCCCAAAGACTGTGAAAGGCGACCGAATAGTCCACTTGGTCGCTAAAGGGTTAAAAAGTTGAATTGATTCCTTTGTTGCATGGGCTGTTGCACCATCTTGTTGAAACCACATATTCCCATCTTGAATTTGAGGTCTTAAATATTCTTCAATGAATTTTCGATATGCAGCTCCAGTTACAGTCGCAGTTTCTCCATTCTGATTTTCAAAAAAATAGGGACCAATAATCCTTTCACTTGTCATACCGCACCAGACAATAACCTTTTGTGAGTGAAGTGGGATTTCATGCACAATTTTTGGATTTTCAGCACTCCAATATCTACAATTTTGTTTGTTCACAGAACCGGAGAGGAGAAAATGTGTCTCGTCAGACTTTTTGAACATTTTTTTTCTTTTGAAGACAATTTTCCCAAATCGATTAATTTCACGTTTTGGTGATATTCCTTGGGCTCTTAGATCTTGTGATTTGACCCCTTTGGATTTCTTTTTATGGGGGTACTTAAAGTCAAAAGTATACATTAATAGGCCTCGTACTTTGGAACATTTGAAAGAGAACATTTCTCAAGAGATTCGCAACATCCCTCACGAGATGCTAAGAAAAGTGATGGATTCTGTTACGAAAAGAATGCGCATGTGCATAAACCAACATGGTGGACATTTAGATGATATCCTATTTAAATAAAAACTCCAAAACCCTTTCTTTCGTTTGCAATTCACCCGAAGTTTCTATCTCAAGTAGTTTTTGCATAAATTAATTCTAAATATATCATGTGACTTTTGCCACACCCTTTATAAGCGTAAAGAAAAATCATCGGATTAGTTCCCGGTACTCCCTTCATTATTTTAATATTTTCTTGTAGAGTATGCAGATTTTTTAAGAATGCACGATTATTATTCTTGTATACACACACACACACACATGCATATATTCTATATATGTACACACACATATGCAGTATGCAATTTCGATTACTTCTGTTACTTTCTTTTCTTTTCTAATGAGTAAAGCAAATTTTTAGGCAGTCGAGGGATGCGGGATGGCTGTGTCTGCCCTCGCCAGAAAAAGATGAAAGAAGAGAAAAAAGTATTTATTCAAGCATTGTTGATACATAAAATGTGCAATAGCGGGTTGTAAAATGTGTAATAATAGATTGAAGTGAATGGTGTATTGAAGCGATAGTTAGTTTTGGTAGGACAATACACTGTCGTTCAGACGTACGGGCGCACGACGGATGAGATGCGCCACCGTCACCGGTATCCTGTGGAAAAATGAGCGAAAAATGGCAACTTGAGTCGAAAATCTTTGAACGTTCACCTTTACAACTGTTTTCGTTACTGTGTGTAGTTCAGTAAAGTTCATGGCATACTTAATTCTATCTTTGTGTTCTGCTGCGGCTGTGACGTAATGCTTGGACTTCATAGTGACATAGTTGCTTTATTGCTTTTTTCTCTTCTAGACATGATAATAAAACACAATTGTTTAAGAAGAAGATGACAAATTTTAGAATTTACAGATCATAAAAAATTGGCTCGTAGGCTCAAGTCATCAAGTAAGCCAAGGCGAGATGTAAAGCAAATGGACAAACGTTATCAATGTAACAGGGGTTAAGAAATGGACAATGATATTACTTGACAAATAACAAAAGGTTGACGCTTACAAATAGGCTACTGAGTACTAGAGACATAACATCAAGGTGGTGCCCTCAGGACGATGTCACCCTACGTCAGCTGGGTCAAGCATCTATCATGGTTTATGTACAGCAACGAAGCACTCACCATCACTCAGTGGACTGGCATCACAAACATCGGTGGGTGTGCAGCAAGGGACCCTTCCTAAGTTTAATATCCGTACTGTTTTTATTTTTGATATGCAGGGCCGTTGGTCAGTAGGGTCCAGTGGAAAAGATGTAAGCGAGACTTTGGCACAGGATGTGACTAACAATAAGAAATGAAACCGGAAAGGATAATGGGAGGGGAATAGAAGTATGCGTGTTGCGCTTATGTTTCACGTCGTAGAGGTCTATCCATAGGGTCTGTATGCGGGTGGAATTATATTACCCGCCCGGGCTTTCAATAGTCTTTATAAAAAAGATGCTCATAATTGACTTTTCATCTCTGAAATTAGTAGTAAGGCGGCAGGAAGCTGGGTAAAGCTCTGCGTACAAATAATTATTGGAGGCAGTTGGAAGGTGTATTGTAGGTTTATTTGATACTCTGGAGTATCTAATGCGAAGTGCTACGTTTTATGTGAATTTCAGCATTGGGGAGGTGTGGCAATTGTGAAGACTTTTGTGGGAATGTGAGGTGCAAGTTTAGTTGTGGGTCCATATTTTCAATGTTGTTGCAGATTCTTTCTGCATGTTTGTGTTGAAGTTACGCCAGTTAGAGTCTGTGATGTATTTCGTGTTTTTGTTTTGTACTCGCTGCATGTAGCTGTGAAATGGATATTGGTGATAGTGTATGGAGTAAGATTACTTTTCGTGGTCTGTGTTTGCGCTCATATACCTATGTATAGATTGTCACCCCCGCACATCCAACATACCTTCTAAGTTATGATTATATGTTTGAGAAATATTTTAATGCATTTTTTCCTTCATCATTTCATTAGAGAACTCTCTTCTAGAGCCTGTATTTATAATTGCTGCGATCTAACTTTCCCAACATTTTACCTGTATTCCTGCTAGTCTCTGCCACATTGAGGTGCCCTTTACACACAGAAAGCGAGCAACAGCCTCTGACTCAACCGAGGTCTTACGTGGCAAGGAAAAGTGTGGCGAGTATTGTTGTGGCAGGTGTAGGGGTGGCGAGTATTGTTGTGGCAGGTGTAGGCGTGGCAAGTATTGTTGTCGCAGGTGTAGGCGTGGCGAGTATTGTTGTGGTACGTGTAGGCGTGGCGAGTATTGTTGTCGCAGGTGTAGGCGTGGCGAGTATTGTTGTCGCAGGTGTAGGGGTGACGAGTATTGTTGTGGCAGGTGTAGGCGTGGCGAGTATTGTAGCAGGTATAGATAAGTAAGTATTATTGTGGCAAATATAGGCATGGCGAGTAGGTGTGGCAAGTATTGTTGTGGCCCATATCATGTAAGATATACTCAAAAGTTCTTCCCAAAATTGCACTAGATATCAACATTAAAATTATAAGTCATACATTCATAAAAAACATTCAATAAATTTGTTGTTGAGGAACATGCGGTAAAATACTTCATATATACTTGACACCACGAATGAAAAAAATATAAAGTCAATTTACCTTGACTCTTAAGCCACAATGAGCTTTCAAACAATTATTCCAGTGTTATGGTATAGGCATAATTCGCTTCTATAATTTTACTGTTCGCTAGTTTTGAATTGAAAGCAGTGTTCAGAAATATTCGGTTGAGAGAAAATTTCTATATTCCATAAGATGATTAGTGTCTGTGAAGGCATGAGATGATGATTTAGTACCCTCTCCTTCCTCCAGCCTGTGACGCGTCCTCAAATGTGACCTGCGTGCGGACTGGAGACGAGGTCATCACGTCGAACTCCTTCTCACCCTCCCACGTGCCCCTAGACTTCGCGTTTCTGTTTGTCCTGTACTGCGCCTTCCATGTTCTCGGTTTCCTCGGTCTCTACAACAGGGCCAGGAAAGCCTAGCGCTGGATTCCACAGTTGTAAGATTGATTTCTAGTTTGTGTGTCCAGATTTCCCATGGCACAATAAGGAACTCGCTTCTTTCAACTATGCTCTGAGAGAAGCTTGACTACTCTGCAACCCATCTGCTCAGTGATATCCGTATACCTCATCCTAAAAATATTTTTTCTCTGTTCCTTATTCTAGATATACTTTTCAAGCGATTCTGATACTTGAACCTCGCATAATTTTAATTCTTTCCATCTACTGAAACCCAAAATTGTAACCAGTAATTTTTCAATAACTGAGGAAAATATTCTGGAACTTTAAAGAAGATTGCAGGTGAGAACACAACCGTAGCAAGATCCTATGTTCAGTTTGATCAATTTTAATAGTGCATCAAATGTTAAAATATGAATCGCAGTTATCAAAACGCTCAAGTTTTCAAAACTTCACCTCCCAGTCATTCAAGTTAAAAGAAGTTATTGGGTGCATTGAAAGTCAATTGATGCATAGTTACAATATGTACAATGACTGTGTCCACTGCCTCGAAGTTTAACATAGCCTTAATTTTCATTTCAAATGTTAACAATAAATAAAAAATTTACGTTCGCTCTCTCGAGCACAATTTTTAAAATAGCATCCCGATGAAACAGAAGTAGTTTGTCTATATTTCAAGTCAATGGGACAAGCCTACCATTAATGACAAGACTGATTGTGCCCGCATAACATCAGCGAGTTCATGTTAGTGTAAAAAATGTTTTACGTCTGCCAAAAGCCAGCGTCGACAACTTCTTTCTACATGTGTGAGCGCCGTATGTGCTGCACATGCTCAACACCGGCCGCCGATCTGTCACAACGGCAAATTTACCAAGCAATGAAAACAATTTTTGCCGGGTCAAGAGAGACAAAACATCAGTCGATGAATTTCTCAGTAATAGTCGACGCATCAATATAACAAAAAGGCAATATCCAGTCAAAAGATGTGAGAAGCCCCTGTATCAAAATGAACGTCAGCTACGCGTTACAGTGTCTGCTGAGGAACACAACTTCTTGCACCTCCTGGCAGCCTGCAAACACCGGCACTTGAATAACCGTCGTGATGGAAGCCGACGTACTCCCACATAGTGTCCGCCACGACAGCGTGGACATGAGCTACGTCCAAGCGCAGCAACGCCGCTGGGTTAAAAGCCCAGTCGCTCGCTGCACCATCAGCCAGAGTAACCAGTCTGCTCTGGAACTTTACAGTCGATGAAGCGCAGTGAGTTACAATGAAGGACGACTTTTGAAATACATTAATTGTATATTTTCCTAGAATTTTGCATCAAAAGTTACGGATACGTTTCCCAAGCATCCTCTTTCGTAGTACTTTTTTATGCAAAGTGTGCTTTTTATGTGTTTGTATTGGGATGAAACTAAAACACCCTTTAATATTAACAATTCATTCCATCTCAAGTTATTTTTAATTCATTAAAAGCAATTTTACCGAACAAAATCTGGCATTAAAACGAAGAAAAGAAATCACCATGGCGAAGAACAAATTTAAATAAAATTATAGCTAGAGATTACTCTTACAATATATTTAAAAAGATTCAAGCTTAGCTTTACAACTGAGGAACTAGGTGATAAGAGAAGTAGGCGATGACAAGAGAACTAGGTGATAAGAGAACTAGGTGACCATTTGACGGCAGGGGACGTCAACAAACGCTAGCATGGCTCGTAAGCTCGAAATATTTTTGTCAATGCGCTGAAAATAAATCCCTTGGAGTTACTAGATAGCTCTTGTGTCTGAGCATTCCTCCAGACAGAGTTACTCAGGGACGTCACTCGGACTTAGTGAGCACGTGCAGATCTGAAAGTCGCAAGTTTGTCATCACGCAGTACTCGGCAACAAACTTGTGCATTGCGTGACTAAGAAGCAAGCGTGCAACTGAAAATATTGAGGACAGCATACCCGAAGATTGGTTCAGGACCGTAGGATCAAGGTACAATCTACCTCATTGAGGCAAGTGGCTCCCAGCCTCGTAAGTTGGTCATAATTGCTACACAGATATGAAAAGCACAAGTGTGAAACTCGTGCTTTGTTTTTTTAGAACTCTAACATCCAAAAAGTTTGTTTTCTAGATACAAAATATCACAAATTCAAACACCTTTCCCAACAAGCATGTCGAGGCTCAAGATCTCCCTATCCACTCCCCCCTTTGAAGTTTACGTCGTTCATGTAAATAAGTACGCTTTCTTCTACAGTATTCCGTAGGTAATATAATGTTTTGGTGCTTTCCCGTTAAGATCATGACTGCTAACTCGAAAAAAAGAACCTTAATATGAAATAAAGCTCGAGTGACGTAGGATGGCCATAAATACATCCAATCAAAAGACACCATCACTCCAAACATTGAACTAAAGAGAAGAAGAAATATCGACTTACATTACCACTACGCCCCAAAAGCAGTTCATGACTAAGAGACAAAGCCATCTGCACAATACGTCCGCGTAAAACACCTGAATTACTTGAACAAATTTGAATCCGACATTTGGCATCCCTGGACGATGCTCTTACAAGTTGAAGTACGAAATCTAGGTCCATCTCTCTCATGGTAAATAGATGATCTCTTAGTGTAGTCTAACTCTTCTGTTCTAATAGCCTTTCTACTGCCTCTTATTCTGAGATTTATATCCTGTTCACCTTTTCTCTAGATGATGACCCTGAATAATAATGGGTGAAGGGGATGAAGGATAAATATGTAAATGTTCAGCTGGCTCTCGCGCAATATAAAAAGAATGGAGAATGGGAAAAAGCTCCCAAATATTTCTTTAAATTCGTTTTTGAATTCTACATAACATAGGAATGGGAGAATCTACACACATGAGACGACCCATTCTCACATGATAAGTCATCGCCCTAATGAGGAGATTGCGTACGTTGATCCACTTATGAACATATTTGCGAGTCGATAACTTTGTTCACATAAAATACAATAACATGCTTTAATTAAATCTTTCTAATGAACATGATTCTTCATGGGATCAAATACTTTATACAAATTACATGTAAAACTTTGATTAGAATTGCATCGCAACATTTATAGTACACAAAATATTTGTAGCTAGATCTGAAGATGCAGAAATTTTCAGTAACCGTTCATCGTTGTTGAGAAGCACCATCTTCCTTGGTTTCACTACACATTCACAGATCGCATCAAGAGTCTCTGAACGTAAAACGGTAGATTCAATAATAAATTCAGCACGCACTTCAATGAATAACATAGAACAGTGGATCAGGAGTCATTACAGAGGAGTCTCAAGTGCTGCCACGACAGTACAGACCTTCTGTAAGAGACAGAGAGGAAAGTAAAAAAAAAAAGAAAACAATAGCTGGGAATATTCACGAAGGAGCGTCAATTCCGAAAGGTACATCGACGAGGAAAATCTGTATGAATCGATTCTCTCTTTCGCAGAACGAAGCTATAGTTTGCTACACATATTCTTTAAGGAGCGCGTTGTCTTCAACAAAATGCTTGAGCACAATTCCTTTATCCCAACTCGCCATAAAAGAATAGCAAGGAAATCCTACTGTTACGAGCTATCTAACAACCATAACAAAAACTAACGCTCCCACCGCGATTTGCTAGCCCCATCCTGAACCTACGATGGAATGCAGATGACAGCCATAAGAGCGCCAAATCCTCCATATACTCGCAGCACCGCCATCTCCCTGAAGAAGTAATGAATATTATTACTGCGATATTCAGAAGTACAAAACATACTTTCCTTCAGTCGCTAACGGCCATAGTGTCACGCTAAAGACTGACACAGAAATGGTACTACACTCGAGCAGCCTACTCGTCGTGAAGTACAGGAAGATGATATTCTATCCTACGCTTCTTTCAAACACGCCAGTTATTTACAATAGGCAAGAAGTCAGACACACACTCTCTGCCATCACAACACAATCCAATATAAGTAACTCTACAGAGATGAAACCCATTAGTGCACCTACTTTTAAACAAAACATTAACATACCATCCGTGTACTTGTTGCAAGCCTCAATATTTTCATGATGACCTCACACCCTGCTACTCTACAAGGACGCGTTACAATAATAACGCAAAAACGACCAGTGACGCAAGGGCCGAACTGTGAAATGAACCAAGGAGATGAGTAACAGCAGCACCACATGAGCAGCAACAGCATATATAACCAGTATAAGAACTAGGGTTAAAAAAACAAGGAGAGGACCTCTAAATTAATAAACACTTTTGTTCTGAAAGAAAAAAACATTTAGCAATAGAAATATTATTCTACTTCGATAAACCTAACTAAGAATCATTCAAAACTCAAGGCAAAATTTTGCGTTTTTTCAGAAGATTAATGAGATAAAACCACAAACTCAAATACATGAAATTTATGTTTCGAAAACCATCAAGTATACGAAGTTCGACAGCATCGTATTTTTCTAAGATTTTCAATGACTCCCATTGATAACAAGGTAAAATGGATGGCCCGTAGCCGAAAAGATTTCAAGCGAACATCAGTTTTCTTAATATATCTAAGCGAAATTTAGCCATCCCAGCGAGAGGGTCACTATTAAAAATTATAGTCAATTTAGAAATAAAGTACAGCAGCGAAATGTTAGAGGAAAAAAGCGCGTGTGCAGGAAGCCCGGCCACGACGTGACTCCAAGTGAGGAGAAGCAGCGCGGTGCGGGGTGCCCGAGTTGAGAATCTCTGCGTCTAGGAGTAACCCTAATACTGCCTTCTTCCGGAGCACTAGTGCCGCCTTTACTGGGCCTCGCTCATGCATGGCAATTATCACTAGTATTGTTTTACCTTGTGTATAACTGGAGTCAAATGATTAGAAAAGCTTTTTCATTATCATTACCGAAGACATCACCTCCATTGCCAGTCATCATTCAAGAAGAAAACAATTTCTTCCTCCAAAATTTTGCCACCGATTCTACATTTCATAAATTCGGGAATTTTCTATTGCACCTTACTCTTTTGACAGCAATAGCAACACTAACAAATAAAAACAAATTTGAAGCCTCGAAATACCAGAAATGCTTGTAATTATGCAACACATATATTCTTTATTCAAGCAAAAGCAAGCTGCCGTTGGACGAAGCTGCATCCGAGCGCTTTAGCTATCTGCATAATTAAGAAAAGAGAGGCCTCGAATAACAGTTAGAACCTACATTTGCATTGCAACTGCGTTCCATCTTCACTACGCAAGCAACACATCAGTGACAGCGTTGAAGCAGCAAATGACGGCCTCACAAGACACTAGGACAGCTTTCTACCGTCAGTCCAGACCCAGGCTCACATCAGGCGTGCAGACTAGTGATGCAGAAGAAGACAGCTTTGGTTGACTTGGCGTTAGGAACCGCTTACCAAAATACTTACATTACTTAGGCTATGAATCAACAAAGCTTAAACTAACGCGTGTTGACCAGTAGACATAACAGTGGGGGAGAGCAGCAGCTGTACAAGCATAGACTACAGCACAGGCACGGAATGTGCCGCTGCCGCTCCCACCAACTCTGTACAAGAATAACAAAACCCTCCCTTTCAGATACACACAATTGGCCTTATATAAACGTATAAAACTAGTGCACGTCACACAGACCCAAAAAACTGATAGCCTCGAGATCGAGGGCCCTTCCACCAAAAAGGAAGACCTCCATCATTACCTCGAAAACACGAGTTCTCCAGCTTTAGATTGAGGAGATGGAGTTTAAGGGGCTGTAAGTTGCGTGAAGCTCACGCTTCGTACCTCAGCGTCAAAATTTTCAAATAATTCAAATTACCGGGGTTTGAAGTAAGGGGCGAGTACTCGTACCATCCGTAGCAGGTATTTCTAGCAGGAATGTCATGCCTTGGAAACTGGTGTGTCATCTCAGTTGATTACGAAGCAAACAAGATTAAATGATGCAGAATGAGACCGAAATGAGCCTCCACTTGGCTGTATAAATTGGCAGTTTGGGCTGCTTCGAAACCATCGTTCTCACTGATAATACTTATTGAGTAGCTCCTGTTGCTTCGAGCACACCGGTACAAATACTCATTACGCCTGTACAGAATCTCACCGTCTCTCAGCACACCGGTTGAAACATCTTCAGAACACTCATACACATTGATCAATAATGGTAGAAATCGTCGATTTGGAAGCACAAGGGAGCCTTGCATATCCATGCAGTGAATTTCGAAATTAACAATAAAAAACTAGTGTAGAAACTATGTGCACATTCACCGTGGTTTTGAGTGTTTGGCTTTCCTTGCGGGCGGAATGACTAAGTCCTGCCTTATTAAATGACAGAAAGTATACTTATTTCACTACCAGAAAGAACACAAGCTTAGCATTCTAATATCAAAACTAAATAAAAGCAAAACAATATTGCCACAAAATGATACATCAAAATTCAAATTCAATGACAAAAACAATGTAAAATGCCCTAATATTTTATAGGAGATGATTGAGCATAAATTCAGTTACTTACTCATTTCCGACCAGTCGTGCTGTGTAACACAAAAAGCAACTTGAAACAAAAATGCCGTCACAGCAACTCAAGACGACAACCGAGTCACTACTCAACGGACTGAGCAAGGAGTGAAAATAAATACTGTCTACCTTCCACGCCTACCATCCTACAAATTTCAAAGTCTCAATCATCACATTAAATGTAGACCATAAAAAGTAGTTCGCATGAGCAGGTAACGAGCTTACGACCCGCTACAGAAGCCACTCGAGCCCCGAGGATCTGACACTTCTGTACACTCTACACTGATGTCGCTTACGGTGACTGGCGTTACACGATGTCGTTGCATCTAGTGAAAAGTGAAGCTTTCATGGTAACTTGAAGGTCTCAATTTGTTTTAACCATTTAAAAATCAAGCATGCTCTCACTCAGCAGATGAAGAGGAATCTAAACGACTAACGTGGCACCTAGTGACCTGAGTCTTGAGAGACATGCGCAGTTAAAGACCTAAGGTCTTGTTCTACAACTTTCCGCGCAAGTTAAGTACCTACCAGCTGTCAAAACATGAAACTTCATGAGTTACAATGAAACTCAAGATACTCGAGTTTAGACTTTTACAGATCCTCGTGCAGCTCGGGTGTGTGATGCTCGCTGTCGTCATCAGTGGACAGTCCGTCCCAGTCGGAGAGGGAGAGGTCGGCCCCTGCGCAGCTGCTGTCCAACGTCAGCTGACGGGTAAGCAGGACGATGCCTCCACCAGCCATAGCAGCCTCCTCCAGCAGACGGTCATCAGCAGCTTCTGCTAGCTGACGATCTTCACCAGCGTCAGCAAGCTGTCGATTTCCGTCAGCCTCATTTGCAGAAGCTGACTTCTCAGTGGCGGTGGCGGAATTGGAAGTGGCGGTGTTGGTGGTGTGGTACTCGGAGTACGGGAAGCTCTCACCAGTCAGGGTGTTGGACGTAGAGTTGCTGGCTGACGTCCGGCTCTCTGAGTCGTGCATCGATGAATCGCCGTCAGTCTTGACGCTCCTCTCCACTGCAGCAGCAACATCAACGTCCTGTTTGCCTTCTTCTTTAGAATTCGATTTTATTTGGAGTGGCGTCCTGGGGCCGCTAGAGCCTAAAAGACCCTTAGCTCCGGCTTGCTTGCTACCCTCCTCGATGTGAAGGACTTCTTTCAGTAAATTGGCACCCTTCAGCTTGAAGCCAATACCGAGAGAGAAGTCTCCCAGCGACCCAGCCGAGCCTCTAGGATTAGGCATCTCAGGAGGAGGATCGTCAGATGGGAGGGACATGTTGGCACGTCTCAGTAAGCACTCTGCCTCCTCGAACACCTGCAAATATCAAGAGCGTCGCAATTGCAGCAGTCTGGGAGGCACAAGCATTAGGTTAGAAGGAAGTCCAGCGTGCACACATACTATACAGAAAATGAGGACGGAATGATTCAACATTCACGAGACTAGGTCACTACACCCCTTAGCTTGGTTCATACAAGATTGAACGAAACACAAGACGGAGAACAGTCATTAGTTTCTCTTGCACATATCCCAGAGCAGAACGAGTCATCGCTTTTCAAGCATTTCATGTGACAATGCGAACTTTACGATGTTTCACTAAGAGACCCCACTGAATGTCACGCTAACAGACACAGACCCTGCTGAATGTCACGCTAACAGACACAGACCTCACTGAATGTCACGCTAACCGCACTGAAAACCACACTGATTTCATTTAAGCACACATCTCAGTAAAAGATCCCCAGACTTTGCTGAGGATACAGAGTTCTATGAATGATGTTCGACCAGCACAGTCCAACTGACCTCACTGAAGGAGACGTCCTGGAAGATCTCGTGTAGGAAGTGTCTGGCCGAGAGGCTGTAGGAGGCGGAGGACAGCAGCAGCAGCGCTTCTGAGTATGTACACACGTCCCTGAACGCCTCTGGCCACCGCTGCTTTAGTGACAGCAAGCCTGCCTCACACACAAAACATCTCATATGAGGCAAGTATAAGAAATCTAGCACCAAAACATCATCAACATGTAAGCGACCAGACTACCTTTCAGTGACGGTACTAATGAAGAGTATGGAGATGATAACAACAATTTGTGCCGTACAGCGGTCGAAGTCTCACCAGCTTCAGAGCTCTTAGCAGTGAGAGGACAAGCGAGGCGAATGATGAACCGCACAATCTCCTTTCTCACGAGGACACGGCTGTGGTCAGTGCGCGCTTCGCCACCAGTAGAGGAAGTCATACCCTCCCATTTGTCCATGGGAGTATTCGGTCGCGAGGCCACGTCTAAATCCCACGGCCGTAGACTGCCCAGTAGTGCACTGGCGCCAGTCAGAGGCGCAGAAGTGCCGCTCTGATCCACGCTTACCTGGTGACAACAATGCCTTCAGTACACGACACTCATTACCAATGCTAACTTCTATGACGGTAAATGGAGTTACAGCCAACCCTCGATAAGACGGACTACTAGGAAGCCAGGATCACCTTCCGTGTCATCTAACCACGTCCTAACATCATCTTCAGACACTTCTCCTTCGCCTGCCCTTCTAAGGATATCCGGACGACGTCCGTCTTATCCGATATCCGGATTACCGAGGTCCGTCTTATCGAGGGTTGACTGTATAGCTTTAATTTCATGGATACGAATTAGCAACAGGCACACGAGGTATAAAATGGGTTACGAATTAGACACTCTGCTATAATTGTTTAAAAAATACCTTAAAGCAAAACGAAAAACATGGTCAAGTACATGACAATATTTTAAGCGCTTATCGTTGACAGATCTCAACACACTGCAGGTCGTCGTAATTTAATGTAATCGTACGAGTACTTTGACTAACGATGAACTCAATTATATTACTGTCGTAAATATACGTGTGATGACTCCAATTAGAAGAATTAAAACAAAAAATACAAACAATGGTCAGTTTAGTTATCCCCATGAAAGCTTACTCAATACTACGTATGTACTTGTAAATGCAAGTAATAAGCAGTATAGAGGAGTGCAATTTTTTTGAAGGACCCTGTATTGGTTGAAAAAAAAGAGTAAATTCTTGAAGTTGTACCATCTCGATAGGCTGGGTGATTTCTTGTCTGTTACAGAGCGAGAAGCAGCCAAGACACGTGGCTTTTGAGTGCTGCGGTAGACCAGTGTCCGTCACGCTATCAGACGTGCTCTCGCCGCTATTCATTGATGTGAAGGCAGTGTTACTCGTCACTGCTGTTGAAGTCGAGCTACCACCGTCTGAAATTAACACAAAATATCTTTAGATTTTTATCTACTCATTCAAGACAGCTGAATAAGTTGAAATTATATTCATATGTGTAAGTATACCACGAAACGTTTTATTACTCAAATACACCAGATTAACCTACGTTGTACCTGCACAAGTAGCGTTATTCTTAAAAGATTCTATTTTAGTTAAACTTTTCTGATACATTTGTTAAATTTTTAAAGAAAGAGAAAAATTATACCGTTTTGCAAACAAAAAATCTAAAAAGTAGCCATTTCAATGTTTTACCAGGTAACGTTTGTTCATTCGTATTTTAACTCGTAAGGTTGAGAATAATTTTACATTCATATAAACTTGTGATAATATTTCAGAAAAAACTTTTTTGAAGCGCACCAAAAGATGCAATCTACTTTGGAAGCACTAAGTCAAAATAGCAATTGACATCGTTCAAAAGTACTATAAGATTTTAATACCTTAGTGTTGCTTCAAGCAAGTCTTTTTCAATTATTCTGTACAATGAAAGTCATTGCGGTTCACTCAAAATGACAAGCCTCTCACACAAGAATTGAGCAAGAAAGCTAGCTCTTAAGGAATGCAAGATGTTCCGAGCTCAGTGTTATACTTTATGTCTCGGTCGTCATCCAGGAGATGCTTGAGTCTTCCCGCATGCAGCACAGGTCGTACCAACCATGCAAGTCAACATTTCGACCCTCAAGCGAGGAATTTCTATGCGCTTCAAATTATTTATAGACCAACTTGAAAATCCAAAGCCTACTTTTGTACAAAGAACTGAAGGAGGCAGAATTCATTGAAAACTTGAACTTCGTTGGTGAAGCTTAAGTACAATTTTCGAAAAAGAAAGCGGTCAAATGCCATGACCCTCACACAGAACTCACCTCCGGAATTGAAGCTCTCCTCCCTGACCGTCTCGAGTCTCTTCTCTGCTGCACTCTCTCTCCAATTGTCTTTCTCCGCCCCTGTCTTGCCAGCCTCGCCTCCTTCAGCAGGAACTTGGCACTGCACTTCTGCAGGAGCTGTAGCCGATGCCGGGATGTCAGCAGTTCCTGACATCCGAGGAGTTATGCCAACGTCCTGCGTGAAGGAAAGAATGTTAAGTTTAGTCAATGTTATTATCCTGCCATCCTGTCCACCCAAAGCGAAATACTATCCAGCCTTGAAAAGCATGGTAGTTTGCATCAACCCTGGGTCTGCCTAGAGGACCGACAGGGGTTCCCTGTAACCTTCGGGAGAACATAAACGCCTGGAAGACAACCAAATTGTAGTCCTGTTCTCCTGCCTTTAAAGGGTCCGCTATTTTAAACAAAGACTGGCGAAAGGAGACTTTGATAATGAATAATAATAAACCAGGCGAGCACCTACAGCCTAGGGTGGGAGCTGGTTTATCCTCCTGCTACCACGATTTATTCCCTCGGTCAAGTTACGGGTCTCAAGACTGTAAGCTCTCTCACTCGTTAAAGACGGTGTAGGTTTGATGCTCTCAGCATAGCGGAGGCATATAAAACTTATGGAGGCTTTCCAAGAGCGATGTATACAAAAGGTCCTCAGCCTCACGTAGCTTGACCAAATTCCTGAAGCTGTTACATTGGAGAGCGCTGGTATACCAAGTTTGGAGTTTATTCTCTTTGGCGGACACCTGAAATGGCTGTGCCACGTGCTTAGAATGCCCGTGGCTTACCTGCCAAGACATACTCTTTACAGACAGCTAGTGGAAAAGAAAATGTTTTCTCGGTGGTTCTAAGAAACGATTAACGATCAAATACGGAGGATACTCAAGATTTTTAACATAAGGTGGCACCACTCCAGCTGCAGGAACCGGACTTCTGTCTCCAGTGTCCTACGTGTGGCTCACTCATCGTAGTCACCAACGTACTCATCGGCCAGAGACGTTTTGGGAGACTGCAGTCACTATCGTAACCAATGAACTACCTCTAGTAAACACTGCCAGGTAAAAACATGCTATACAATAGAGAAAACTGAAAAACATCATCCTTGACGTGAATTGTGAACAGGCAACTTTTTAGGTAGCAACAGCTGATTTGACAGCACCCATTAGTTTGAGAAGCCAACACCAGTGGATTGTGCATTAGCTTTCTTTGCTTCGTTGCCTTCATTTGCTCAGAACTAACTCGACACCTCGAGCAAAGGAGCTGTACAAAAATCTTCTCCCCACGAGCACGAGGAAGTCACGGAGTAGAGGTCAAATTGGCCAGTCCACTGCACACAGGCTCAAAAAGTGAATCCTCCAAATCTCTACCTCAAGGAGTGAAATGTATTATTATAATGCAATGACCACTAACAAATTCATAAGAACATGTGGATTGATAAACATGCGTAAAACGCTCCTTAATTAAACCAAAGAAATGAAGTCTGCACACTTAATTATTGATTCATTGGATCACAATCTTTTCCAACCAAAAACAAGGTAAAACTTGATCTCAAACAGGTAGTATTTAGTAAACCTGACGACACCTGGTACTCTTTGTGAGTAGAGAAAATTGATCAGAATATGGAATTTTGAGACCATCTCTTCGTTACATTTTCTTCACAGAAAAATTAGAATTGAACTCCAGTAAAGAAGCTGCGTGTCGCTCATACTTACAGCAGGACCAAGAGGATGATCCCAGTGCCCCTTGGCGTCCAACAAGTGACTCAGGTCCAGCGGGAGACAGAGTCCCACGTAAATTTGACCCCCACAGCAGTCTAGAATGGTAGACTTCTGGTCAACTTGTCTGTGGCTGAAAGTCTGGAAGGAGCTGATGCGCTGCTGTGTGTGGCCCCCCACAGCCACACTGTCAAGTCTGCCACCACGGTCTGCAGCGCTGTAGTGACTGTGCTCGTTCCCACGGTTGACGACCGTCACGACGCTGCTCCCGTCTCGAGAGTCGTCTATTGACGGCTGTCTGCCGCACTCGTCCGAAATGACTGTGTGCTCAGCGTCGGCAAATTTGCGATCCCTTACGAGGCATGACTGGCACGAGGAAGGCATGCTGTCACGACAGCTTGAGGAGCACGAGTTGCAATTGGCATGTCTAGGAAGAGAAGACGCTTCACTACCACTCGTGACACCCCCTGAGTGAGGATTTTGCTGCTGAGAACCAGTGGCATTGCCATTGGATACAGAGTGTGAGGTACATTTGGTACAGCGATGTGAGCTTTTGGAGACAGAGCATGATTGACAGCTGCACTGGCGACTGAGAGCTGAGTTTGCACACGGTGCATCGAACGAGAAAGGATGAGAAGCAGAGCTACTGCCTGTTGTAGGCCCTAACGCCAGGGTCCTTGTGTCCCCTCCAGCAGCACAGAAATGAGCGCTCAGAGAGCCTGACGATGATATCCTACTTATCTGTGACGTGGTGCGTGAGAAACCCAGCTTGCTGCTCTCGGTGCCCGAGACACGGAAGCTGCACGACAGGCGCACAAATGAGTCAGACGGCCACTAACACACCCTAAGCTTCGAAAAAATACACTGAAAGAGTAACTAGTTGCATAATAATCACGCTTGTTCTATTGTTATTTTAGTTTTTAGTTGGCCAATCTGTAACTCTTTCACAAAAAATGGCTCATTTACACCACAGATATCTGAAACGCTACTAACTGTTGCACTATAGCTACGAGAAAAATTCTTAAAAAATGATTACCTCTTTAAAATTACTCCTAAGTTTTCACATGATACATGTTTGTGAAATTTGACTATTCTTTTGACTAAAATCTAAATTGACTACAATATTTAATAATTTGACTAAAAGCGATCTCAGCAGTGATGCACGGTATTAAGAGGCAGTCATCTAAGTTTTAGGGTCATGCATCTTTGAGGAAATGGGAGTAGTTATCAAAGTTATCAGGATGGTGTCATGTCTGGTCGTCACATTACACACAGCTCTTGGAGTAGGCTTCCCAGATTTGTTGCCAGGTATACAATTAGGACCGACCCTTCGCAACATCTTACCATGTGAAGTAACAGATGATCAAACTCGCAAGTGCAGCCATGCTTCGCAATCAACTTAATAACCTGCCACCATAATGAGTATGGTCACCAATCACTGAGTATATTCACTTATTATCAGTTAAACTTCAATATCCAACTTCCTCATTAGTAGATAATATGGTACATTTGTGACCAGAGCCAACAACAAACACCTAAGTAAGACTGACTAGTTTGAGTGTTCAGTAGAGGTGTGGTCAGTAAGCAGCGTAGTGAGGCAGTCGCGGTGGCGTTGCTGCTGCTCCTGTTGAGAGTCAGAGGCTGTCCTGCGCTGCTCACTCATGGCCAACAGCAACTGACAGCCCTGCAGCGACACCCGTGACGGCACTGACACCATCGAGCTCTGTGATGCCGTCTTAGGCAAGCCTGTTGAGGAGAAGAGGGTGACGGGGGGCGAGCTGATGCTGCTGGCAGCGTGGCAGGGACAGTGGGCATGGTGACCAGGAGATGCAAGACAAGAAGTCTGGAGCGGTGTTGAAGGAGATAGAGAATTCTGCGGCGATGTCAGCCTGTCGTCCAGTTTTGATTCACCTTGGCAGCGGCAGCCAGGCTGCTGTGCCGGAGTGTTGAAGGCCAGGTCGCCTGAAGCTCCAGTAGATCGCACATCTCTGTCAAAAGCGGATATGTGGTTATCGGTCGAGCTAAACACGCGTTCACTAGTCAGTCTGAGCAACAAGAGATCAAACAAAAAATACAAGACAATTTTTGTTTCATGAAAGATAATTTGCAATATTGTCAATTATTTTTGACTGCTGCGCTAACAACACAAATGACAACTAAGATATATATAAATTCACGCGAAACCATTATAAAAAAACTTAATGTACGAGTATATTTTCTACCGCATACGGTAGGGCCACAGACAGTTCAAATTAATCGAACTAAATTAACTATTTATGTGGAACCAAGAACTACTATAAACAGGACGTGCACCGCCATGTAGCTGACTGCTGTAGCGGAGGCCAGTTCAGTTATCCTCCATCTGTCATTGTGCGAACATTGTCGTAGTCTATCGCTCGGTTTGAATCGGAGATTGTTGTTTGTTTCGAGGCACATTGCTGCATTTCTAAGTGGATACTGTTTGTTTACAAAGTTTATTGCTAATTATATGTATTAAAAATGCCGAACAAGTGAGGGGTTGTGAACTGTCGGGGTAATTACAGTAAGGAGAACAGGCGCCGCACAGTATCTTCAATGTGCCTGTTTCATGTCTGCCCTCTCAAAACTCACACCTCGCCCGGCGAAAGTTGAAGACCAACAACTGAGGTATTTTTTTCAGAAGGATAAGATTACTTCATTTGATGCTTTCAAACCTGAACGTAACCTGCAGAAGCAGTACAAGAACTTGATTATTTCAAGATCGAAAGAAAGGCTTGTGTGTTTGTTCATGACCGACAACTTCAGTGAATGTAGCCTGTCTGTGATTGTCGAAAATAACCCTACTTTGTGATCCCCACTAACGCTCAGTGCGTTCAAGAACGGCATTAGTACCATTGTTTAAGACACTTCATCCCAACAATGGATTGAGATCGTATACTCAGTTCGACGAAACTGTGAGCTTGGCAATGCACTAAGACATCCCGTTTGACAAAACGATCCAAAATGTTGTCACTCTTCTTCAAACTCACACATCAGCCTGTGTCGACACCGAGAAGGTGAAAAAGTTGGTATTTTTGACACGTCAGTTGGAACTTTTATTACAGAAGTAATTTTCCATGAATTATTTTTTTTTCTCTTCAATCATACACGTGTAATTATGAACAGCTCAGAGACTTTTTGGTGCTGCCATGCAAACACAAGCTGCAGTACATCACTTCATCTATTGACAAGGACCAGGTTCTGAGGGAAACATTTAACAAAGTCCAGACACTGCAGCAGAAGAATGTGTTTCTCTTGGTAAATGAAGTACAGATTCGCCCAACTGTTTAATTTCCTGGTGGGGTGCTGAGTGGCATGGCCGAGAACAACCGAGACTGCACTGCTATGCTGTGTGCCATGATGAAGTCGCTGCACAAAGGACCTAGTCTGATGATTTCAGTGGAATTGACATTGACTGTCCCAAGATGTTCCATCGTCTGGCAAATGTTCTATTGAATGGACTCCACAATCTAGAGAAAAACCAGCAGAAAAAGGCAGTCCTTCTTCAGACCTCTGTAAAGAAAGCCCGGTTGGCTGACTAATCGCTGCAGTTTGGTAGGTTTTAGCTTCTATGTCTGTTTGTTTATATGCGTGAATGTTTGTATGTTTGGTTGTTTGCATTGGAAAAGGTTTAACTATAATCAATTTGCAAAGTCTAAAACTGCAGCAACTCGGCTTTCTATAAAGTGGCCACTAAGCTCGTACAATAATACATGTTAAGTCCGGTTAAAATTGGTATTTCAAAGCATTACAGAGCTTTAAACCATTTAAAATTCATTGTAAAACATTATCTCTTCTATTGTTTGAAAGAAGTAATTTTTGATCAATTTGTCCGATAGAAAATGCTATGTTACTAAGAATGCAATGGCCTCCGCTAGCGTAGTCAGCTATATGGCGGTGCACGTCCGTTTATAGTAGTCCTTGGTGGAAACCTAAGCCTGGTGACGTATGCAACATTGTGAAGCAGTTTTTGCAGATTTTTTTCCCCGTTAAAACCCCGTGCACCAAAACCCTCTCATTTTCTCACCCTCAATATCCTAATACTCTCAATCATGTCACTTTATGCACGCACACATTTATGCTCAATTTTAATAAATTTTATACATTTAAAACAGAAACTTATAGAGTTACTAATCTAGCATGACTTAAAAAACTCAAACTAATGTGGTTACTTACGTATGCATTTCCCATTAGCAAGAATAAATTTAGCTCATATGCAACGAAATCCATTTAACCAAGTGCAAAGCTTTGACCAATAGGTCCAACATTCATTCCATCCATTCGTCCATCAATACGAACACCTGAGAACAATTTTATTTCACCGAAAATCATGACAACATATCTCTATTTGCATGTATGTCCGCCTACTGATAAAGAAGCTCTTCGCTGCACTCAATGACCTTTCTCCCACTGCATGAAGACTCAAAGGCTTCATGCGAGTTTACTAACAATCTCACGCTCTCTCATGAACCTTTGCTTAAAATACATCCCTTCCTCTTCTAGATATTTTCATAGACTTATTCAATCGGAAACACCAGCTCCACACACGCAATCCTGCACGAAGCCACAATGCTTGATCCCCTACCGTATTTGCCATACCTTTCCTAAGTCTGTCAATCATTACATTTTCAAACACTCGGTCACGTGCACACCCAGAAGTCAACTCGCCATTCATCTTCTATCAACTATGACTAACACATACTCATCCCAATCTCTTCTTAAGGAATTATTTTCTAATTCAGGTTCATATACAATAAAAACTTCGAATACGCTAATCCATTATAACCGTAATCACTATTACCAAAAAAAATGACTCAAAACAGTGAGCGACAGGAAGGTAGAAATGCAAATATTCCATGAAAACTTTACCTCTGGCAGGAGTGAACTTCAACAGCACTGGAAGAGCCAGCAGCAGCAGACACGGACCCACCAGCAGAGCAGCGACCACCACAACTAACTCTTGAGCCAGAGACGCAGTTGTGAGACATAGCGTGCTCTGAGACACACGAGTGAGACATGCGTGCGTCTGTGTTGCTAGTGGGACACACGCACCGGTCGTGTCTGGAGGACACAATGGCATGAGGCAGAGAGTGTGGGGTGAGGGCGGAGCACACGCTGCAGGCCTGGCTGGCAAGGGAGGTAGAATGGTGTGTGGGAGAGGTACACTGGCATGTCAGCGGTGTAGTACTGCAAGGCGACGTCTGACTAGGCAGCTGCAGGGTGTGGCAGGTCGGGAGAGCGGCATGACAAACATGAGGCGGAATTTGGCAAGTGAATGATGATGTCTGACAAGTAGGAGAAATGGATACCCAAGGCTGGGTAGAGGAATGGCCCGTCAAAGGACTGGGCGAGGAAGAGAAGAATTGATTGTCCAGTTGACATACTGGAGATACAGGGGGAGACGGAGACGAGTCGAAGGGGTTTGAGTTGCCTCCCGGGGTGTCGTGAGAGGAGCACGTGCTCGTGTGGGAGGCCTGGCGTTTACGAGATCTGCCCACAGGCAACACAATTGAGCAAGCTCAACAACAGGATACATTTGTGTTTTAAATAAATTAAATTGAATCAAATGAAATTTCGGTAGAGAAAGTACACGTAAAATATTTCTTATTGTGCTGGCTTAACCCAATCAACTGTACACGAAGTGAAGAAACAAAAATGAAGCAACAACACAAGAACAAAAATAGCTCAGTATTCATCCTGGTGGAGTCTTGACTTCAAACTGAAAATGCACATAATTGTCATATTAGCTAGGGTTAAGTGACCTAATAACTTGAGGGAAATTTCTTACCGGCATAACAATGCTGTCATTTCAAAATCTAATCATCAAAACAATGCCCAATCAGGGTAAAACCAAGATTTTGTCAGATAGTAAAAGTGATGAAACCTGACCAGAAAACTACCACACAGCAGTGCGGTATCCCTTTCCAGACTTAGATGCGGACACCCCCCATCCCTACAGTCATACAAACACAGACCGGAACCCGCAACCCCGAACACATGTCCCCTCTGTCAAGTTTCCCCACATGACACCAAACACGTGTTGTTGCACTGCCAGGATTTGGCCGTGCAGAAGCAACAACACAACATACACACCATAACACAACTTTGGGAGGACCCCGTGACGATGGCGCGCTTTTTGCGCGATGCTGCTGGCTGCCTGAGCTGATGGGAGCTAGGGAACGGCAACAACTACTACCGCACAGCGATGTATGGTAACGTAAAGAACCCACAACGCATCCAAACATTGCAAGCGGAAGATATGATGTCACAGACCTTCAGTTCAGCATGGAACTTGACGAGGTAAGGGTGAAAGGTCAAAACTAGAAAAAGTTTCCCACCAAACTGAAGCCTCGAACGTGAGGTTTATTATTTCATGAACCACTCGAATGCATCCTTAAGAACTAGCAAGAAGAAAGAAATTATAACTTTGACACGTTTCCAGGTGTCGCAGGATGTGTCCTGTAATCAGCCTTGCAATAAGAAAGCTCGAGTAGAAAGCACATAAACTAACGCCACATTACCAACTTGACCGTACAACTAATCAGACCAAGACTATGAACTACCCGGCGAACTGCTCATGCTACTGGATGTGATGAGGTATTGCTCATTTGTTCCACATGAACTAAGAGTGGGATTTGTGACTTAAGCAAAACGATTTTAAACTCACCATAAGCTGGACAACTAAACTAAGATTAGGAATCAAAATGCAGTTAAGGAGTAGTGGTAATCTACTAATAAGCAAAGAAGATTCAAAATACAATAAGTTTATGCTTGATACTTCAAAACGTCATGATCGTTAGTAAGATATGTAGAACTGTAGTAGATCATTTACACGATCAATAAGAAATCGAAACTCACTTCTTTTTCTTCATTGAAGACAACAGTTTGTTAAGGCGCAGGGAACCACGACGAACCCATGCTTTAGCGGTCCCACCACTGAGAGGCGGCAGGCCAAGATCTGAGCACTGTTCTGATTGATCGAGACCAGACGTGTTCTCGTCTGGGGCTGTGATTTGCTGCTCTTCAGCAACAGGCGCACAGTCGGAGAGTGACCGCTGATGAGATATGACGCCTCCTCCGCTTTCTCTCATTTGGTTTGGCAGCGTCTGAACCGTCATGTTACCAGTTGAAAAATAATTTATCAACCAATACTTCAGATATATGGTTGTTAGACAATGAGATCTAAATATCACGCCCTAGAGAGGACATAGCTACGTTGAGAATGATTTTACAGGAAAAAAAGCGAGTAATTTCAGATGATTGTTTCATTTTTAATCGGACTTATTTTGAAAGCGCCCAGTAGAACGACGGACATATAAAACTCAAACTCTTTTTTCTTCCAAATCTTGTGCCCGTCACAGCAAGGCAATTCCTACCAGTGAAAAACAATCACACCTTGCAAAGTACCACATGCCCCAAAATGGAATCCTTTCATGAACAGTAGAACTGTCGGCAACAGAACACCGCCATATAGGCGTACTCAGCTTGCTGACCTGGGCCTTCCTGTGGGGAGGCAGCCTAGCGTCGTCCAGGCCCAGGTCCTGCACGACGAGGCTGTCGTCGTCCTCACTGTCAGACGAGGTCTCCCCGTCGCTGCCCCCCAACGTGAAGCCCGACCTGGCACGAGCAACCCGTGCGCTGTTAGTGGTCCGTGTGTGTCATAAAGCTCATTTAAATAACAAACATAAGCATTTATGTAACTAAACTAAAATTAGATTAAACGTAGAAAATAACTAAAATGAGGTACACGATTATTCACTACAGCATTAAAAGAATGAAGTGAGGCGTATAAAGCTAGCTGCAAGTGATTCAGATGAATGGCGTTCAGCATTCGGTGAATCTTTCAACATACTCATCTATGTTTTAAAGATTAACTGATTAACCTATTATAAAATAAAATAAAATAAAATAAAATATCTATGAAAGAAATATAGTAACTCATATTTCATTCAAAGAACCTTCACCAATGTTTCCCATCACAAAACGAGGTTCTAATGATACGCTATGAACGCAGCGGACATCATTACAGCTTACCAAGTTTCTCCACATGACATCAAAAACGTGTTGCTGCACTGCCGGGATCTGGCCGTGCAGAAGCGACAACACAACATACACACCATAACACAAGACACACAACATAACACAACATACACACCATAACACACACACACACACACACACCATGACACAACTTTGGGAAGCCACCCCCTCACGGTGGCGTGCTTCTTGTGCGATGCTGGCTACCTGAGCTGAGGGGGGGCTGGGGAGCAGCAACAACAACAGCTTACCACTAGTGAAGTGCAGCAGGCAGGAGCAGGAGCAGGAAGCCTTGACCGCCATGAAGCGAACACATCACAGGCATAATGGAAAAATAACTCTGGCGGGCATAATGGATGATAGACATGACAAGCATAATGAATGATGAACATGACAAGCACAATGGACATACTAAACAAACAAGTTGCACAGTTAACCACTGAGGTAAGCTTGCCAGACGAGACCTGACCTGGGTGTGTGTCCGATGTAGTTGTCGTCCTGCAGGGCGGTGTAGAAGGGTGCTGTGGGACCACGGTGCTGCTGGTGGTGGTCGTCCTCGTGATGGTGACATGCTATGTCATACAGCGGGTGCACGTTCGACTGCCAGCGCTGATGGTGGTCTCGTACGACACTCTCCCAACCTGAGCAAGAGAACTGATAGTAAGCTCATCAAGCACGGCCTCTACTCAGGCCGAAACCACGAACGCAGAGGTGCCAGCAAGTGCATGGTTGTTCCTTACTTTGACATCAAAGTAATTTACTTCAATTATGAAATAACCTAAGAAATTCTAGAAAGCACATCGAATTTTGCTTAAATTTTTCGATAAAGTTAGACTGGAAATTAGCTATACTGAGTGCACTCTAGACAAATGAAGCGGTACACTGCAAATACGTTATATTCTTGCATTACATCTATTCCTTATAATCTTAAGGAGACGAATAGTTGTCAGCGGCATAAAATTGAAAGAGGATGTCAGGCCAGAGCTCACAGTGGTCTGGCTGCGCAATATCTTGAGCGGCAATACTAGGCTCCAATAGAGGCTCTGTAGATAGCACACCAACTTTGAGGGCTAAACAGAGAATGGAACTGATTACCCCTCGAATGGTACTGCAAGTTCTATTGAGTATACGAGAATTGTACTGACCACTTTTGTGTGGTGCTGACTACAACCGAGTGGTTCTGAACACACATGAGTGGTGCTGATACTGACCGCACTCCCGCAGAGCGAGCACGCCCACGTGCGTCATGGCCACGATGCTCAGGGCCATGCAGCAGGTGCCCCGAACACTGTAAACGACGCAGTGGCGGGCGAGTTGCGCTACAGCACTCAGAGCACCGCAGTTGGTGATGTAGGAAGCACCGGCACTGCTGCTGGCCGTGTGGCACACCCCCCACACCGCCGCCTTCAGCTCCAGCACCGCCTCAGGCGTGTCCACGCAGCCACGTTTGATGCGCTGTAGACATACGTGCGATGTCAATTATGAACAAAATGTAGGATACAGATGCATAAGCAGCCCAAAAAAAATCGTTAAGCTCTGTAGTAGAACTCACTTTATTCTTATACGAATATGTGCGGCAGAGTTGAGGTAATCGTAACCGACGCCGGTGATCAAGTTGTCACTAGTAATACTGAATGCAACAAACCGGCAGACTGACTTCCAGCAGACGTCACAGGTTGCCGTACATTGTAGCAAGCAGCTCACTGGCCCTATTTATGCTGTCAGGTGCAGCCACTTGCTTCAACAATACCATAACTTGTGTTAACAAACAAACTTACGCCTACATTCTAAAGGTCAATGTGGCCGTGGTCAAGTGATAACCACATCGGACTATAGACATCTCTTCTACGTCGCCTTAATTCCATTCCACTCATCTAGATCCACGACGCATCGTCAAAACACTCTACATTTAGACCACCTACACCTAACATAGGTCACTCAATCTTCATCTGGATCTTCTGAATCTCAGCTAGTATGGTCACACCTCTAGTGGGCCCTCCCTTCCTTACCTGGATCAAGTCCAGAAGGGCACGTTGACCCAACACGCGGTCCAGGCCCAGCTTGTGCTGCACGAGGGCTCCGTAGAGGTGCGGGTATACGAAAACGTCATGGATGGGCACAGGAGTGCTGGACCTGCGCCCATAGCGGCCTGTCTCGTCCCGGCGGTGCTCTGTGACGCCCTCTAGCAGCGCTGACTCCTGCATCTGCACGTAGCTGGAGATAGCAAACAAAGATTAAATGATCATGTTATAAGCCTCATAGAACGAGCAAAAACTTCAATACACCAACTATACCATATAATGAGCCCCTGCGGTGCTTCAAAATAGATCATCCAGAAGTTGATTGCTGTATTAGCGTAAGGAGGGTCGACAGGTGATATATACAAGAAGAGCTTTTACGATTATGAAAACACTGTGCGTTCAACATACTGCATTTTAAAACAAGGAAATGACCTGTGGTACAATCAAGGGATCACAAAATATTATGTACATCAACATGTTTGTGTGGTAAACGTGTCCAGTAAGTCCGACCACAAGCAGCCATAGTGACACAGAACTTCTACAGACGTGTTCATGATAACAGAATTCACACAGATACATAAACTGCAACGTCTATCATCACAACGGAGAGGTAGATATGATGTAACGTAACTAAATGGAATAAAACGAGCTTCTGGTCATAAAGCTTCATGAAAGAACACGCTTGTTGCGCCTAATTTACAATAAAAACAGATGGTGATTTAAAAGACTGCTGGCTAAGACATAGAAGATGCCAAGCCACGAGTCCCAGCACTTACGCTACGTTGAGTGACCTCTCCCAGTGTAGGAGGATGTGGTCTACGAGGCCACAGGCTTGGTAGGTGCTGTAGGCGGCAGGAACCTGCAGCAGGCGAGCGGTGACGAGGTGTACGTGGTTGCCGAGACGTGCAGGTAGCACAGGCGGGGTCCTGGTCAGTGTCTGCAGGATGTACGGCACCTCCATCAGCTCGTACAGACACGAGATCGCCGGCACCACCACCTGCAATCGAAGCACAAGCTTAGAGCGTTCCAGCAAGGCTGCAAGACAGCCTCGTCCATAGGAATCGTCTTTAATAGTGTCAGAGGCACATGTACTTAGTACATGTTGATGCTCTGCCCAACATGCCGATGTCATGCCTAACATGATATCATGTCTAATGTCCTGATGCTCTGTTAAACATATTGATGCTTTGTCCACCGTTCATGTCATACTTGCCAAAAATTCTGTGAACTAATTTGTCATGTTTCATGATGCACAATCACCAAACAGACATCATGCAATCTAATTTTTATGCTCAGTAAAATATCATAAAACTAGACGGTTGCCATAGAAATTCCACGATTTAGATTTAACTAATTTGAAATTATTATAAAGATGAACGCATTAAAGAGTTACACCAAAATATGGTGCTTGACATGAATACTTTGTATTAATTTTATTCAAAACTACCTTTCTGCATCTTATCTACCGATAACATGGTCCAGATAGTACCCGTTGATATTCGTTGGTTTAAAAATGATAAAGTTAAGGATCTATGAAATAAAATACATTTTTCAGTTTTACCCGCGAATATTTATCATCAATACATATAGAACTTCCATTCTGTATCTTATGTACAGATAACATGGCCGTGTAAGAAATAAAGCTATTAACAGAAAAAATTGAGTATTTTATAGTGCCCCGGCGCCCTTGGTATCCACAATACAATGCTTAGAATACAAGCATACCCGCTCGGATTTCAGTTCAATAATTTTTCTTCATTTAATAGATAGGAAGTAATAAGACGGACACACACAGATACAGAGAGAGGGAGAGAGAGAGATGGCGATACATTGTCTATTATATATGTAGATAAACAAAGACATTCATTGCGCACATCAATTCAACATAAGAAACTCGGTGATGTTTCAAGGATAAAAATGTAGTACTACCTGTGGACTGGAGTCTGAGAGCTGCTGCAGCAGTTGGTGCAGGAGGTAGCGACAGGTACTTGTGCAGGATGTGGTGTGCAGGAGGACACGCAGGAGTGACGTGCCGTAGGCCCGGCCGTTCACGCTCACCTTGTGGCTGCGCAGCACTGTCGCCAGTATGGTCCTGAGAACCAAGCAATGCAATAGTGATTCATAACATTGAAAATTAGTTATTATTTCTGTCAATGATATTTTGTACGCCCAGAAAACCTGTCGAATATGGTGAGTCTGAGACCATAGATCGCTTCTAGATCTGATAACCCAGTCTGTGATATTGAGGTGGAAATGAGAGCTCGAGTCTTAAATGTTGAGCGAGTTTCATAGAGCAGACCACCACACCTCAACTGATCCCTCAAACACTCGACACCAGTGATTGCCAACGCGCAACTGGACCACCAGTCGAACATAGCAACAAATATTAATACAAGTGCGAGAATGTGAGACGTGGAAATAACGCAATGGTAAAATGGTGAGATAAAGCACAAAGTCAATGTGGCTCAAAGACATCGATTCTTGTCTGTTGACTAGCTCCTCTTTATACTTGATATTTTTGAAGTATTGACCGACTCAACTTTATATCTAGAACCTGCATCCGTAGAGGCACGGCACACAAACTGGACGTGCACCACAAGAGCGACATACACACCTGTTGAGACCGTCAATGGAGTAGTCGAGAGAAGAGGTGATTAGCTTGACGTAAGAGTCAGAGGCGCTTCTAGTGACCAGGTCCAGGAACTGCTCAAGTACCCCGGACTGCTGCAGCAACAGGTGTCCCCGAGGCGAACGTGACAGCACCCCCACCTGTATAGATCATAAGCCATCAGTCTTTGACCTCGAAACATCCAATCTTACAAGTCGAGGCATCCAAACTAAGTCTTTAGTTTTCATACTGAACTCTTAAATTGCCAAAGCCAGTCAGATTGAAATACCACCGAGCTACCAGCTAATTTACGTCAAATTGCCAAGTTTCCAGCCAGGAGCCACAGCGACAACTGTTTAGCTTCCACGGTCGCTTCTTTTCAGGTTGATGTACTGAATACTTCTGTATTAAAAAGATCTTTAATCATTTTTCTTGGTTGCACAATAGTTGGGTAAAATGTTAAAAAGGTTACAGAATGGTGTCTAGAGCTCAACTAGAGTGCACACCAACATCAGATAGCAGGAAACGTTTTGCAAGGCAGGCAACAAACGACAGCAGGAGGGCACAGGTGCTTATACTCTGACTGCAGGGGCTCAACTGCCTCAACTCTCTTGCCGGTCGTCCCACTACACATAGTACGCATATCTATGCTACTGCCAAGAGCATCCCAAAAGCACTTGTCTCCCCCGTTATGCTAGAGTACTCTAGTAAATAACTTGGTCGTTCACAGGGATTAACTACCACGACAAACACAAAGCAGCACATTGCCCGATACTTTCTCATTTTCTTAATCATTCGTTAAACAAAGGTATGACTCTTGGCTAGAACTAAATAACCTTGCTCTGCATGAAAACAAAGAACTAGGGATATCTCAAACAAATACATAGTTAAAATATTTACAAGAAACAAGCGGTCATTTACCACTGTAACTATTCACCAATATACTCTTAGCACAACCTGTCATTGCTCTTGAAGAAATTTGGACAGAGGACCTCAGTAGCAACGGTCAAGGACATCAGAGACATAGAAATGGAGCGATTGACTGCTGAGGAGGTAAGGGCTCCAGTACACACACCATGAGGAAGTAGTAGTGGGAGCAGTAGCTGATGAGGGCCTGTGGAGCCAGGAGCACATCAGGCTTAGGCTGGTCTGTACACACCACCTTCAGGTGCTCCCGCAGGTCCAGCAACAGCTCTTCCAGGTAGCGCCCGCTGTCAGACTAAAGAGGCAAAATTAATTGTAATATGACCAGTATATATGAACACGTCATTGTTTTAGCTTTTTTTACTTGGCTATTCTATGGCATAAAGCATGAGATAGGCACAGATTCCACATTAGTCTTGCCATAGTCTGGTAGGAAATACACGCATGTTAATTGAACTTTCCAGCCAAACATTCAGTACCTTAACATTTTTCATTTCTTCAAAACTTGATCAAAATTTTGAAATCGCATTTATCTCTAAATTCTATAAAATGGAAAACTATTCAGTTATGTTACGACAAACTCATCTCCACTGGGAATGAACAGGTTTTCTTTTCTTCCTTTTAATGCTCACCTCTAGCTACAAGACCTCACATCTAAGGTATCTCTTGTAAATAATACTCATTCCCAGCACCTGGAGCAAGAACGACACCCACCTCTGGCATATGGAGCAGGAATCACACCCACCTCGGGAACATGGAGCAGGAATCACACCCACCTCGGAGACATGGAGCAAGAATCACACCCACCTCGGAGACATGGAGCAAGAATCACACCCACCTCGGGGACATGGAGCAGGAATCACACCCACCTAGGAGATATGGAACAGGAATTACACCCACCTCTGGCACCTGCAACAAGAAGTGCATGAGGAGCATGAGAGCCTCGGCCTCCTTGCTGGCGTTGTTGTGGTCAGCAGGGGTCCTGCTGAAGAGCTGAGCGGAGGGCTTGTAGAAATGCACGACGCGCTTCACAAAAAGGCGGTGTGTGCTGCCACTGATACGCTGCAGTTGTTCGCTCGGCCACTGCACACATAGGTGGCTATTCGTCTATTTCTAGCTTGGTAACCAAACGAAAGGACTATTTCACAAAACAGCAACAGTTTCCACATGAAAGCCTTCATGACTCATACCTACGGAGCAAAGGAATGATAAATGACTACAAAGAGAGAATCAAAGAGACGACGCACCCTGAGAAGCGTGATGATGAGGTCCCAATGCCAGTGATGGTGGCGGTGTCCAAGGGTCAGCACATGGGAGTCCTTAAGGGCGCGCTGCACCAGCTCCTCCTGCTCGTTGCTGCCGACGCTCAGCCACTGTACAAAACACTAAGCATCAACCTCTACACAAGCACAACATCACGACACAATTAACGGTTTTACTAAAATACACTTTCTCAAGCTATTGAATAGTATCAGAATTAACATTGAGGTTGTTCAGTGTATTCTTAATTGACCTCACATTTTTTTAGTCACGAAAGTATACTATTACAAGGAAAGATGGGTTCTTAGAGAAAATGCTCTCAGCTCTTTGTCCCGTTCACCGCAGACAACCCAGAATATGAGATAAAAGGCTATGACTGAGAGTCACACAATCTAACGAGTGTATATTGGTACGTAGTACAGCGTACACTAAGTACAGTATCTCATAAGTGTGGTATGCTGTAATGTGCATTGGGAGTCAGTGTACATTGTATATGTACGTCGTACTCTATGTACACTGCATTGCTACATGGTATACGTTGGGCTATGTACTGACTCCCAGTACACAGTCCAGCGTACACAATACACTGTACACTGACTCCTTCTACACAGTCCAGCGTACACAATACACTGTACACTGACTCCTTCTACACAGTCCAGCGTACAAAATACACTGTACACTGACTTCCAGTACACAGTGCAACATACACTGGCTTTTCTTACACACCAGGGAGTCTGCCACTGAGGGACACAAGTATGCACACATCAAAGCATTGCACAAAATGATGTATCAACTTTAGATAAACCATTCTCTGTACATTGATATTAGTACTATCAGTACCATGTATGGGGATAAGAAATACATCCCTAGAGTTCAGAGATCATACCCATATCCTGAGAAACAATAGTCAAGTCCCATCGTAAAATTATCCCCTAGTCTCTGTCAATGAGGTTCTTTTTCGAGGAGCGTACATATTCGTTCGAATGATACATTTGAAATAATTCGTAATAGTCTACGACACAGAGCCAAAATACAGCAAAAGCTCAGCAGCGCACCTTGCTGAGCTTAGCTTCCTCGCTGGCAGGTGTGAAGACCATCTTCTTGCGGTTAGTGATCTGCTGAAATTGAAAGCCACCATTGTCCCAGATACTGCCTCGTGCTTCCAGCCCTACTCCCCCACTCGAGGGAATGACTCCCCCAACGGGGGAGGAGGGGAGACTGGGAGAGTTTGGACCAGGCAGGACTCGCAGAAGGTGGGCAAGATAAAGGGAGTGCTGTGGGGGCAATGGCGGCGGGTTGAGTCGCCCTCTAGAGAGCTTCAGCAGCACAGAGATTGCAGTGGAAGCACGGGCCCCCCGTTGCCCCTGCGTCATTTTGGCGGTGGCGGCGTTGACGATGCTCGTGGTGGTGGGGATGCTGTAGGGGTTTGTGGGCTGTAGGTCAGGCGCAGCTTTCCTACGGCCACCCAGATTGTTCGAGTAGACACCAATAAGGGATTTGGCGTTGTCGAACAACACAGAGGAGCGTACATCCATCACGCCTCGGGTGTAATCCCTGCTGAAGACGCCATCCCTCTGACGGAACAAGTCAATGTTGACGGCAGGATTGCCGCTGTGAACATTGGTGAGCGTGGTGACTGCAACGCGCCGCTCCCTGCCTGCACCTCCTTGATACTCGAGGGAGTCCATGAAGGAGAAGTTGGTGGCCGCCTGGTTCATGAGTTCAGGGAGAGCGTGCGTGAGCTGGCTGCACTCTACAGGCAGATCCCTGTGTGACCGGTGTACCAGCTCGCCTGCAACACAGACGCACATGTGTTCATGATTTCATCGCAGGACTCACTTCAACTCGATGTCACGTGATGCCAAGCGTAACACCAGACGCTAATGATCTCATGAGCTCGTCACACAGTACCTAGCCTGATGGATATCTTTCGCAACATCGAACTATGAATCAGTCAAGCTAGGCTACGAAAGCACTCAGGCTGAGAGCGATGAAACCCCCAACAGAGCTCTGTTCCAAAAGACAGCAACCTTCAAAATGAAAAGAAGTAAGTTGAGGATGAATTCATTCACATGTGTATACTTGCACAGCTAAACAAATCGGTTTACTATTGTATTATAAAATAGTTTTAAAAAAATATGCTGTATGACTCGAAATTCAACAACACAAATTTCTAAATCAATGAATCGGGTTAAACTTCTAGTTTTCATATCACAGCTGAGATATTTTCAGAAAGACGTGAAACAACTGGAAATATTGAAGTCTATTATGTACAATGAACTCGAAAGAGCTCCGCAAACAATGATCCTCACAGCTTGGATTATATAGTTTCACTCCATAATTGACCAACGAATAATTCACGATTCAGTGTACGTTTCAATAGAAAAAAACAGTGCCGAACAATATTGACTGACTGACGGTAGCTTTCATCCGACTAGAACTCCACGTGCATAAAATAAAATAGATAATACGAATAATTTTGCTGCACATAAAACACAGAACTTGCAGGGCAGGAGATCCAGAACTAAAAATAATAGGGTACCAGAGTAGTTCCCAGCAGCACGTGATGGGCAGCCCCAGCAACACAGACCTAGAAGGATGGTGGCGCGCAGAGCGAGGGAGGAGGGCGAGTTGATGACCACGTGGCAGAGGGCGGGCAGCAGGTCAGCCTTGATGAGGGCATACAGTACCAGCGCCTGCTGCACTTGCACCGGGTTCGGCCTGCCCACGAATCAAGCACAGTTACTTTTGAACTGAAATAATAAATGGCAGGACGAAAACCACGGAGTTGAAGTAAGGCAACTAGCAGCAGCTACTGGAGGCCAGCATGAACATTAAGATACCTCGTCAGACTCTTGCAGACAATTAGAGGAAGAAATTCACAGGCGTTAAGAAACATGCACCCTGAATTACAGCGACAAATTTTCTTGAAGTCAAAGCTCACACTGTTATGAACTGCATAATAGTATGTTAATACTCTGATTAGTAAGTTTTAATGCCACGTGGTAATCAAAGAGATAAACTACAACTACGTACATGAATATATGTTTCCCACGTAGCCAACAGCCAGCATAAGACCCAGGTTCTCTAGTGCTCACCTGCACTTGTAGAGGCGTGGCAAGGTGTACTTCGCCTCTGCAGCAACGAAGCCCGCACCTAGCGTCCAGAGGTCAGGGTCGAGAGTGGGTGAGTTGAGGTGAGCAGTGACAAGAGTATTCCACTGCTGGCACTCCCCACTGCTGACACGGGTGCTGCTTTTGTCCCTCGCCCTACTGCTGCTGTGAGCCTCCACGCCGCCTTCACGACGTCTGCCCACACGCGGGCACTCGCGGATCCTGAAGAACTCGTACAGGACGGTGATGACAGCAGCCTGCGCAGGCCAGAGACATGATGTTACACAATGAACCTTGTCATACGAAGACTGGCAAACAGCAAGTCAGAACAGACGCTTTGATATACATCACTTCAAGCTCACGAGTGATGGAAAAAACAAGTCAAATATTTTTCAAGCTTTCGTTCATATTCTAACCTAATTTATTGAACCCTCGCTACTTCCTGACTCGCAAAATGTACACTAAATACAAACAAATAACTGCGGCATAAAATTTCCGCTACATTCACTGCATATTCTGGACACCGTCAGGAACTCGGTTTTTTTTGAGCGTTTGAATACAACCTCCTCAGCTGTGAACGACCTAGTCGTTCACTAGGTTTTTTCAGTAGGACGTGTACGTTAGGGGTGCTCCTCTTGGTACCTTGGGTATGCACACTAAAATCTGTCGCTTGCGTGGTTCCCTATGTATTGAGGGAACGTCAGCAGGCAGAGTAGGGGGTAATCGAGTGCCTGCAGTCAGAGTGGCAACACTTAATTTCACTCTGCTGTCGAGTGGTTGCTTAGTGCAAAAATCCTTTCTGCCGATTTTGGTACACCTCGCTGAGCCATTAGTGCAATATTTAACTCTGGTGCAATAAGGAGATATAAAAACCCCGTATCAACCATTCCTCGCAATTGTGGTGCAATAAATAAAATATATAACCATTTTAAAATACTGTGATTCAAAGTGCAATAAAAATAAATATACAAATCCCTTTTAAATAAAAGTATCATTCAACACACAATACCTGAAAAGAACTGTGCTTTTAAACTTGTCGTTTGTTGCTGGGTTTGCTGGCTGGGGACTCTTGACCAACTTGACATTAATTGGTCAGTAAGTCCGGTGACACAGTTACGTCAGGTTCACCAAAATAATCTATTGAATGTTATCAAGTCTGTTGACCGCCAAACAATATAAGTCAAGAAGCTCAGAAAAGAGTCAGCAACACTTGAAATCACAAGAAGCATAGGACAATTTTTCAGCAGGATACAACTCGGTACACATGCCACCACAGGAATTTCTACAAGAACTACTAGGATGTTCAATAGAAAACCATAAAGCTGAGTGCACTGTTCGAGCAGAGCACGCAAACGCTCCAGGATACCGCAGCAACACAGGAACTGCACAAGTAGAGGAATAAAGAAACGCCCCGTCACACCCGTCAGGCACGTCCCGTCACACCCGTCAGGCACGTCCCGTTACTACTTTCGAACATGTTTTTAAAATAAAAATGTTCTACGTTTATTATATATGGCGTGCCTTGAAGGAATTATGCACTTAGCGGACTGCCACAAGCAAGGCAAGGCAAGCAGGTAAACTATACAACAAGCAGGCACAATTATGGACCGTCAAATATGACATGTAGCCAGCAAACCTAAATGCCAGCCTCCGTGTCTGTAACCATAATTCCCTCCATGATGTGCTCCTGCTGCCCCCTGAATAGTACTGGGTCACTAAGGCACCTGAGCTTCCTGACATTGTGCAGCCTTACACTACTTCACCCACTGAACAAGCCATTCTTCAGACTGTACTACACGGAATGAACAGTACCACACAGACGTACAAGACAATATATAAAGCATGCTGCCAGCGTAGACACAAGAGTTACACAACGACACAGTTAATACAAACTCCCTCACTTCCCAAAGAATAAAACACAAGGAACAACAGCCTTCGAGAGAGACAGAGAGCAGTGCTATGTGAAGAGCACGGAACACTGACGGTGGTGGCCAGGTGAGGCGTGTAGGAGAGTTGGGCTGTGAGGCATCGTAGGGCCCTGAAGTCGTGTCTGGCCACCACCAGCAGTCCCGGCCACGACCGCAGCAGTAGCAGCAGGCATAGACGCGCAGAACTCAGCCGCAGCTCACGCTCCTCACTGCAATGTGGCTACATTTACTACAGCTAACAACCTCACACGGCTTTCTAGTATGAAAGATGTGCTTTTTGTTCCCAAGAGAAGGGTCTTCTAGCCCTTAATCTCTATCCTTCTCGGGTAGTACATAGCTGGTGCATCATTTTCCTTTTTATTTCCTCATACAATAATAGGGGATAATAGCATCGATTTCATTTTGATAAAATCAGTAATAAAGCTTGTACTTCACCATAAGCTTCCGGTATAACAAGGCCGGCAGCATCCACACAATACTTGAAAATCAACATGCAGTTATTGGACGGTGATCTGTTCAGTAAGTGTCATCAGAATGAGGTAATGACATCACAAGAAGGATAAGGGAGACGGTCGTTGTTATAACCATTGAATCATTGCACGCAAGTCGTCAATGAGGCCTACAATGCCCAATAGGATTTAAAAAATGCAAGAACACAAAAACCGAGGAGATTATGCTAGAGTAGAAGGATGCCAAAATGACACCGTCATCTGCTCAATATGAATAGTAAGACAAAACGGTAACCCAACTCTGAACTTGACACCCACAATAATACTTTCGCAATTATTGCAGAGGCTACTGAAGGTTGGTGATATCTTCACAGCCTCCCTAGAGCTCATCAAGTAAACCTTCCAGCCAAGTCGCACCACAGAGGACAGGAACAGTCACTAGGAGCATTATCACTAGTCTTGAGATAACAGACAAAAATTGAAAACTCTATCCCATGGACTGTGGGTTTATATTGAACGGTATGATACATCGGAATCACGATTTATTACTTATTCAAGGACTGACAGGTCTCTTATGGACGCTCACCACGACAGAGACCAGTTGCATGCTCCCTCGAACAGTGGATCTCTGACCTCCAGGGAGAGGCCGATTGGTTCCAAGACACGAGTGCTCAGCACTTTAACACTAGATGAACCCTACTGACCTAGTACACCTCATGGTAGTTCAAGTAGGGTATAAACTTCCTAGACATACCTGGTAGTGAAGTGCTCCAGGTCGTAGGTGGTGTGCCTGTAATGGTAATCTGTATAGGGCGCGATGACCTGCAGGATGTGGGCCGTGTGGTGACGGTAGAGAGGCGTGTTAGCCAGCCACAGCAGCGACACAAGCACGGCCTCGTGGATGCGTGGGGCGCTGCTGTACTCCAGCAGGTTGTTCTGCAACGCCCCCACTACTCCGCACGACAGGCTAGTCTCAGGGTGGGTCAGTACTGCAACACAACAGTGTTATGGAAAGTTTTTATGAGGACTACTAATTAAGTCAAGCGCTCATTCACGCGTTTACAGCAACGGTTGCAAGTAGAGAGCCTTTGTATTTTGTGAGAAATATAATTATATTCCTGTCGTTGCTACAACAAAACCTCGATAATAGCTTAGCATACTACAGCCTTCTGACATAAGAAGGTAGTCACAAGAGGTAAATAAGGTCTATTTCCAAAAAATATCCAAATCTATCAACGACCATATTCCATGAATTGTTAGTTTCCAGTAAAAAAACAGTATATCCTTGCGAAGTGATGCAGAGATTAAGACTTAACTCAAATGTATTCGCTTTACTGATAATTCATCATTGACCCAATAGCATTACAGACTGTAGGGTCAAGTTAAGGTTCGTGTGTCACGTTGCAGATCAGCGAAGCAACATCAAGGATACCTAGCAGCAGGTTCCGACCTAGTCATCTATTACAAGTTTTCCTAACTAAATCGTCAGCTCACACAGCTCGGAGAGGACAGCCACAGCTGGGTTCATGAAGGGATCCTTGTGCTCGAGCCCAAAACGCACAAGGGAGATGAGGGCATACACTAGCCCCTTGGGGAAGCCTGTCCCACTCCCCGTGACCCAGGAACTCGTTTTTTGATTGGCGGTGCCCGACTCCTGCCCACCGTCCTCAGCGACAGCTGCACTCGTTGAGCTCATCTGAACGCATCATCGTAAAATTAAACTTAATGAATACACAATGCGGCTCGCCACTGCCCTAATGTAGCTCGGATAAATAGAACATGTTAGCGTGTTTGTGTCCTCCAGCACAAAAGACAAGGTGAACAAACCAGGCACTTCACGCAAGCTTTCACACTCAGACTGCCAGCCTCATAGCTGCATCCTCTACAGGTACACATCGTCTTGTGACGTATTGACAGCACCAGAACCGAACAATGCATTACAACAGTCAGAGGTGTACATTAGCAGAATAACAGGGCATACAAATGTTGACCGACACATCCTATCAAACATAATTCGAGAAGGTAGTTCAAAGAATATGACAATTGAAACAAACACGAAATATGCCTGAACCTCAGGCGCGTATTCTTATCAATTTGTGCCTACAGATATGTGCTGTAAGATCCTTTATCTCTTATTGGTTTACCCTGGTCATAACAAAGTAAATGTCACTCTAGAACAATAGTTCTATGAAGGTGCACAGCTCTTCCAATGCTCCCCATGCATCCCACCAACACACTGAATGGCCTGTTCCTATCTCTGGTTTGCCGATATCAGTGAAGTATTTCACAGAGCCCATGCTATACGATGAAATGAGTCATCAAAAAACATGGAGCACAAGCTTGTTTTTTCTAATACTGTATATTACTTCCACACATTGATATGACCAGCCATTCAGCTAAGAAACAAAGCCATAAACAAAGTCTATGAAAATACCTTCCTTGATCAATGTCCTATTGAAGAATGCAACGACATGACTCAGTCTCAACTCCTCAGCCACAACCTAATTTTTTTTACAGTAACCCAGCTAAAGAAATGTATACAGCATTTCCAACTGCTAATGATGTGGTATAATATGAACAAAAGAAATTGAGAGCATCGCTTACGTTAAAACTCTCAGTAAGTGTGAGCAAATATTCCCACTTGGTGGTAAATTAAGCAATGCAATTGCTGCCAAGCATCTGTGAGGTAAACTAGCACACAATTTGCTCTCACTGCAGCCCAGCAGTAGTGGGGGAGCTGAGGGCACGCACCTGCAACAGCTTCCTCAGCAACCTCATGGACTGCAGCCGCTCCACAGAGGTGACACCTCCTTGCGCGTCCACGCACCTGCGCACCACAAAATAGTGAGGCTTAATGCAGGTTTTCAACTGAAAATCACACAAAAGAAAAGTCAGATTTAAACCCAGGTCATTTATATCGCACAGAAAGTCTACACGTGAATTCGAGAATACCGTTAGAGCACAGGCTCATACAGTAGACAGGCCTTCAAGCAACCCGTTACTGACACACAAACAACTGATTCTGGGTCATTTGCTACCTGAGCACAGCACTGAGTACTGTACTCAGCTTCCTAATATAAATACTTCAGGATTATAATGGGCGTCAGTTTAGGGTGACCTGAATATCACCACATGCTTTACATTACGTTGAATGGCAACACTGTACAAGCCAGTACTTGCAGCAGCAGTCTAATAAAATGCTCACGTTTTGAAGTTTGCTCCAGTTTTTTCCAGGCTAACTACTCAACGCTCTATGCATTTGTGATATAAGCGTCATACAGGAATGACAGTTTCGTTAATGGTTTTAGTACAGTTCAACATCATAAATTTCACCAATAGCTTAGTTTTTCTATTTCTATTCAGTTCTTATACTTTTCAGGGCTCCAGTTGTGACAAGTAAATCAAAACTAAATGATAAAACTTATGATATGAGTGTATTTCTTAAAAGATTTGTAACATCCATCACAAAATTTTCCAGCAAATAATCAATAATGCGAAAAGGATTGCAAAATACAACACTATGATTGCTAATACAACACTCACTATGACCATGGAGCACACGATAGTTGGTCAAAGGGTTCTATAAGAGTGGCATTCCGAAGAAATTCCCAACCCAATAACAGACACGGGAAAATGATATTTCATGAGTGCAGTGTAGCAATAGTAGTAAATTACAGTTGCAGGAACACGGAGTTATGACCACACACAGACTGCTGTGACTGTCCTCAGTCTACTGGTGGTCATTACTGAGATAGGCTACTGGACAGTGCAGGTCAGCTGCTGGACAGTACTGTGGAGAGTACCTCTACACAATGTGTGACTCACTTGTGATCTGCTCTAAAGAAGCAGCTAAAGTAAGTGAATTCATCGTTTAAAAAAGTAACAAAATTTAACTAACCTTCGGTTAACTAATCTTCAGTTACCTCTATTTCAACTATTCCACCATGCCTCAACATCAGAAATACTTCACCTGCATCACTTCATAATTGTTTCACTACACACCTCGGTGTACAAAAAGCACAACACCAACACCAAGGAAGCCTCACCTTATAAGCAGTACCACAACACCAGCACCAAGGAAGCCTCACCTTATAAGCAGTGGCACAACACCAGCACCAAGGAAGCCTCACCTTATAAGCAGTGGCACAACACCAGCACCAAGGAAGCCTCACCTTATAAGCAGTGGCACAACACCAGCACCAAGGAAGGCTTCAGCATCAGACTGAGAGACGAGTAGGTAGCGCATTAGTCGCATGCCTGACGCGCGCACTTCATGGCCATCACAGACCAAGCAGCACCGCAGCCTGGGGGTAGAAGATCCTATGGATTGTTTGCTTGCCACAATCACAATAAATTTAAAATAAAATTATTCTTCCAACAGTGAGAGAAGCCATTCTTGTAAAAATAAAGACATTACAGATATTAATTTTAGTGCAGGGTTACATAACCCATGTATGAATTTGTTCAGACTAAAGTTATTTGCTGGTATAAGCAATACAGCTTCATGAATATTTTGTACAAAAATAATACATTTAGAGAGAACTTCAAAACTTTCATTAAAAAAATACAAAAAATCTAGTGCCACTTGCTTGGCTAATGAAACACAGGAAGATTGTGGAGAATTATAAACAACAAAAAGAAAATAGAAAAACTGCAGCTCTAACAGTTAAGTTTTTAGTACATTTCCATGCATCAACTTAGCATGGTTCATGCACCCACAATCAACCAAAATACTAAATGAATAAATGTGCATGGTTACTCACATGCAAAAATATTCCTGCATAGAGAATGGACTTTCTCTGAAGTCCAATGCTTCTTTTTCATTGCTGCCATGCTGCAGTGCAATAATAGATCGTTCATGACTAGTAATATCTGATGATAATGAAAAATCATCAACTGGACCATTTTTGCATGATGTTTTATCATCCGAAAATGATGCAAATATATCATTTCCATGAGTACCACATCCATCATCTAAAGAATCATTCAAATCTATCAACTGGTTTTTGAATGGTTTCTTAGATCTATAGGACTTTTTATTAAGTTCATTTTTTTGCTGTACATTGAGAGTTTCAAACGAGGTGTCACAGTTAGCTTTGAGACTCTCGCTCTTTGAGCGCCCTCGTATACGATACACAGCATGTACACGTCTCCTTCCAAGATCGGAGGATTGCTCAGGTAAGTTAGTTAACACATCACTGTCTTTTTTTTCATTTTGGGACGTTTCTTCCTCTGAATTTTCTTCTTTTGACTCTTTTGCAGAGAGACTTTTGCTGCCAGCCAGCAGCCGCAATGCACGGACTGCTGCATTGAGGTAGGCAAGTCTAAGAGCATTGGTGTGACTACTTGAGCAGACGTGGGGTAGCACTTGGAGCAGCACTCCACATCGCCCAGCTGATACGTCCAGAGACAGAGTTTTGCTGTATCTATGGCCTGCAAAACAAAACCAAATAAGAACAAACACTACTGTAACAAACAAATGCTTTTTACATAAACAAATACTGCTTACATATTATCATTCAACACTAAACTATTAAAAAGGATTTTACAGACAAACCAATTGAAGTTCTCAATCCTAAGTCCTTATACCGAAATTACCATAGAAAGCATTTGACAAACTATTACAACATGTAGCTTAGCCTTTATACTCAGCACCAAACACAGAAATTACAATCCCTGGCCAGAGGTAACCTAAATACTCATTCAAATATTGGGTTTTATCAAACCTGTTTCATTTTTACATTGACATTCAAAATTGTTTAATTTGCTTAAACTAAACAGAGGATTAGTGTTCCAAATGTTTACAAAATCCAACCAGTTAAGAACTTTTATAAATAGAAGCAATTTAATTCATTGGCCCTAGCAAAATACAAATGTCTATCTGCACATTTATCATTGAAATTACCTCCTAATTCTCTAGAACTTACTTTTCAAATGATAAATAAGAAAATAGAGTTATTTAAAAACTTGTTGCTACCAAAGCTATACACACTAAAGAAGATTTTGTTTATTATTAAGGAGGTGTGAGTCATACATTTATATTACCACTTTATTATCACTGTTATGGACTATTAAATAGCTTGAAACAGGTCTACAAAATACAACAGTCAACATATATGACCACAGATACAGAGATGCAGAATACCTCAAACATTGACAAGAAGAAATAGACATTTAAAAATAGAAGCAATAGTTTTTCTCAAATTATCCTTATGAAAATATAGCACCAGCTTGATTTGCTGATGACATGGCAATGGTTTGATTTGGTGATAATTAAATCTTTAAGCTAATGCATTAAGTTGGACAAAGTCATTTTTTTATTTGACTATGCCACAGCCTTCTAAGTGTTATATATTTTGTTATTTTTAATTAAATTGGTATTCTAATGTCTCAATCAGTATATCAAGAAAAATAATTGTAATATTATGTAAATTTCAACCAGTTTAACACTCAAGAAATTAATATAAATGAATTGCATACTCTAAGAATGAAAAAACACTTCTACAGTAGATGCTTCAAGAGACAAATTGTCTATGGAAGAAATGTTTTCAATGATCAAAAATGCAATCGGTGGTTTGCAAAGTTCTCATTAAAAAATTTCAACCTCAGGGATTGCCTATGTTTGGGAAGACCAAAATCAATTTATGAAGAAGCCATTAAAGATGCTGTTCAGGTCAACCTAAAATTAACCTGAAGAGAATTAGCTCAGTAATTCAACTCAACTCATTATCATGTCATACATTTCATCTCTTACCATTATCATGTCATACATTTCATCTCATACCATTGCCATGTCATACATTTCATCTCATACCATTGCCATGTCATACATTTCATCTCATACCATTGCCATGTCATACATTTCATCTCATACCATTATGTCATACATTTCATCTCTTACCATTACCATGTCATACATTTCATCTCATACCATTGCCATGTCATACATTTCATCTCATACCATTATCATGTCATATATTTCATCTCATACCATTATGTCATACATTTCATCTCATACCATTATCATGTCATACATTTCATTTCGTACCATTATCATGTCATACATTTCATTTCGTACCATTATCATGTCATACATTTCATCTCATAACATTATCATGTCATACATTTTATGGAAGTGACATAAAAAAAAACAAACATTGAAATCAGTGACTACGCCAGCTCAATTCCAGTACATAGAAATTTAATATTAAAATTAATTCTGCCAAAATTGATATCGTGATATAAATTAGACAAAAATCACCATTAACTATACCTCATTATCTAAAAATTCGTTCTCTCGAAGAAGCATTGCGCAGTTAGACCTACTTATATTTCTAGGCTCTGAATCAACTTACAATTAAAAAATAAATAAACAAACCAATGCCTTCGCACAAGAAAAATATACTGACCTTTTAAATGTTTGCTATAATGACCGGAACGTGCATGAAACATGATCTACAACCCATTTTACGCTGAACAAGTTGACATTTGTTTTGATTTGCGGTGCAACTCGAGGTGGCACATCAGATGATACAAATAAAGTTTACAAATAATTTATATGGTTGGAACGTGAAACTGATGTATAAACCTGTTATGGACTTTAGCCCAGGAGACTGGCAGGTATCTCTACTACTTTATTTTACTTCAAATTTGAATAAAATCACAGAAAAAAGTTAATTTTTTTCAGAAGAACCGTTCGAAATCTTCTCGTATGAGTTTCAGTTTCATATATAATATAAAAAAGTACCACGTAAAACCTAGCGTCATTGTACTGCAGTTTTCAAGAATACAGTTATTAAAGTTAATATAGGGTAAAGATGAATAATAGCGTAGATCCATGCACAATCATTCTATATACTAGCAATTTTGCAGTAAGAATTTGTCATTCGTATAAGTAACAAAGGTGAGAGTGCAGAATAAGTATTTCAAATCCACTGAATTTAAAATTTTTAAGCTCGAGCTCCCTGGTAACACAAAATATGTGGAACAAATCGAAATAAGATCTTCACAAGCTCATTAAGCGTCTTGACGAGCCTTTACTTCATCGTTGCGTATAAGACGAAGACAATCACTAACAGTATCATCACTAACCTTCATGTTAATTGATTCCATTTGAATATACTTGTGGCCAGATAAATTGATAAAAACATTTGTTTAAATAATAACCGCATAATGTCTCTCTAACGAGCCAGCATATACCAAGAAACTAATGAATGAATATGTATGAAGAATAATTTGCGGGTTGATAGTTCCATAGTTTTCCACATTTTTATAGGAGTAAAGTATTTATTCTGCATATGCTAATCTCATCTCTTTATTGAAAATACAACTTTCTTAACTGATTAGTGAACAAAATAATTAGCCGTTCATGCATATTTTTTTATTAGAGAAGTAGTTTTCTTACATGTGCAGCATTTCCAATTTAGATAATTGTCACAAATAATTATATAAAATCTAGAAAAATAGTTGTGCATCACATTTCCAATTTAGGAACATATTTTTAGGACTTAAATTTGAAACGCACAGTAGAGTTTAGTAAATATATTTCAGCCTCAGAGAAGTATTTGCGACGGGTACTACAGGAGCGACAGAGTTGATGCACGGCACCTTCAGAAAAGAGCGCTGCCTGTGACTGCCTGCTCGATGAGGGTACACACCTCGGCCTGAACCACAGCCGCCACGTTGTCGTTCACGACCTGCAGGAGAACGTTGATGAAGAGCTCGTAGAGTGGCTCGTCACGGATCCCTACTCCGTCCAGTTGCAGGTGAGAGTAGCTGTCATGGAAGAAGGTAGATAAGTGCACACTTCAACGCTCAGCATGTATATTTAATACAATCTATATTACTCGTATCAGCTTAACAAATGAATGAGATTTACGGGTAATAATGGTAATGGTCTGATATTCGCCTTTACCGTTTTCTACTTTTGTTGTACAGTATATGATGAACGTTAAATTTATTTCTGACTATGCATCGCTTGATAATAAGTGCACGAAAACGAATCAGTCACCAAACGTTCCCCCTCCTTCCACTTATTTTAAAATTTAATGCTGCATAGTTCATGTCTCAACGTCATCGAAAATAAACTAAGCATATCGGTGATACAACAATCCCAGAGTATAGGAATAAAAGTACCCTATGCACTGAAACTGCGACTGTGTAAGAATTTTACTCTAACCTGACTAGAATCAAATGGAGGAAATGTGAAAGCATAAATGGCGGAAACAGTACGGTAATTTCGCTTGCGAAGATAAAGTATAAAAGCATCTCGGTCACTTATCTAAAAATTGAAACGAATCTTGATCTGTCACCTGAAATCCTCAATGTAGCAGTACTCGAGCTCGATGTCCTCCTGGTTGATGAACACGTTTGTCTTAAACACTACGCTCAGATACGGGAAACCGAACGTTATTTTGAGGTGGGATCCCTTGAAGCCGACACGCGTCTCTGCAGCGTAGGTCACCTGCGTAACAATCGAAGTTAGTGTCTTGACGGAAGAACTTCACATGCCACAGCGCAGTGATCGATGGAAATTTTTTCTTGCAAATTTCTTTTTTCCTGATAGGCACAGAAGTCACGGCATGCGAGAGGATTTTATGGTACCAGGAAGAATTAAACGGAAGTATATAACTTTGAATTAGTAAGTAATGAAGTATCACAACTTATTATTCCTCTGTGAATTATAACGTAGAAACCATACTGAGAAGATAAACATACTCTAAAAAACGTTTTCCAGTCTTGCCTTTTATAAGGCCAGAAAAACCTGTTTACCTGGCACTGGAATTATAAATGTGATGAGTAGGTGTAAGGAGATGAACTTATTGGGCGTGCCCTCACGGGAACAAATCCTCTTCTGACTATGCAATAACCCGTCCATGTCATCACCTGATCATGTCCTCACTCCTGAAAGGCCTCACCTGGAGCCCCGTGAGGCCGACCTCGCCGGCAATTATGATCTCGTTCTCCAGGAGGCCATACTGGAGACTCATGTTGCCCGTACGGTGGATGGTGCTGAGGCCACGTACATCTCCATTACCCACCGACACGCTCCCATTTATCGTACGGTTGAACAACTGAGGACAGAATGAGGGGTTCAACTACTAAGAAAATCATGAAGGCTTGAACAGATGAGAAAGAAAATAGGGTTTGAAATGTTGTGGGCAGAGCAAGGGGTTGAAAAACAGGTGAACATGGATGATGAAAAATAGGTGGAAATACAGCTGACGGCAGAACGAAGGGTTGAACGACTGAGCGGGACGCAAAGGGATGAAATGAGGTAATAAGTGGGAGTTCAGCAGCAAAAAGAATTGCTTGTGATGGACACTATGAAAATGAAGCTTTTGAAGAACGACTACTGAATTGAGAAGGAAGTTGTCTCATGAGTAAAAAACAAGCAAGAATAAGAAGGACTTATTATGTAGATGAGAGAATTAAATCCGTAAATGGAAATTGGGCAAACCATTTCAATCGAAAGAAGTTATTATTCATGTTGTATACTACATCATGTGGCAAAAGAATATCAGCTAGATTGCTGCCGCAGCTAATACGTAGCGACGTAAGTTCCGAGGTTTTGAAATACAAGACAAGGCTACTTTCTTCTAAAAATCTAAGAGGTATTTTATCAGCGTTTAACCCGTTCATGGTTTTCCACGTCATTTGACGGTAATTTTTTCAACTACCACTGGTTTTTACGTCAACCAGGGAGGAATTAAAGAGACCACGGGAGACATTTAAACTGGGCAAGTGGATTTTAAACGCTGTTTCTCAGTTTCTTATGTGTTTTTTGGTTGTTTGACGAGAAAAACTTTTTTTCTGATATTTCGTAACCACAGGAGGTACACTATGTATATATTAATGTGACCACGAACGGGTTAAAAGTTTAATAAATAGGAGAAGCTAAAGTTCAAATAAAAAACGTCAATAATTTTTTGATTTGAGGGAAATTTACTTCTCATAATTATAGCCCCAGTCACGTGTACTTCCTTTACTGTAGGGAAAACGTGTCACTATCGACGTTTCTGCGAGCAAAAATGTCACAGATTCTCCTTAGAATTTTCATCTTATGCAGATATCCAATTATGCTGCATTTCTTGGTGAATCTATTTCATAATCTGTATTACTGATGTAAAGCGAGAACATGGTCTCTGCAAATTGCTGTTGCATGGCAACAAGAAAGTGTATAATACTTCCTACGAGTATAATTAGCGTTGTGGGTTGCATAATAGTTTTGAACATTTCCTGTTCAAACTAAAGCTTTGAAATTAACATAAAGTTCTGTTGAACGAGCTCGAGTGTATCCAACATTTTCCTGAGTATCATTTTTGAGCTCTGATTCACGCATATAAATTGACCATCATTATAATGAAGTGTTCTACACTTTTTGTTTGAAAATTTGTACTAATATGCACACGAATCAAGCAACGACAACGACAAAAAACTATATTTCCAAGAAGTATATATAAGTGGTGCCGGAAATTCATTCTACTATTTTGTAGGTTTATTGTAGCGTGAAATTCACACACACAAGTGAGTTCGTTCAACGATCAACTGCAGAATATTTGAATTTATAATTTTTATCTACGAAAGTTATCAGAAAGTTTTCTCAGTACGAATTAGACTGAAAAACATGCTTTAAAAATCCAAACGCATTTATTATGTATGACTGTATTGAGCCTTAAATAAATATCATATTTCACACTAGCAGGCAATTACCTTATGAAGCTGCCGTCTATGTGCGACAAAAATGCCCTGCATGCAGCAAAAATGCCCTGTTTGTAGTGAAAATGTTATCACTTTTAAAGCAGACATATGGTGGCGGGGCTACAATAGCACAAGTAGATTTCGAGGCACGATGACAAAAGTTTCAACTTCAAAATGTTCTCTTGCTAGAAAAAATGTTGAAAGAAAAACTGTATGCCTCTGCCTGGAAACCTACTGATGTTTCACTCTGTAGTGCGACACAGCTGTCTCATAACAGTCGGCAACAAAATCCACACTCAGATTACTGTCGGGTACAGTTCCTAAACCTTAGTGTCTATTCCGAGAGATTAATTTGGCCCTTCAAGCAATTATTATTAGGTCGACATTTCGTTTTTTTAAGTTACTTACACAAGCTGGAAAAAGGTTGGAGGTGGATGTACAGTACATTATAAATTGACAATACAGACAAGTAGAATCGCTTTTTTTTAATTCCCAAGCTAGCATCTTAGAACTAGTGATGACACTATTATAAAGTCCTTACGAGATTTGTATTCAGAAGAAAAGTTGAAAATGAGGACAAAAACCTGGAACACGTCATGAATGATTAAGATTGCGCTGTCGATAAAGATAGTAAAAGTTACAGTTGGAAAAAGTTTCCAAGGTTTCACCTTCGCTTATTACAAACCATTTGCTAACATTAGCACACGAACATGACTATATTGTGAAAAATACCTTCAATGCGTTTAATAAAATCAAAAGTCACATCTCAGAGAAAGTCGATAGATGATCCAAGTAATTTAAAGCATGTCATAAATAATTGTCAGTTCTATTCCATTGTATCGGAGGTCGCTGTCATTGTTACTGTGCTCCTAATGGAAGGTGGAGGTCAAGCAAAATGCAACACACCTTCTAACAAAATTTGCCAGCACTTGAGGTACACTCACGGTGACGGTGAAGGAGTCCTCGTCGGATGGGAGAGGCAGCGGGTCGAGATCGCTGTTAGCAATCGCCTGCCGCATGTCAGCGAAGATGTGGTCGAACTTGTTGTTGACAGCCACACGCATCTCGTGACTGCGGCAAAATAGTTTACTCAGGACAGCCTTTATGTATTTTTCCCATTTACTTCAAGCCTGAGTGTTGGACAAGACAGTTAAATAATATTGAACAGGAAAATTAGGCGTTCTTGCAGCTTAGCTGCGATTAAACTAGGGATCAAAGCACAAATTTATGTTTAAGGGTCCTTTTCTGCGTGAGCAGCACAGACCAATATGATGATCTGCACGAACTGCTCATGAACACCTAGATACTACTCCTTAATATCGAATAACAATCAAGAGTATTAGAGCTCAGATTGAGTCACAGACCGGTCACGAAACAAAGAATACAGCAGCTGCAAGTTTCTATCAATATTTACTTGACACAAAAAACAGCGCCGGCAATGCAGGCAATGATTGGTTCAGCTTAGCGTGTGGTCACTACTTCTGAATCAGCCACTCAGGCTCTGAACATGTTCTCTGAGGAAGCACGAGTGGTGGGTTCTAGATCAGCTTCAGCCAGAAATGGTGTGTATGAACTAACAGAAGTGGAGGCTGAACTTCTTCCAATTCCTACATTTTCACAGCGTAGTTCAGAGTAGGATTACCTCTTGTTTGAAGTTAAAGAAAAATCGTTGTACGTGAAGAAAAATTTGTGTTTTCAAGTAAAATAAAACACTGTTTTTTTATCAAATGTTCAGGCATGATCCTTTAGACGTTCTTGATTCAATATCCGCAGCAACAAATAATGAATAAAGAATTGAATTCACGTTTCTCTTCACAAAAAAATTGTAAAAGAGCACATTGACCCTTATGCTCGCCATTTTAAACAATTGAAAGTTTAAATTCGTTTTGGGCTCGTGGCGCATGGCATGTATCCTGTCTGACCATCAAGCTGCAGCCTGACCACTACGCTTGTCCACCTGACTAGGTTAGTCATCGAGCTGCAGCCTGACCACTACGCTTGTCCGCTTGACTAGGTTAGGCATGTCAGCGTCCTTTAAAAATCCTAATTGGTTTGTGTAAAAAAATTGCACACATTTCAAAAAAATACAAGCCTGTACAAATATTTGAATACTACATTCGTTCAGACGTTAGAACATTAACATTAGTTTCCTCGGTCCTCTACTATTATGTTCAGAGAGTTGGACATTAACTTCTGGACACTCAGGTGTCAGATCAACCACTGTTTCAGCAACGTTCACCCAAACGTCCAGTAAAATTACAGCACATTTCTTCTTAATATCTTACGTACAAGCTGGAAGTATAATCGCTTTTCTGAGAACCCCGACATCTTCTAGGTTCTCCCATATGTAAAATTGTGCGGGTGTCTTAGTCCTTGCCAGTTATGTGTTGAAACCACTTACAAAACGTGGTTCTTCAATCCCGATCGCTGTTCTTGATTGCGTAAAATAATCGTAAGATATCACCTTTACATTGAGCGCTTTTAAGAATGTGCAATATATGTTTGTACTGCTCACTCCTGTCTCACGCGCACAATGTGCGGTAAACTTCTACGGTAAACATGAATTAAAATTGAAATATTCCATAATTTTTCATTTTTCAAAAATATGTGCTCATTTTTTAAATGGATACTGTATTACTGAACACCAAGTGACAATGAGTGACAGCGAATGACAGTGAACGTGATGTGGTGCGGATATCATCAGCAGAACTTGAAAGTCATTAAATATTCAATCTGTGAACGAAATTGAACAAAATTGCTACAATTGAAAAATAATTAAAATTGTTTCCGCTAGCAAAGCGCATAGAGGAACATAACATAACTCGCCAGCAATAAATGAACGCACTGACCAGACCGTCATCTACTCTCATTTTTATTCACCCAACTCCCAATATCTCTCGCCCTCCTCACCTGTGTTAGATGACAGCCACGAAGAGTTCATGATGAAATTTGTTTAGCGAGGCGGGCTAAAAATAGAACTGGCTTTTAGGGTCATAATCGTGAACACGCGACGATGACCTTAGAGCTGTTTTAAGCCGCCGAATATTACTGGGAAATTGTGCGTAAAGAAATGAAGGAGCTTAACTCTGTTACGCATCACGCATATGCTATGACGAGAGCTTTTTTACGTTTCTCAGGACTGTCTTTTGCAACTGACTGGACTTACGTGCCCGATCCCCTTCCTAGATCGCACTCGTAACCCCATAGTTCCCACCCACCTTTCAAGAAGACCCCCACCATTGCTGCGGGTGCCCACGACCCTCACTGCTGCCGAACCTGTAGACCAAGTGCTGGAAATTCAACATTAACATTGTAATCAGTAGTTATTGGAGTAGTGCTTGCTGTGTACCCATTGAGTCAAATACCATTTAGATATTTAATTTCCATGTTCTTTCTCGAACAAATGGAAATATTTTCACTATTTCTTTTATTACCGTGGTAATAAAAATCTTTCATTAATTATTTAAATGTATAGATGGCGCAGCTTCTTGAATAAGAGGAGATTTGTAAAGTAAAAGCATGCTGACGTATCTGTTATAGATTCTACTTCATCGATTATCGCAATAGAAATGGGAATTTATATTGTTTAACATAACATTCATTTCATGATTTTATTGTATATACAGTTTGCGCGGTCCATAAGTCCGTCTATTCGAAGCGTTGCCGCTTGAAATCTTCCATATATTTTATTTTATTTAAACTTATCAATTCTGTTCTTGTTTCATAGTACCAATACAGTCAATATAGAATTAAACTAACCTTGCCTAAAGTAAGCGTCAGGGAAAAATTGGTCTACTGCTCGATAAGTCAAATGATGAAAATGGCCTGTGCGGCAAAAACCTTCAATCCGTTCGGCATAAATCAAAGATGACGACGTCAATCAGAAATTGAATTAGATTATTATTGCTTAATGATCATGTATGTATCTATTAACAACGATAAACAATGTGTTTGGAGTACTGCGGTCTCTGTTACTCGCTCTCACCCGCCAAGCAGGCGACACTGGCCAGCAACGTCAGAAGGAGGAGTGACTTGAACATGGTGGTTGTGCAGCGGACACTGCGGGGTGTCCACCTAGGAACTGGGGTGATAAAGGCCATGTACAACTGATCAGATCTTACAATTGAAAGGTGGACAGCACTAGTGGACTACTTGCATTTTTTCCCACGGGAAAAAATGCAAGTAGTCCACTAGTGCTGTCCACCCTTCATATAGTAAACTACTGGATCGTAATCGCCTCTGTCAGCGCTGTGTTAGAGACAGCACGGGAGTGGACTACTTGCATTTTTTCCCGTGGAATATATATTATATTTACCACGGGAAAAAATGCAAGTAGTCCACTAGTGCTGTCCTCCCTTCAATTGACTCAAGACTTGAGAGGCACGCCTGTGCAAGCCTCAGAGTAAACGAAAGCACCTCTCTATACCGCAAGCACATGGTGGGGCACAAAAGGGTGGGTAGCACCAGGAGGCTTTCTTTGCTTAATTGTAAAGGTCGACATGGGAAGCAGTGCGAGCTCAATGAACAGACAGCTATTAATACTAGTGTTCACATTTTCACCTCATTGCACCGAAGTGTGGGCTTGCACTACTGGTGTAAAAATTGATCGGCTTCGGTCATTCAAGAAAATTGGAAAGATAAAAATCATCAGGATTAAGCTAGATAACTTCACGCAGCAGTAACGAACCAGGATTATCCCTGAGTGATGGAAATAAACTATTTTACTAAGCCTGGCTCATGTGAGTCAAACCTTATATCACTTACAAGATATTCTGTATTATTAATATAAAAATAGCTATCTAGCTGAGGCGGCCTCCACCCAGCGAGGTGTTACTCTGGCAACTTTAGGGCCAGCGCCTCAAATATTTCTGCAAAGTTTTAAGCTTAAAGTTGGACAGCAGAGCTGACAACACAGCCTTGGTAGGCTCAAACACTCACCTGGTCTGAGTGTAGGGGTGTGGAAACAGCGGGTGTGTGGTGACCTTCGTGTCTTTCTGCCTAGTGTCTTGCAGTTGCACGAAACATGCGTTATAAAATTTGTATTCAATATTGACATACACTGAATTATTTCTCCTGTTACAAAATTTTAGTTATTTTATACAGAGGATATGATCGAAATTACGCACAAAATAATCTTATGAATATCCCAGTAAAAGAACCTACTGATATTTAATTGATATTAGCACAAGTCAAATATTTTCTTCATCAATACCAGCTAAGCATTCTCACTACATTAAAATTCCCATTTTAAAAATCAACGACAAACAAATTAAATAGAAGTTGTGTTTTTATGTTCCCCTTGTGCAAAAATGCTGTGGATTGAATAATAAACATTTACTTTAGTTACATGCGTCGTGTGGATGTAACCTATGCTGTAGTGTGGTTGTGTACTTTCAATTCTGTTTATTTGTTCAGTTTTTGTTTGAGTTCTGCGTCAATCTAGGTTACCGCGAGCAATGATCTACTAACTTTTTGGCGTTTTTACATTCAGAGAAGTTGTGCTGCTTCAAGTCAATTCGTGAGAACCTGAGCGAAGTATGTAAGTCTAGGAACACTTCTCTATAACTCAACTGGGCTATAAATACTTCAATATAATACTGGACGAGACTCCGCTCACTCCCCTCGTCTCCCAACAAGTAGTGCCTGCATCAGGGTCTCAGGCTGGGCGTGACAGACGCGCTGGTCTCTATCGCCATCGCCTGATTACAATCACAACAACTGAGAACACTCCCAGCTGACGCCTTGTGTTTTCTTTCTCATGTACAATCAATGTTAGGGTTGGTTATCTATTCGTGTATATAGATAAAAACTTTCATACCTGAAATACTGTAGACTTTTCATTTTTTTATCATACGTAAGTTTTTTCCAGTGGAAGAATTTATTTGTCCCAGTTGTTGCATATTTGTCGTTATTAGTGGGAAACCAAATTTGAAGCTGATAACAGAGATCGTTAAGTCCATATAGCATCGCACTTCCCCCGGTCTGTCCTGCACAGTTGGAAGAACAGATGGGCTGTGAGCAGATCAGGAAATATTCAGTAAGCAATCAATAAATTAATCATAACAACTGCTAGCCAGATTCCATCATATTCATTGTTAATTTTTCCTAGTTTAAAGTCCTCACATCGTACATATCGTCGCAAATGCGTAATAATTCACATAAAAGAATAGATCAGTGGCCTATGTGGCCACGTAACAGAATTTTCTACGATTGACACCAAGAATGCAACTATTACGTTTGAAACGTGCCGAATAAAGACCTCTAGCTTTTGCATCTGGACTTTGTTCTTAGAACAACCACAAAGTAGGCACCGTGGAGCCCAAAGCCCCCCCCACCATCGTAACTGAACATTATTCGGAGGAGCACAGAGGCAGAATTCCTCACCAGCAGTGAGAGGGAGGAAACGGCGTCTGTCATTCCTTGTGCATCAGTCCACCGGCTGGACCAACGGCTGCTCTGTTTTTAATAGAATGCAGAATAGGAGCCTGACAGGGTTATATATACCTAAGTATATATATATATATATATATATATATATATATATATATATATATATATATATATATATATATATATATACTTAGGAAGCAGTCCTTCATTGATACATGTTTGGTTAAAAATAATGCCATATTGGGATGATACGAGCTTTTTATTAAGCTTTTCAATCCGTCTAAAATTACAAATAGTTTCTGGGTCTAAAACTTCAAAGATATTAGCAATAGTCAAATCTAAAAAGGGGTTTTGCGACGCGTTTCGGCGATCGTTCGCCATCTTCAGGCTATGGAGAATGCAGCAGACCATCCATCCTCTTCATGCTGTTACTGGCTGCGATGTGAGCTGTGGAATTCTGAAGTTGGCTTGTAGACTTCGAAGGCTGTATCAGTAGGGACATACACAGTACCATGAATAAACTGACTTGAGAACCCGAAGTTTTTACTCACATGAGTCTGTCACACCGCACCATTACTCTCTCCGTCACCATGAGAACGTCAGGTCCGAATTTCTGTACAACAGACTTTATGCTGCTTGGATTTACCAGACCTGTAATCTAGAGTAAAATGTTGTAGTTATTCTTCTCTACGAACAACCCTGTCACTGAGAACGCTCCTGTGCGTCTGCAGCCCAACAAACAGGCCTGTGAAGCCCAGCAGAGCGAGAGAGATACTATTGGGGCTGCACTGGCGTTCAAAGTAGAATTATTACTGTTAAGTTAAATGATCATAATAAATATTTTTACTGCAGTGATTGCGCAATGAAGATATGCATAATATTTATTGCAACTGGAAGTTTTGGTTAACAAAGCTCCTGTTCTACCAACGTAAATTTTGAATGAATTTTAAGGCGGGAGTTTAAGCATCGTTTAACGTAGTCTATAACAGAAAAGCTATTGATCATTAACTCTGTTTAAAAAACACTATTTCTTAATATAAATGTTGTCTGCTAGAACAGTAACGGGAACATTGTATAAAAAATTCTTTTCAATAGATACACCGTCCAACAGAAGTACGGTCCAACAAAAGCACGGTCCAACAGAAATGTCAACACACTCGTTGAAAGTTCATCCCTCTGTTAAACGATGCTTGACTTTTCCCAGTTTTTGCTTCTTTTTCTGACGTCCTTCCATTCTGTTACTCGCTGCTGGAAATGCAAAAAGAAAAGACAAAAATGGGCTTTTTCTTCAGTAAATTGTCAAAATTAATAAATTCGTGATTTTTCATCAAAAATATGGAACATTATTGTCTTGTACTACAAAACGCTCATGATCAAATTTTCACGGTCAAGGTATGCAATGCAATGAAGGGATGCGACGAAGTATAACAGTGTAGGATCTGTGTGACAATTAATGAACCTAAATTTAATAACATTCGGCCTGTTTGTTTTAATTTTAGTATCTCCAGATGGAGAGCATATAACATACGGCAGATGTGCTTCACGTAGAAATTACAAAGCATAACTCTACACAACCACCACCTGTTATTCAGGTGCCGCAGGTGACCACCTGGCAGGATCCGGCAAACAGAATCACAAATCTTCTCAAACAAATCTAACTTGTGAGACCACTGCGAAGTTTCCTGCATAAAATGTATTTATTTGTCCGAAAATTTATTTCATGAAAGTTTTTCAAGTGAATGTAGAATGAAATGTAGATGAATAACATAGGCACATTAACTTTTCTACTCCGTTTTTCAAACGAGTGTAAAACAACACACCGTTATAACTGTGAAGTCAAAAATAGGATTTTTTTGCAGGAAGTGTGTCGGTATGGAATGACTGAATACATTTCAAAGAACAGTAATTTCGAATACTGTACCCTTAAATCTGAGCTGTTCAATGTATATATGGATATATACCACCAGTATGAAATTATTTGTATTCTGTACATGAATTTGTATCGAACTGTGACTATATTTTCTAAACTGTACACGAATATTGTATAGTTTATGTACATTAGAGGAGCACGAAGAAACACTTAGAGCTCTGCAATGCAAATCTCGGTACTGCCATTGTTCCTTTGTGCCACACAACTAAACTTGATGGATCTCTAGAATATTTTATGTGATGAGCTCCTTTCTATTCAATGATGATTTTATCCTGGTGATAAGGCGTGTTCTAACAAGATGGTACCCATGAACGTGTAATGCACATCAATATTAGGTTGATCACCAGGAAAGGGAACTAGGAAGCACAGACTGATCCAACATTGGAAGGCCACAATGTAATTGAAGTTTAGGAGAGTACTTTGCTAAAATAAGTCTGGAGCAGCGTTTCTTCACAATCTTCCTCAAAGGGGCAGGCGTAAACATCAATAGTGGAATTACTACACTCACAGCTTCAACAGACTGCCTACTCTTACTCTTTTTTATGCTGAAAACAAGAGCCCTTTAATATCTCGACGCAATAAAGCTATTACAAACAACAAAAAGTCAGTCTTAAATTGTTTTTTAGGATTTTTACGACATTTTTCAATTAATCATTTAGCTTATAGCCTGGTGGTTAGATTTTCTTAGGCAGAAACGCTTATATTTATTATAAGCACGTTACAAACGATTACGAAAATTGATTGAGAATGAGCTCATGCATAGAGTTAAAATAAGAAAAAGTAAATAATTTAGTTAGAGCTTATTTATGCATGTCATATTACGCTACTATTTTCCCTGCATATCGTTTTTGATATGGACAGATATTCGGAGATGAACAATGTTATAAATAAATCTACGGATATTACTCCTGAAATTTAAGTATCTCCTCATATAAATGGTCTACGGATTTTACTCCTGAGATTTAAGTATCTTTTGTATACATGTTATGCTTTCAAATATCTTAAAAACATGGACTGATTTTTCCCTGGGCACCGGCGTTCATGAAACCAGATCCTTTATAAGTAAAAATAGCATCATGCAGCCTGCTGTTGAGGGCAGCGCAGGGTCCTGCAACAGTTGACAGCACAGCGTGCAGGCCTCGCGGAAGATATTCCTCGTAACACTCCACTCGTTCATTCCACCACCAGGAGTGTGCGTTGTGTTCACATTACGAATAAATTCTTCAGCGTAAATCTTGGGAACATTTTCTGCAATTATACAGATTTGTTATCTATAGAAAAACAGATCAAAAAAGCCAATTAAATTGTTGGTTCAGTAGCGTCGGACATAAATGAGAGAACTGAGTAGACGAGCTTTGTGGTGAGAGGGCTCCAGTGGACAGGACAGGTACAATGATGCCCATCATCGTGTGTGTCATTGCAGAGACGATAGTGTGCAGAGTGATAGCCGTGTGGAGGAAAGGTAGTGGAATGCATGCAAAAAGTGGCGAGTACCTAAAGTGAGGATGCACACAGTGATGATGGACTGAATGCAGGAAGGACAGAGTGAAAACACGGTAGATTGAGGGCAGGCGTACAGGACTGAAGTGACAGTGTCGTACTCAGGCAAAATAAAATTAGAAGTTGTACATAAAGGGCAGTGTAGAGTGTGATTGATGCAGAGTGCACTACACTATGCACTACTCAGAGCTGCTCCTGACGGTTGGGTGCGCCTGCCCCTGTAGGCCGGGCAAGTGTTGCCACCCAGCGTGCCACGAGTGCCCGCTCCACAACTACTGGCTCGGTGCCTGGCATCGATTTTAAAGCCTGTCACCCTCACCTCCAGGGGGCGCAGCGCCCGTATCGATTCTGGGGAACTTCGAATTCGTTAGAGAAGTCTTCATCTTCCAGTCTACCATCTTATTTATCGATACCAAGTATCTATTACATTTATTTACCATAGTTCTGTTTGATTGATCACGCACAATTTTTTAACAATAATCTCAACTTGTTCGTGTGCAATAAATGTTTTATTATAATATTCATCGAATGTCTCATGTTCAGGCGACCACGATATTCGGATACAGTCCTCGGCAGCTACACCTACAACTCAGTGTTCTCTGTGCCGTCGTTGAAGTAGGTTAGCGTTCTTCACATTGCGCACATCGTGACCCGCAGCAGCCCGGTGAGTCCATGTTTAAAAGCTTAAATCAATAATTTTGAAAAATATGGTAAACTTGGATTGTTTTCCATGCATAAACAGTAAATGTTCTGTATCTACACATAGCCAAAAAATGTATTTCTTTATATTTGAAACAACTGATTTGAGCTATCAGAACTCGTCTGTTACTTGACATACCCGCTTGCTGGCCGAGGAACATAGGAAGACGTCCTGACGGAGAGTGGGCACTACGCTGTGGGGAATGGGTTTCACTTGTTCACTGTGGGATTCAAGTACACCTTAAAAACTTTTAAAAATAAATCTCCATTTACAAGAATTCAACATCCAAGTACAGAAAAAATTAATTACTAGACCGTGAACACCAACCAAGATGTATGAAATAAGAAGCTGCTGAAGTTCTGTTCAAAATTAAAATAGAATATTTGCGGTTTCGCAGAATTAATTGTCATACTGACTGAAACCATTAAAGAACGACAAAAGCTCGTCATATTCTATTTGAAATAACGATGGGGCAAAAAGCACGACATTTTTAAAAATGAAGCATTATTTCATGATAAAACAAGTTAGCAAAGCCGTGATGTGGCTTCACGTGCTGGCATGGAGACCTGCTAACACTGACCAGCAAACGAAAGCGCTTCCTTGCAAGGAAAAACGGAGGCAGCGCTGTCGTATGCAGAGCAAAATTTGCCATTTAATTAGACGAAATTTGTAGATGAACTCTGTACGAGATATAGGTCACTTTCAAATGAACATTCTGTTCAGTCATGCTGCCAGTCAGGTGTGCCTGTGTTCAGTCATGCTGCCAGTCAGGCGTGCCTGTGTTCAGTCATGCTGCCAGTCAGGAGTGCCTGTGTCCAGTCATGCTGCCAGTCAGGCTTGGTTATGTTCAGTGCAGGCGTAAATTCAGAACAGGTGTGTGAGACGCGCAGTGTTCAATGAAGTGTTCACTTCTGTTCAACATCACGCGGTTTGAATTCATCGGCAGACTATTGTAAATTTTTAAATATTTCTACTATCTCTCGTACGATGGTTCAAAATAGACTATAACCATCCTTAATTCAATTACGAAACCGAACTTCGTTGAAATTCTGAATGTTTGAACACCTATATCTAGATATGTTCACCCACTTGTTCCACAATTCAGTCATATTTACACACGTACTCCACAGTTCAGTCATATTTACACACGTGCTCCACAGTTCAGTCATATTCATCCTCGTGCTCCACAGTTCAGTCATATTCACCCTCGTGCTCCACAGTTCAGTCATATTCACCCTCGTATTCCACAGTTCAGTCATATTCACCCTCGTGCTCCACAGTTCAGTCATATTCACCCTCGTACTCCACAGTTCAGTCATATTTACACACGTACTCCACAGTTCAGTCATATTCACCATCGTGCTCCACAGTTCAGTCATATTTACACACGTACTCCACAGTTCAGTCATATTTACACACGTGCTCCACAGTTCAGTAAACACAGTTCACGTTATCAATCAGATTCTCAGTTGGCTTAGGGAGACATACAAGTAACGCCAAAGCTAATAAGAATACAGAAATCTTTAGTCCCTCAGGCAAGCCGTGCATCTGACAGTCAGTCAGTCATGCCGTACATCTGACGGTCAGCCAGTCATGCCGTACATCTGACGGTCAGTCAGTCAACCCGTACATCTGACGGTCTGTCAGTCATGCCGTACGTCTGACGGTCTGTCAGTCATGCCATACATCTGACGGTCAGTCAGTCAACCCGTACATCTGACGGTCTGTCAGTCATGCCGTACATCTGACAGTCAGTCAGTCAACCCGTACATCTGACGGTCAGTCAGTCATGCCGTACATCTGACGGTCAGTCAGTTAATCCGTACATCTGACGGTCAGTCAGTCATGCCGTACATCTGACTGTCAGTCAGTCATGCCGTACATCTGACTGCCAGTCAAGCTGTTAGACAAGCTATGATCAGATGCTTCTTAGTTTAGTCGTGAGGCAAGCGCTGATGTGGGTTCTGAGAAGCATGAGGGGCTATTATGGCTTCATGAAGCCCTCCCTCCCTCAGGGGATTACTGTTGATCCGTCGGAAATATTTTTATCTAAAAAAGTGTCCCGTGATAAAACTGCGCCTGTGATGTACGTCACGTCCTTCACTTCAGTCAAGTGTCATTTTAAAGACGCAAGCGATGGTAGCTCTTCTTCAATAAAACATTTTCTCGTATATTCTACTTCGCACTCTGTATGTATTGCGTCCAGATGCAGGATCCCAAAATTACTATGCAAATTATTTATCCTCGACGAGCAGGCAATTATTGGAGCACTGCCTTGTGTTCTAATCCTTAGTTACTCAATAAGAAGTAAGTTCAATTAGAACTCATGACTGCGCTAACACGTCATTTTTATTCCTAAATGTTAATAAAGTCACTTTCATTCTAGAGAGCAAACAGCGAGGCCGGCGAGAGCTGCAGTTTGAGCATCAAAGCAAAAATTTACATTGCGCAAATGCAAGAAATTTGAGACTGTGCCCCGTTTATATATTGACCATGCATCGAAAAACAACAAGGTGACCTGTTTGTCCTTTGACAACTCATTGCAGTACAACACAAGGGTTTTACTTTATTTTGGCTAAACATAGGACAACAAGGTGGATTGACTGTACATTGGCTAAACATATAAAGACCACATGATGGTCTGACTGTACATATACTGGCTATCAGAATAGTACAGGGACCGGACATGAGATGATAGGACTTGACGTGGTAGCATAGACTACAAATATAAACCAAGGTAAAACTTTACATAGGATGCGAGTTAAATTAGTTATTGAAATAGTTCACAATACGATAGCATTTAAAGGACAGCGCGTTGACAATTAAATGGTCTTTGCTGTTTTCTTGTTAAACTATCGTGCTCCGTGTAATTTTACATCGAATAACTCAATATAAATCTAACACATGCATATTCTTCGTTTTTATCGACCTCGGTAGAAACTAGAGAAGATAATTTTCATTCGTTTTCACATTTCAGTTCCAGTTCTCGTATTTGATGACGTCCAACTGCGTTGAGCTCTGAATTTAGCCTCTTTGATATTTCTTCAGTTTTGACTTGGGCCCACTGAAGCTGCAGTGTAGCCTGTAGTCAGGTTACACTGAGGCTGCAGTGTAGCCTGTAGTCAGGTTACACTGAGGCTGCAGTGTAGCCTGTAGTCAGGTTACACTGAGGCTGCAGTGTAACCTGTAGTCAGGTTACACTGAAGCTGCAGTGTAGCCTGTAGTCAGGTTACACTGAGGCTGCAGTGTAGCCTGTAGTCAGGTTACACTGAGGCTGCAGTGTAGCCTGTAGTCAGGTTACACTGAAGCTGCAGTGTAGCCTGTAGTCAGGTTACACTGAGGCTGCAGTGTAGCCTGTAGTCAGGTTACACTGAAGCTTCAGTGTAGCCTGTAGTCAGGTTACACTGAGGCTGCAGTGTAGCCTGTAGTCAGGTTACACTGAAGCTGCAGTGTAGCCTGTAGTCAGGTTACACTGAGGCTGCAGTGTAGCCTGTAGTCAGGTTACACTGAGGCTGCAGTGTAGCCTGTAGTCAGGTTACACTCTCCAGTTGCTGTCAGCAACTCAAAGCAGATCAGAAATGCTTGACTTTTCGTCCTACTTCGTGAATGCCTTGTTGTCCTGAAGTTCATTAAACGTGGTGTTCTTTTATTTAAAACTAGCAACCTCTCCACTTTTATCCTAAATTAGATTAAACAAACTCCATTATTTTTACTTTCCTTGAGATTTTACTTCTTAGGAAACGTTATTCGTGCACTTTGCATCGTCTTTGTTCATGAATTGTCTTTTAAAAATTCATAAACACTCCACCAGAAATACTCATTTCTGGTTTACATTCCCTCAAAAGCAAAGTCTCTGAGCCTAAATGTTTTAGCATCATTTCAAGTTGTCAGACCTAATCATGCAGTTGAAGTGAAAAAACACGTGAAATTTATTCAACTAAACTTAGAGATGATAATGTGGAGACTACAACTACTGCACGAGTCTGGGAGTACTACTGGGTTTCTTGTGCTGCTGTGCATCAGCATCGTCGTCATCATCACCATCATTATCTTCCTTATCATGATCATCATCATTATCATCTTCAAATTAATGATGAAATGACTAACTGCACCGCTCAGAGTCCAGCAGGGAGTGTTCAGGACTCTTAACACTCCTATTTTCCTGAGCGCGTGACCGCAGGAGTTCCTCACTACACAGCCTCTCACTTACGCTACTCTTAGTGCCCAGCTGCTGAACCTGTGCCAGCT